>JAZKJV010001235.1:0-417998 GCA_037367405.1 Ottelia alismoides
TAAATTTGGCATTGATTTGAACTTAGATCCCAGATTCAATGAATGACTTCTAATCTCATGATTTTAAAAAAATTGATAACCTGTGATCACAAGGATTGATCACCTTCATGAAATAATCCTTTAGGTACACTCTACTAACTATGGATCACTATTAATAAGATCGTTGACCATATGGCTAGATCTATAAAGTTAACCACATTAGATATCAAGAAAGGTTGAAGAATCAAGTAAGTGTTGGTGAATCAGTGATGGTAGTTAATTGTGATGATCATGATAACCTTTACACCTGATTGTGCGAGTGTGCGGTGACCCTCAGCTAGGCGAAAGATAGGAAGCTCGGTTAGGGCAGCGATCGCCTAGTGCGCGCATCTAGGATCCTGATCTTTTCTCGATTTTTTTCACAGTTTTACTGCATCGTTGAGATCTACAGGTTTTCTTTTTGACTAGGTCCACTGACCCCCTCCTGTATGGTGCCTAGGCTGGAGGACCCTTAGTTTTCTTTTCAAGCTCGTTTGCCCGTACCGGTCAGGCCCGTCTAGAGTGACTCGATCCAGAGAGTCTCTCTTACTTGTCTCAAGGGTGTAGTTGTGGAGTGTGCCTGGCCATCTTCTGGACCGCAATTCCACTGGAAGGGCGAGACAGAAGGGTCTATTCGGAAGCTGCATCACCGCTTGAGTTTGGTATATATAAGCTTGATTAATTTTGAGATTTGTTCTATTGAGATTGTTTACTGTTCTGCCAATAGGTCCTGGCGAAGAAAAGATCATGACATAGAAATCATCAGAATAAGAGATAATATATCGGTGATTAGATAAATATAGTTGATGTGTTGGGAACGTCGTTAGGATGCATTACACTCTATCGCATGCCTACAGAGACACCCCCAATCCTAAGCTATTCTTCATGCCTTAGAGTTTTGGTGTGAGGTCACACTCAGACCAAGACCACAGACTATCCACTAAGCTTGAAAATTGGACAAAGACAAAGATCAGATCAAGAGACTCATCCATATACATTGTTAAGATCCATTAATATAATAAAAATAACCTAAATATGGATCTTATAATTAATAAATAAAAATACTAAGTAGAGGTAGTTAAGGTATGGTGAGTAAACAAGGGGATTTACATTCAGAACAACTTGAAAATCATCCTCCTGTGCAGTAGCTTGTTCAATTTAAATGTCAAATTCCTATCTACTTGCTTTCTTTTGAAACCATTGATGCATGTTATTTTTAATAAATTAGAGTGTACTCAACTTTTGTTGACATTGTTTTCTTCCAACCATAAATGGCAGGTAAGCACCTGCATCACAGTAGTCTGACAGCAGGACCTAAGATTCCGCAGCTTATTTTTGACGATACATTATAACTTTTGTTCAGAAAACATAAAATCTCTTTTGTGCATATATCTGTCACTTTTGTTATATTTGGATACATGTACATAATGTCATTTCTTTGACACGTGTAACTTTATATGGAAATTAATGCAAATATCTTTTGGTGATAATTTGTAATTCTGTGGTTGTTAATAATTGTTATCAATTTGTGAATGTCATCTAAAATCACAAAAAAAATTTCCCTCATTTTAGGTAACTTAATGCGATCAACACGAATATAATATTGCATGTGTTGTGTAAACAGGTAACCCGAATCCCAGGACATCACATTAGATCCCTCCATGATCCAATTACCACTAACTCATGTTAGTCCCACATCTACTATCTATGGGAATTTGGTCTGTTTGTGGGGCTATATAAGGAGCCCCACACCCCATGTACTCATTGAGAAATTCTAATAGAAGATCTGTCATTTTAAGACCTTCTCCCGTGATTTCATCCACACCTTAAGGAGTAGGATTCCACGTAAAATCCCAAGTATTCTATGTTTATTCTTTCTTGTTTGTCGATTCACTTATTTATTTTCAACAAGGACCAAGTCCAACTCCTACATGATATGGGACTAACATGGGTGGGTGCATGTGGTAATTGGATCATTGAGAAATTCAATTACCCACATACACAAACTCTCTAAGACTAACAATAGCAGTCATAGATTCCCATATCATAAGCTCGAGAAGTTTGAGAATTGTATTTTATATATATATACTTAGCTTGTGTCAATGTTGTATTGTCCAAGCAGAGCATTCCATGCTCCGACTTGAGAGGAGGTGCCGAGAGAATTGTAAGTAGTAATGATTGTGTAAGAGTTGTTTAATCCCATACAAGGTTCATGAAAGCACTATGCATATGCGTTCGGAAAGGCCACCGAATACTGAATAAGCGGTATGCAGAGCAGATGCGGGATATATGCAGTTTTATGCGGTTTTCTAATTTTAAATTTAAAAATAAATAAATATCTATGAATAACATTACTACTGAATTTATGTATTTAAGAGGAGTTAAAGAATATCTAAGAAAAACGATTCATGTTAGATGGTTGAGTATATGTTTTTAATTGCCTAACATTTAATCACAAAAAATTAGCCATAAAAACTTTACATATTAGATTATCCATTGTAACAAAACTTCATTATACGTACAATCACTACATGAGCAAAACCTCAATCGGCATATATTAAAATATTTGACGATACATTGCGAATACTCATGAAAATAATACATGAGATGAATATGAAACATTGCATAAATATAAAGGTATAATGCTTGCAGTTGTATACAAATGCATGTCGTATTCTTACAATTGAATGGAAGAAGATGCAGATCTACAGAATTAAGAACCTGAATGAGAGGATTAGAAAGTAAGAGAAGCAGGAGCGGTATGCGCATATGCGGGGAGGACGTATAATGCATTGATTCATGAAATCGGTTTGGTTTGCATAAGCATGGCCATATGTGGTCGCATATGTGGCCCGTGCGGCCGTATATGTGGCATGTGCGGTCGCATATGTGGCCCATGCGGCCGATTTCATGAACACAGATCTCATATGGATGAGTAGTAATGCTTGCTTATGTCAATGAGGCTATATAAATAGCCCCACACCTCATGTACTTATTGAGAAAAAACAAATAGAAAACCTAGCTCTAGGGTATTTCTCAGTAATTTTATACATCTCCTTAGGAAGTAAAGTTCTATGTAAAATCAATATTTGTTATTGTTCATGATTCCCCATTCTTTGTTTCATATTTCCCACATGTTTTAGGGGCGTCTTCTTGGAATGCAAACCTTTTTTTCTTTAGAAGTTTTTTTGCACATGTATCACATGATTCACATCCATGACCTTCTTAGGTTGGGCAAAAAAAGAAGCAGTTGTCTCATACATTTGGACTAAACAAGCTTTTTGAGAGGATCTGGACAATATCTTACAAGGAATCCCACAAAGAGAGATGATTTGCATAGGTGGAGATCTTAATAGACATGTGGGAAAAGATGCGTCAGGGTATGCTAGTGTTCATGGAGGACATGATTTTTGGGATATAAATGAAGAGGGAAAAGTCATTCTGGATTTTGTAACGGCATATAATCTTTTCATAGCAAATACTCTCTTCAAAAAGCGGGAGGAGCATTTAATTACTTGAAGGAGTGAGCCAACTAGAACAAAGACAGATTACTTTGCGTTGAGGAGAAGAGATCAATAGTGTTGTAAAGACTGCAAAGTAATCAAAGGAGAGAGTTTGACAACGCAACATCGCTTGTTAGTCTTGGATGTACAAATAAAAGAGTTGGTCAAGAAAAGGAGGTTCCTAAGATCACTAGAACTATGTTATAAAATAGAAAGCGGAAGCGGAATAACATAATAAAGAAGAATAATCACGAAGAACACAAAGATTTTTATGTGGAACCCTACTCCGTGAGGAGCGGGATGAAACCACAGGAGAAGCCCTCTAAGGGGCGGATATTCTATTGAACTTTCTCAATGAGTACAGGAGGTCTGGGGCTCCTTATATAGCCTTCCCAGAGCCTCCAAGTCCCACTGCTGGTCCATGTGGGACTAAACACTGGATGGGGGTAAATGGATCTTCTCCAGGATCCATTTACCCTGCTACAACATAAAGGGCGCACAACCAAATACTCTAACACTCCCCCTCAAGCTGGAGCATGCAATGCTCAGCTTGGACAAACAAATAGAAAGAGACTCAACTCACGCTACAGGACACTACGGACAATATCAACCCAACGCGCACATGCTGCAGTCGAGGACGTTGCTTCTCATGCCGTGCAGGTGAGGAGGACGAACGGGCTGGAGTGTGAGTCAACTGAAGACTCGAAACCTGACCATCGAGTCTGAACTTGCGCCTGGAGTCTCCTCGTCGGAGAACTGGGTCTCTCCCATCTGGCTCAGAGAATGGTGCACTGCTCTGGTGTACCTATGATACCACATGAAAACCCTTGCCCTCAAGGGAATGGTCCTCTGCTCTGGAGTCCCTATGGCTCACATGAAAACTCTGGCCTGACAACTAGAAGAATGATGGGGACCTCTGACAATGATGGCAACATATGCTCATTTGACAATAAGACCGCACTCTTGTGCGTGTCTGAAACTGGACTCGGAAGACAATCGTCGAGTCTGAACAACTGATCATCTGTAGAGTCTAGAAAATATGGCTGGTCTGGAGACTGGCATCTGAATCTGGAATCTGGATCATGAACAGACCTGTGACTCTACATATACTCCCCCTTTCTCCCATACTTGTCGGAAAATGAACATCGACAAAGTTGGGAGAAGACAAGATAATGGGGAAACCGAACATGACTTGCGGCCTTTTTTTTAATAAGCCGTCACATTTTTTTACGGCTTTTGCATTTTTTTTTTAATTGCGTACGACTTTTCTTTGTACGCGGCTTCTTTTTTTTTGTCAAAAATACTTGCGTACGGCTTTTTATCTCTTTTTTTTTCGTGTACGCGCCTTATTTTTTTTTCGGACATTCTCTGTTTTTTTTTCAAAAAGACATACAGCCCACTTGACCCTTCTTTTTTTTTCTTTTTTTTTTACTAACAAGCCCATTGGGCTTTAAAACCAGCCCCCCCCTCTCTCTCTCTCTCTTTTTAATAACGCAGCCCTTTAGGGTTCCCACGTTGGGAAACCCTTCGAATGCCGCCCCACGTATCTCTGGGATGTGCGCCGCCTGGTGGTTGAAGGGTGTGCGCTCCTGCGCGATGCCTCCTGGGCATGCGCCGAGTCTGGAGGCGCGAATACGAGGAGGGTTGCTGCGTGTATGCCTTGCGCAGGCGGGAGGGTGCGCGCGCGCGAGGAGGATCGCCAGCATCGCTGGGGGGTCGGCCACACGTGAAGGCGGCGACGCAGGGTCGCGGGAACCCACCTGGGGTTTGACTCGCGCCGCTGTGGAGGTCTGCGTGATGCTGGGGCTCGCCGCCTGGAAGGTGCGGGTGCCGCAAGGGGCTCCTGTAATAGATGGCTGCTGGATCGCGCAAAGAGGAGAAGATCGGGCTTGGCGCATCCTGCGCGTGATGAAGATGCACGCTTTTGGGTCACGGGCGCCATCGCCTGGAGAGAGGAAGGGAGGCGCCGCCAGAGGGCTCGTCGCCTGAGGGCTCGCCGCCTGCGATCTGGGGTTCCACGGATCTGAGGGTTGCACTATGGAGAATCGCCTTGAGGGCGATCTGGAGAATCACGCGGGGACGCCTTTGCCTGGAGTATCGGCGTTGGAAGATGCGCGCCTGATGGAGGACGAAGGCTGCGCCTGGGCGCTGCTGCCGCCTGCGCAACAGAGACGTGGCTGGACTCTTGCAACAAGGGTTTCAGAAAACCCTATTTTCAAAAACTCTTGGATCGAGATCTTGTTACAGGACAGGGAATTTACTACAGAAATTAGGGTTCTAAAGACCCAAAAAAAAATGCCGAACATGAACTCGGAACAAATCTCGAATAAAAATAAAGAACCAAAAAACTCCTCGAGGATCGAACTGCTCTGATACCATGTTATAAAATAGAAAGCGGAAGCGGAATAACATAATAAAGAAGAATAATCACGAAGAACACAAAGATTTTTATGTGGAACCCTACTCCGTGAGGAGCGGGATGAAACCACAGGAGAAGCCCTCTAAGGGGCGGATATTCTATTGAACTTTCTCAATGAGTACAGGAGGTCTGGGGCTCCTTATATAGCCTTCCCAGAGCCTCCAAGTCCCACTGCTGGTCCATGTGGGACTAAACACTGGATGGGGGTAAATGGATCTTCTCCAGGATCCATTTACCCTGCTACAACATAAAGGGCGCACAACCAAATACTCTAACAAACTAGATGGTGGAATCTTCCACTTAAGCAATCGAGCGTCAGGGAAAAGGTTTTAGAAGACTTATCTTGGGATTGTAGCGGAAGTACAAACGAGATGTGGGAGGCAGTAGCATCTTGTATCCGAAATGTAACCAAAGAGATGCTAGGCAAGTCAAAGGGAGGAGCTCCAGGTAAAAGGAGGCTTGATGGTGGAGTGAAGGGGTGCAAGAGAAGCTAAAATTAAAAGAGTATGCTTTAAAGCTATGTCTAAGGATAGAATAAAGGAAACTGACACAAACTACAAAATAGCGAAGACGGAAACAAAGAAGGTTGTAAGCAAAGCTAAGTCAAAAGCTCATGAAGTTTTGTATAAAAATCTTGACTCTAAGGAGGGCCGGAAGGATATATTCAGGTTGGCCAAAGAAAGAGAAAGAAAAATCAAAGACCTTTCTCAAGTGAGATGAATTAAGGATGAGGAAGGTCACGTGCTTGTTACTCATGGGGATCGATGACCATCAATACAAGCGAATTGTCATGGATTACAAGGTCATGTACTCGTACATGACATGGGAAAAATACTGCGAGTTCATTGAATCCGCGATCCGCTATGAGAGACAGCAGGGTAGGGGGTCGATTCAGATCCTCCACAAAACTCTTGGTTTTAGGTAATCTCTTTTACAATATAGCATTAATTTACATTTTTTCATTTATTTTTGTGAATAGATCAATCTTTATTCCAAAGAAACATTGTCTCATTAATCATTAAGTACATTTTTTGAATCAAATCAAATGACTATATTAATGACATTCACTATGTGCCGGATATGACTGATATGTGCGATATAAGGATTATAGATGATCTATATGTGTCATTTACGTGTATATTTGTAAGTTATTTAATGTTATAAAAGCTTGAATGGAATTCGTTTCCAATATCTATAGGTCAGGAATAAACATTAATAGCGATATGTTCTAAAGGACCAATATGTGCGATATATGGGCTACAAATGACTGATGTATGATATAAGTTTGTATTTGTAGGTTATTTGTTGTTTTAATATCTTGGATGCTCTTAATTTCTGAAAAAAACGGTAAAAATTAGCTTTTTGAGCCATTTTCGACATTTCCACTGATATGATCGATATATTCCGATATATTCTTTTCCAAGCAGACCGGTACGATGTCGATATGGCCTTTTATGGTTGTTGTTGCTGGATTTTAGCAGCTAATTGTTGTTGCTTCTCCAATTAAAGTTGTTGGAGGTAGTAGCTGACCAAGCTACCTAGAGCCAAGCAGCTGCTAGTTGTTACTACTCCATTGAAGCCTCCAACTGCTGCCAAGAAGCTCTCAAAGGGGCAGCCTTCAAGCTATTGTTGCATGCCTTGTTGCATGCAAAGATCAATCCCGAATTTGATCTCCAAATTAGGAGATCAAAGGTACAATCACACCAAAGGGTGCAGTAAGCAGTAGTCAGTACTCGGTCGGCAGGGTCACTGACTAAGGATTAATCGGCAGTCGGGTGATTAATCGGAATTAGTCAGCCATTAGTCGGTTTTGAATTTTTAAATTATTTCAAATATATAAATCATTTTTATACATAGATTTGTACATTTTCTATACTTTCATAATGAAACAAAAGAAGTAATTGACTTTAAATATAACATTATTGCATATTTGAACAAGTTTGCTTATATATCAACATAGAGTTGTACATTTTCTATACATTCATAATGAAACAAAAGAAATAATTGACTTTAAATATAACATGAAGCATACTAGAATAAGTTAGCTTTTTAAAAAAGTAAAAAACTAAAAAATATAAAACCTCGATGTAAAAGTCGACCGATTAGTCAGCCGACTAGTCGGGTTGACCGACTAATGGCCGACTAGGCCTAGTCGAGTCAGCCACCCCCCGAAGTGACTAGTCAGCCTAGTCGGCCTACTTTTACAAGCTTGATCACACCCTCACTTGATGCCATCTATGTCCTTGTATACATATGATTTCTATTCGAAATTCTAGCCCATGATCTTAACTTTAAAAGGAAATGAAAATTTAGAATCTTGTATATAATTGTATGCATGCTCTGCTACTAATTTATATATTTGTAGATCTGATTTAAGATTAGAGATATAGCTCTTGATCTTGATTTTTAAAAGATAAAAGATTGGGGATGATTTGCATGTGATTTAAGTCTAAAATCAAACCACAATAACTACAGTTTATATGCTTGAATTATATGTGATTTGTATGTATGCATTGCTACTATTTTGGTTAATAATTTTGCTAAGAAATTTGGTTTCATATACATATTTTCTGCTACTGAAATGCTATTGAAAAATTGAGAAAATTTGGAGAATTTGCATGAATTTCTCTGCTATTGAAAAACTTAAATTAAAGAAATATATTTTGATTTTAAACTACTACTAAATGAACTAATTAAATGAACTAATTAAATAAACAGAATTCTCTGCTACCATTGTTGTTTACTGCTTAAATTTTAGTTCAAAAGGTTGTCAAATTTTAGTTCAAAAGATTAAATTAAAAATCTATAATTCAAAATTTTGAATTAAAAATCCGTCATTGTTTATAATAGTTATTGTTCGCATTTTATTTTAAAATTTTGAATTAAAAGTCTGTCATTGTTTATGATATCTACTGTTAAAATTTGTAGTTTAAAATTTTTTGAAATCTAAAAGCTGCTACTGTTTTGCTCAAATTTTTTACTTAAAATTTTGAAATTTAAAAAGCGGCTATTGTTTACGATATCTACTGTTAAGAATTTTTAGTTTAAAAATTTCTGAAATCTGAAAGCTGCTGCTGTTGTGCTGCTCAAAATTTTAGCTTAAAAAAATTGAAATTTAAAGAACTGCTACAATTTATGATATCTATTGTTAAAAATTTCTAGCTTTAAACTTTTTAAAATCTAAAAGTTGTTATTGTGCTGCTCAAATTTTTAGCTTAAATTTTTGAAATTTAAAGAGATGCTATTGTGTATGATATCTACTGTTAAAAATTATTAGTTTAAAAATTTTTGAAATATAAAAGCTGCTCAAATTTTTAGCTTACATTTTGAAATTTAAAAAGCTGTTTATGACATCTACTGTTCAAATTTTTAGTTTAAAAAATTGAAATTAAAAGAGCTGCTTACTCTCAAAATTTTTAGTTGAAAATTTGAGGAATTTATCATCCGATTTCTATTACTGTTGAATCAAATTATAGATGGGATTTCATTATTTAAAATTTGAAAGATTGAAAAAGAAAAGTTAGGAGTCTCGCATTCATTTGAACTTAAATCTATGTTTAATGATTAGCTCCTAATCTCATGATTTAAATAAGAAAATTTGGAAATTTGGCATTGATTTGAACTTAGATCCAGATTCAATGAATAACTTCTAATCTCATGATTTTTAAAAAAATTGATAACCTGTGATCACAAGGATTGATCACCTTCATGAAAGAATCCTTTAGGTAGACTCTACTAACTATGGATCACTATTAATAAGATCGTTGACCATATGGCTAGATCTATAAAGTTAACCACATTAGATATCAAGAAAGGTTGAAGAATCAAGTAAGTGTTGGTGAATCAGTGATGGTAGTTAATTGTGATGATCATGATAACCTTTACACCTGATTGTGCGAGTGTGTGGTGACCCTCAGCTAGGCGAAAGATAGGAAGCTCGGTTAGGGCAGCGATCGCCTAGTGCGCGCATCTAGGATCCTGATCTTTTCTCGATTTTTTCACAGTTTTACTGCATCGTTGAGATCTACAGGTTTTCTTTTTGACTAGGTCCACTGACCCCCTCCTGTATGGTGCCTAGGCTGGAGGACCCTTAGTTTTCTTTTCAAGCTCGTTTGCCCGTACCGGTCAGGCCCGTCTAGAGTGACTCAATCCAGAGAGTCTCTCTTACTTGTCTCAAGGGTGTAGTTGTGGAGTGTGCCTGGCCATCTTCTGGACCGCAATTCCACTGGAAGGGCGAGACAGAAGGTCTATTCGGAAGCTGCATCACCGCTTGAGTTTGGTATATATAAGCTTGATTAATTTTGAGATTTGTTCTATTGAGATTGTTTACTGTTCTGCCAATAGGTCCTGGCGAAGAAAAGATCATGACACAGAAATCATCAGAATAAGAGATAATATATCAGTGATTAGATAAATATAGTTGATGTGTTGGGAACGTCGTTAGGATGCATTACACTCTATCGCATGCCTACAGAGACATCCCAATCATGCCTTAGAGTCATGGTGTGAGGTCACACTCAGACCAAGACCACAGACTATCCACTAAGCTTGAAAATTGGACAAAGACAAAGAACAGATCAAGAGACTCATCATATACATTGTTAAGATCCATTAATATAATAAAAATAACCTAAATATGGATCTTATAATTACTATAAAAATACTAAGTAGAGGTAGTTAAGATATGGTGAGTAAACAAGGGATTTACATTCAGAACAACTTGAAAATCATCCTCCTGTGCAAGTAGCTTGTTAAATTTAAATGTCAAATTCATATCTACTTGCTTTCTTTTGAAACCATTGATGCATGTTATTTTTAATAAATTAGAGTGTACTCAACTTTTGTTGACATTGTTTTCTTCCCAACATAAATGGCAGGTAAGCACCTGCATCACAGTAGTCTGACACCAGGACCTAAGATTCTGCAGCTTACTTTTGACGATAAATTATAACTTTTGTTCAAAAAATATAAAATCTCTTTTGTGCATATATCTGTCACTTTTGTTATATTTGGGATACATGTACATAATGTCATTTCTTTGACACGTGTAACTTTATATGGAAATTAATGCAAATATCTTTTGGTGATAATTTGTAATTTTGTGGTTGTTAATAATTGTTATCAATTTGTGAATATCATCTAAAATCACAAAAAAAATTCCCTCATTTTAGGTAACCTAATGCGATCAACACGAATATAATATTGCAAGTGTTGTGTAAACGGGTAACCCGAACCCCAGGACATCACATTAGATCCCTCCATGATCCAATTACCACTAACTCATGTTAGTCCCACATCTACTATCTATGGGAATTTGGTCTGTTTGTGGGGCTATATAAGGAGCCCCACATCCCATGTACTCATTGAGAAATTCTAATAGAAGATCTGTCATTTTAAGACCTTATCCCGTGATTTCATCCACACCTTAAGGAGTAGGATTCCACGTAAAATCCCAAGTATTCTACGTTTATTCTTTCTTGTTTGTCGATTCACTTATTTATTTTCAACAAGGACCAAGTCCAACTCCTACATGATATGGGACTAACATGGGTGGGTGCATGTGGTAATTGGATCATTGAGAAATTCAATTACCCACATACACAAACTCTCTAAGACTAACAATAGCAGTCATAGATTCCCATATCATAAGCTCGAGAAATTTGAGAATTGTATTATATATATATATATATACTTAGCTTGTGTCAGTGTTGTATTGTCCAAGCAGAGCATTCCATGCTCCGACTTGAGAGGAGGTGCCGAGAGAATTGTAAGTAGTAATGATTGTGTAAGAGTTGTTTAATCCCATACAAGGTTCATGAAAGCGCTATGCATATGCGTTCGGAAAGGCCACCGAATACTGAATAAGCGGTATGCAGAGCAGATGCGGGATATATGCAGTTTTATGCGGTTTTCTAATTTTAAATTTAAAAATAAATAAATATCTATGAATAACATTACTACTGAATTTATGTATTTAAGAGGAGTTAAAGAATATCTAAGAAAAACGATTCATGTTAGATGGTTGAGTATATGTTTTTAATTGCCTAACATTTAATCACAAAAAAATTAGCCATAAAAAAAATTACATATTAGATTATCCATTGTAACAAAACTTCATTATACGTACAAGCACTACATGAGCAAAACCTCAATCGGCATATATTAAAATATTTGACGATACATTGCAAATACTCATGAAAATAATACATGAGATAAATATGAAACATTGCATAAATATAAAGGTATAATGCTTGCAGTTGTATACAAATGCATGTCGTATTCTTACAATTGAATGGAAGAAGATGCAGATCTACATAATTAAGCACCTGAATGAGAGGATTAGAAAGTTGGAGATGCTGGAGCGGTATGCGCATATGCGGGGAGGACGTATAATGCATTGATTCATGAAATCGGTTTGGTTTGCATAAGCATGGCCATATGTGGCCGCATATGTGGCCCGTGCGACCACATATGTGGCCTGTGCGGTCGCATATGTGGCCCATGCGGCCGATTTCATGAACACTGATCTCATATGGATGAGTAGTAATGCTTGCTTATGTCAATGAGGCTATATAAATAGCCCCACACCTCATGTACTTATTGAGAAAAAACAAATAGAAAACCTAGCTCTAGGGTATTTCTCAGTAATTTTATACATCTCCTTAGTAAGTAAAGTTCTATGTAAAATCAATATTTGTTATTGTTCATGATTCCCCATTCTTTGTTTCATATTTCCCACATGTTTTTATGGGCGTCTTCTTGGAATGTAAACCTTTTTTCCTTTAGAAGTTTTTTTGCACATGTATCACATGATTCACATCCATGACCTTCTTAGGTTGGGCAGAAAAAAGAAGCAGTTGTCTCATACATTTGGACTAAACAAGCTTTTTGAGAGGATCTGGATAATATCTTACAAGGAATCCCACAAAGAGAGATGATTTGCATAGGTGGAGATCTTAATGGACATGTGGGAAAAGATGCGTCAGGGTATGCTAGTGTTCATGGAGGACATGATTTTTGGGATATAAATGAAGAGGGAAAAGTCATTCTGGATTTTGTAACGGCATATAATCTTTTCATAGCAAATACTCTCTTCAAAAAGCGAGAGGAGTATTTAATTACTTAAAGGAGTGAGCCAACTAGAACAAAGACATATTACTTTGCGTTGAGGAGAAGAGATCAATAGTGTTGTAAAGACTGCAAAGTAATCAAAGGAGAGAGTTTGACAACCCAACATCGCTTGTTAGTCTTGGATGTACAAATAAAAGAGCTGGTCAAGAAAAGGAGGTTCCTAAGATCACTAGAATAGATGGTGGAATCTTCCACTTAAGCAATCGAGCTTCAGGGAAAAGGTTTTAGAAGACTTATCTTGGGATTGTAGCGGAAGTACAAACGAGATATGGGAGGCAGTAGCATCTTGTATCTGAAATGTAACCAAAGAGATGCTAGGCGAGTCAAAGGGAGAAGCTCCAGGTAAAAGGAGGCTTGATGGTGGAGTGAAGGGGCGCAAGAGAAGCTAAAGATTAAAAGAGTATGCTTTAAAGCTATGTCTAAGGATAGAATAGAGGAAACTGACACAAACTACAAAATAGCGAAAACGGAAACAAAGAAGGTTGTAAGCAAAGCTAAGTCAAAAGCTCATGAAGTTTTGTATAAAAATCTTTACTCTAAGGAGGGCCGGAAGGATATATTCAGGTTGGCCAAAGAAAGAGAAAGAAAAATCAAAGACCTTTCTCAAGTGAGATGAATTAAGGACGAGGAAGGTCACGTGCTTGTTACTCAGAAGGATATAAAGATTAGATGGGAGCAGTATTTCCATAAACTTTTCAATGGGGAAGGAAATAGAGAGATCACTTTGGGTGATTTAGCTAATAGAGAAAGTTACTTGAATTGTGCAAGCTATAGACGGATGCAAAGAAAGGAAGTAAGCGTGGTTTGATTTAGCTTACGAATCTATTCAATGTTATTTGGCGAAGCAAGAAAATGCCTGAAGATTGGAGGAGTATCGTGGTGCCTCTTTATAAGAATAAATGAGACGTTCAAAATTGTTCAAATTACAGAGGTATCAAGCTGATGAGTCACACTATGAAAATTTGATAACGTGTGATAGAAAGAAGGTTGAGGCAAGTTTTCAATGTAAAAGAAAATCAATTCAGATTCATGTCAGGTCGCTCAACTATTGAAGCCATCCATTTGTTGATAAGAACAATGGAGATTTATAGAGCTAAAAAGAAGAACCTCCATATGATCTTTATTGATTTGGAGAAGGATTATGATTCTGTCCCATGAGAGATATTGTGGAGGGTTTTGGAGAAGAGACAAGTACCTATCCTATACATTAACCTCATAAAGGATATGTATGATAGGATTTATCTTGTGTAAGGACCCCATCAAGGAAGACTGGCTATTTTGACATCAACATTGGTTTACATCAAGATTCAGCTTTGAGTCCATTTCTTTTTACTTTGATTATGGACGAGTTGACAAGTTACATTCGGGATGAGTTACCTTGGTGTATATTATTTACTGATGATATTGTGTTGATTAACGAGACTAGAGATGGAGCAAAAGAGAAGTTTGAGGTCTAGAGACATGAGTTGGAGACTAAAGGATTTAGTATAAGTAGGGCTAAGACGGAGTATATGGAGTGCACCTTTGATGGAAGCAATGGTGAATGATAGAGAAATTGATGGAGATGTTACTAATAGAATAAATGCAGGCTGACTAAAGTAGAGAGGAGCCTCTGTTGTCCTCTGTGATAAGAAATTTCCTTTAAAATTAAAAGAAAGTTTTACAAAGCAGCCGTGAGACCTGTTATGCTCTATGGATCTGAATGTTGGCCTGTGAACCATAGACATGTGCAGAGAATGGTTGTAGCAGAAATGAAAATGCTAAGATGCATGTGTGGGCACACACATAAAGATCGGATTCGTAATGATGCAATCAGAAAGAAATTCGGTGTAGCTCCGATCGAGGATAAGATGCGAGAAAACCGCTTAAGATGGTTTGATCATTTGCAAAGAAGATCAGTTGATGCATCAGTTAGGAGATGCGAGTGTTGGGATGTTGAGACGGCTAAGAGAGGGCGAGGACGCTCAAGAAATGTTGGAAAGAGACTATATGAAGGGATCTTAGTTCTGTAGATATAAGCTCGGGATTGATCCACGATAGATCTGAATGGAGGCGAAGAATCCATGTAGCCGACCCTACTTAATTGTGGGAAAAGGCTTTGTTATTGTTGTTGTTGTGTTGTGTTTCATACATTTGGACAAAATTAGATGCTAAGGGGGTGGTTGAAGAATATAAATTGTTTAGACAAATGATTACTTTGGTCTCTATCATAAACAGGAAAATTAGGGTTTGACTCTCATCTCAAAAACTAATTTTGGCTACCCACTAAACATTTTTGGAACCTTAAAGCCAAATGATCTAAGATGTGTCCTTTTCATTCCCTCCACCTCACATAAGGTAGAAAGGTAGAAAGATACCATATATCCCTTTGATGATGACGATGACAATAAAAAATAAATACTTGAACTATCTGTGTGTTTTTAACTATTTTATGATCAACCAGTATTTCTTTGATACCAAGTTTTTACATATGGATTTTTGTCAAGTCAGCAGAAGGGATTACCGAAAACATACAAAAGTTCATTTTCAAGATTCTTACACATGAGATAGCAAATTGAAGTTACTCATACCATTAAGAACAACTAGAAACTTCATGGCATTAAGTTTGAACGATTTCAACTGTATTTTGAGCTTTCATCAGCAATGTCAATGGCATCACTGGACCTTGCACTTTTCCGAAGTTGAACTTGACAAAAGGACATAACGTCAGAATTTAAAACCCGCCACTTGAATCCATCTAGTTTATAAGACCAGTCTCAATTGAGATCAAGGGCATTTACAGAAGATCAGCACAATTAGTGTCCCATATTTGATTAAATGAACAGGAGTTTAATAATGAACACCCCCTAACCCTAATGTAACCAAATCAAAAAACAAAAACACCCTCTATGCCTAATTTAACCATATTAAATATGCTCAATTGCCATTTTTATTACTCAACCGTAGTTTCCATATTGCATCAAATTTGTGAAAGATCAATCATGTGATTGCAATATAGGCAAGTCGTAATTTTCAATTCTGCCTTGTAGAATAGGCATAGAGCTCTCATGTACAATGTGAATGGGCTTTCCTCCTTTCTCTTAGTTGTCACGAGAAGTCAATTTGAAATGAGAATAATGATTGTTAGCAACTGACCAGGCAACAAAGCAGAAAATGGAACTTTAGTCCAAGGTTGGAAAGGTAGTTCACTAGCGAGCCATTAATGCGCGGCGTAGTAAGAAGTGAGAGAGAGAAAGAGAGATAGAGAGTTAAGCAAGTGTAGAAAAAAGATCTCATCATTGGATATTAGTACATGTGATCAGTCTAGGTAAGCAATCGAGCAGATGCTAAACATCTCCAGATGGTGGGAGAAATATCTTGGAGAACGCAAAACATTAATAGAAGAGTGGTGGGGTGCTTCTTGTGAATCTGTGATAGGCTTAAAATGAAATCCAGTTGATGACTGGACTTTCCACTCACATTAGCATGTGTGCTACTTCCCTCACTTTACTTGATGCTTGATAACCTATTTTTCCTCCTAAAAAAGATATATGCACCATAATTATGAAGTCATCCTACTAATTTTGGCCTTATGGTTTCATATTTGAAGAAAAAAAATCTAGAATAGTCAAATTCGTATTTGAAGGGAGGGAGGACATCTGGTGAGGTAATGCATCTCACAAACTTTCTGGAGGCGATGGCTTTGTCATTCTTTGGCCTTTTGGGAGGATGGCCGACTTCAACATGCCTCTTATTCTACCTCAAGGATGGATTGTTATTAACTCTATGCAGAAGATCGCAGCCCTAGAGTCAACGATACAAAGATTGAGCCAAAGGCAAAGTAGGAGGAGCCCTCGAAGGAGATGTGCACAGGACCAAGAACTTCAAACCATTGATTCAGATGATGCAGCATAGCCGACGGCTGTTGCTACTTTCCCAGCTTTTCTGACATCAATACAAGTGGAATGCCATCCATTCTTAAATGATGGCGGCTTACCAAACGATACGTCAGTCACTTTGATGATATAAGCAAAATTATAGGGGCATCTTCTTAGATACATCCTTTTCAAAAAAAATCTTCTTAGATATGTCGATATATCAACCAATTTGGGCAAGATGATGGGGCACATGCAACTGTTACTGCTGAAACTTAGAGATGTCAAGAGTTGTTGCACCTTTGTAAGGAGAGTTTTACTGTCACTCTTGTTTCTTCCTTACTTTATGAAAATTATCAACTTCCCTTAAACCCCCAAATATAAGATGATAGAATCAAATATATATGTATATATATACTAGTAGAAACTTTAATAGTTGGCAAATAATTCATTTCAATAAATTTTGACATCGATATATGATTTTAAAGCCTTTCTACCAACTAGACAAGAGGTAAAGGAGTGGACTAGTAAGGAATCGAAGGAAGTAGATAGGGGGTCAAAGGCTTGAGCTACTAGATCATAAGGCATCTTTATGTGTTGAATGGTTTAATGGATAAATGGATCTTGGGATGAGGGCCATTTACCCATCAATTATATATTGTACTCATCCCCCCATTATTAAGAAGGAATATAGTGACGAGAGATCCCTAATCTCTAGTGAGGGAGATTAGGATTTGTGTGTGCTCCCGTGGTTTTTCCCTCATCGTAGGGTTTTCCACGTAAATCTTGATGTTGATCTTCTCGTTCTTCGATAATTGTCTTCAACATGGTATCATAGCTTAATTGAAAGGTGTTTTTTCATCGTCCTTGATTCCTCCTTGAGAGGCATGCCAGACCTAGCATGCCCCGCTCATGGTCCACCTGCATCCCCTGCAGCCAACCCCTCGCGAATGTGCAGCCTTCCTCATTTGCAACGCATGCTGCCAGCACACTCCGGCAACTCATGTGTGCGTGCATGCTGCCTGCGCGCAACACCCTGACTCACGTGCCCCTTGCCCCATGCCTCGCGCACCCCCTTGCATGCGCGCAACCCCCTACCTCGTGTGTCCCCTAGCCGACGCACGACCCCCTCCATGCAGGTCCCTCTGCGCGCGCGAGCCACTTAGAGTCGACACCAACACCGCCAGCAGCCGCCCAGTGCATCCGATGTCGCCCCTTTGGCTTGGAGAAGAAGGGACAGCGCTCCCTTGCTTGGAAACGAAGGAAATCAAAAGAATAAAGTCATGTGCCACTTTTTTTGGAAAATTTGCAACTTTGCCCCTCAGAGTTTTTTATTTTGCAAAAAGACCTCTGCTAGAACGTCATCATCCATCGAGCATCATCAGCCATCTTGGTGCTCATTCACAAAGCTACCGGTCTGTGAGTTGTTTTCCTCTCCATTGCCATTTGTTGTGTGGTCGTGGTGATTGATCTGTTTAGTTGTGCGGGTTTTCTCTCTTTTCTGTGATTATGCTGCTTGTGGAGCTATCGCTTCTTGAGATCGTGACTAAGACTAAGCTGTGGAGAACCCTCTTGAAAAGAGGCCTGCATTTGTGGCTGCCCATTGCACATGTTCTTAGTTTGAATGGATGCTAGTACTAGCGAATTGGAATTGTTGATGACGAGATTAATGGTCATCAATCATGGCTCTAAACATTCTTCTAAAATCAACTTCGCTCTTACCACAAGGCGATCTGATAGAAATAATCCAGACATTATTGAGTGGATCATTGATAGTAGGGCTTCTGATCATATGACAGGTGATCCGCGAATGTTTCATGATTATAAATTATCATCAGGAAGAGAGAAAGTTAATGTTGCAGATGGATCTCCTGCTACCGTCGTTGGGAAATGGACCATATATGTTGTTGATCGGTTCTTCCTGCATGATGCTCTTCATGTGCCTGACTTTCCTATAAATCTTCTGTCTGTTAGCAAGATCAAAAAAGAATTGAACTGCAAATTAATTTTTGACCAGAAGTCGTGTATTCTAGAAGACTTGGAGACGGGAAAGAGGATTGGAATTGGTCGAGTTGAAAGTGGATTATATCGTCTTCCTGCTCGGGTTGGTCAAGCTCTTACTTCTGCATTGAAGGTTCGGGTTGAGAAGGATTGTTCGATGACAGTGAAACGATGGCATGAGCGTCTTGGTCATCTCAATTTTTATTCTCTGTAAGAGTTGATGCCCGATATTTTTTCAAGGTTATCTGAAGGTGATTTGCAATTTGATGTATGCCAACTTTCAAAACAAACTCGAAGCACTTATCCCATCCTTTGAGCTTGTCCATTCTAATGTGTGGGGACCTTCAAATATAAAGGGTGTTGGTGGTCATCTCTACTATATCACTTTTGTTGATGATTTCTCACGGAGTATCTTTATATACCTCTTGAAAAATAGGAGGGAAGTCCCTGAAGCAATCAAAAGTTTCACTAATATGGTTGACACTCAATGGAGCCAGAACTAAGAAGTTAAGGACGGATAATGCCAAGGAATACTTATAAGGATCTCTATCTACTTTTCTTGATGAGAGGGGCATCATTCATGAAACCTCATGCAGTTATACACCAAAACAGAATGGAATAGCTAAAAGAAAAAATCGTTACATGTTGAATGTTACCAGAGCACTCTTACTTCAGCGAAATGTGCCAAAGATGTTTTGGGGAGAAGTTGTCTTAACTGCAGCCTATGTGATAAACATGACATCTTTTGGTGTGATAGCAAAGAGAACTCCCTATTCTATTACTCATCATGATAACTTTTTCCTTTCGGTTTGGACCATCGGGTCTTTGGATGTGTCTGTTTTGTCCATAACTCTAGACCTGGTGTACGAAAATTAGATCCACGAGCTACGAAATGCATCTTCCTTGGTTATTCTGGAACACAAAAGGGTATAAATGTTATGATCCCGTGGCATGTCGCCTTCATGTGAGTAAGAATGTCACTTTCTTTGAAGATGAACCCTACTTTCATAAGATTTTTTCTCAAGGGGAGTATGTCAATATAGATCTTGAGAAAATGAGAAAGGGATTTACTTTATTAGTGATATAAAGGAGAATATCCATGTAAGGGATGACACTAAACATGATAAAAAAGAAGATAACGAGGATATAGGCCGGTCAGACTTATAGCAGACGAAAGGAAGTGGATAATGTAGTGGAGACTGAAGAAGAAATGATATAAAGCAATGATTTGCCCGTAATGGAGACTGGAGGAGAAATAATACAAGGCCATGATTTCAATCTCTCCCCAAAATTTAGAACACAAAGACTCTGTAAGTAGTCCTCTTACTCCTGATATTTTCGTTGACAATTCTGAGCCTTTAACGGATGATCGTTCCTTTGTTGTGAGAAGCTGTTAGAAATGTTCGAGCTTCTGCTCGTTATACTATGGAAGACTTTGTTGCATACACCAAGATGAGTCCAACCTACATATGCTTTATCACCTCTCTAGATGCTCATCATATTCCTAAAAATATTAATGATGCCCAAAATGAATCAGAAATGGGTCAATGCAATGGAATAAGAAATAAAAGCCTTGATAAAGAATGATACTTGGGATATTGTTGACGTCCCTAAGGGTGCTCGCCTTGTTGGGTCTAAATGGGTATATACAATTAAATATGATGTTGATGGGAATCTTGATTGATTCAAGGCTCATCTTGTGGCTAAAGGATACAGTCAGAAATACGGTATTGACTACCTTGAGACTTTTGCTCCTGTTGCTAAAATGAATACAGTTAGGGTTGTTATTTACCTAGCAGCTCATTTTTCATGGAAAATGCACCAACTTGATGTGAAAAATACTTTCTTGAACGGTGATCTCAAAGAAGAAGTATATATGAAAATGCCACCTGGGTTTGAGAATGATGGTAAGTGTTGCAAACTAAAGAGAGTTGTATGGACTGAAACAATCTCCAAGAGCATGGTTCGAACGTCTATGTGTGGTCATGATTAGGAATGGATATACCCAACTTAATGGAGACCATACTCTGTTTGTAAAAAAGAACGGTGATGAAAGGTATATTCTTTTAGTATATGTGATGACATGATTCTTACAGGTGATGATGAGGTGGAACTTCTTAAGATAAAGAAAACATTTGCAACTGAATTTGAATTGAAAGACTTGAGGAAGCTAAAGTACTTCCTAGGTATTGAGATGGCTCGATCTCCAGGGGGTGTGTGTCTAAGTCGAAAATACGCTCTTGCTTTGCTAAAGGAATGTGGTATGTTGGGATGTAGACCTGCTACTATCCCTATTGAGGCAAACCATAAACTTGCTAAACAAGATGGTGCGCTCCTTAATGATGTAGAAAAAGGAAGATATCAAAGATTGGTGGGAATGTTGAATTATCTTACCCTCACAAGATCAGATATTATCTATGTTGTAAATGTCGTAAGTCAATTCATGCATGCTCCAACCACCTCTCATGCTAATGAGGTGAATAGAATTCTAAGCTACATAAAAGGATCACCAGGAAAATGGCTTATGTTCAAGAAAAATCCCGAAGTTACAATTGATGGATACACTGATGCTGCTTGGGCTGGTTCTGTGGACGACGGACGATCCACTTCAGGCTATGCGGCATATTTCTGTGGAAATTTGGTTATTTGGAGAAGTAAAAAAGCAGAATGTGATTTCAAGATCGAGTGTTGAAGCTAAGTATCGTGCTCTTGCAAATGATTTCACTGAAATTCTATGGCTAAAAATTCTGTTAAATGACTTGTGCATCAAGGTGAGTATGCCGATGAAGATGTTATGTGACAACAAAGCTGCAATAAACTTGACCAACAATCCTGTAATGCATGATAGAACAAAGCACGTGGAGATAGACAGACATTTCATCCGTGACAAGATTGATGATGGTCTATTATGCCTTCCTTACTTGAAACCTACCGATCAGGTTACTGATCTTTTCACAAAGGAGTTGCCTACTATGCAATTTGAGATGAATGTAGGCAAGTTGGGCATGGCGAACATGTATGCCCAACTTGAGGGAAAGTGTTGAGTGGTTTGATGGGTAAAGGGAACTTGGGATGAGGGCCATTTACCCATCATTTATATATTGTACTCATCCCCCCATTATTAAGAAGGAATATAGTGAAGAGAGATCCCTAATCTCTAGTGAGGGAGATTAGGATTTGTATGTGCTCCCGTGGTTTTTCCCTCATCGTAGGGTTTTCCACGTGAATCTTGATGTTGATCTTCTTGTTCTTCGATACTTGTCTTCAATAATAAGAATCGTTCCGCTTATTTTGCTTGTAGAATCGACAAATTGGAGTAAAAATAGAAAAAGAAAGGAGAGAGTATGAGTCGAGTTGATGTATGCGTGTATGGATGTGCAGTATGTACATACGTACATACATACGTAAGTAAGACTACGACAACAAGATTTCTGCTCAATTAAGTTGCATGCTTAAACATCGCAAGTAAATTCTCAACCCTTATTCTATTTCAACAAGGTGAGATTCGGTTCTTGCCTATACGCGTTAAAGAATTGCTAGAGGATAGAATCACAACATTAATGAAAAAAATCTATGATGCCTACGGCCCCTATTCGAAACAAAATGGACTTAAAAAATAAGTTAAGAACAAACAAGTAATATTGTCTGTCTTTACTTGAACCCTATTCACAAACACAATAATCGAGGTATTGAGGATCAAATCAACCAATATGACCTGTAAAACGCAATAAGAAAGTCGTGGCAGCAGGTGTAATATCAACACTTGAAATCAAACAAAGGAAGATTTTCATGTGAACATTCATATGCAAAACCAGATCAAGTAATTAAACAGAAACAATATGCTTACACTGATGGCAGACCAAGAGGCGGGCTCAAAGAAATGGTGTCCATTATCCGATGTCGCCCGCCTCAATCCAGCAATCAATTCATTTGGCATAACCGCAATCTCGTCTGCACATTGACCCTCCAATAATCACTTCCGATCGTGACACGAACTGGTACACGGTCTGTTCAAACTCCAACCTCCGCAACCCAACCTGAGAAGAGTGAACAGCTCCTCTTGAAGATTCACTCCACAACACTGGACTGGACAGACTCATTCATTGACTACACGCTGACCACCTTAGATATTCCTCCTTGTACATGTAAGCGCCATCGTCTTTCAGTGTGATCTCCTCCTTGCTTGCTGCGAAGGTGATATCCCCTCGAAGAAATCAGCCAGTGCCATCTCGAGATCCTCCACTGAATACTTGATGTACATCTCCGGATGCTTCCCACTCTCAATATGGTGCCTGAAACGCCCGAGGAATGATCTGTAAGCTGGTAGCAGCTTCTCTGACACCGAAATCCTCAGCTCCTCCCTCAACTGTGTATCCGGCACCGACCATGCTGCCTGTGTGCGATGCGCCTCGTCAAATGCAGCATTGAAAGCCTTGAATCGCTCCCTCAAAGTCCCCTTTGACACCCCCGAGGAGAAGCTCCCACTCACATGGATCCCCTCATCCCTGAGGTACTGCAGAACCTTCACCCATGCCGCCCGCTGGTAGCTCGTCGCTGCCTGCTGAAATTTTCTTGTCAAGCGCTTCAAGTAATCATCCCCAATCAGCTCGCGCAGCTCGGGCAACCCCTTCACTTTCTGCACAATGTAATGAACGTTGTTCATCAAGAACAAGCAGCCCAAAGCAGCATCTTTGTATAACTTGGACTTCCTTTCTATATTTAAGTCGAGAATCGCAGTGATCCACAGCAAGTGGGCGGCAAGAGGGGACTGGTTCTCGATCTCGGCCAAGTTGATATCTGGCAACGGTGGCTCAGCAGCGTCTGCAGAATCACCCAACTTCGCAAAGGATGGCTTGGAAACTATGAGCTGAGAGAGAGTGGGCTTATACTCAGAGATCAAGCTGATGTAATTCATCACGTAGCGTGTGAGAGGGTGCACGGTGCCACCGGGGACTGGCGTCTTCGAGAGCTCATGGTGCACAGCGTTCTCGAATTCCGACAGGATTCCACGTACGGCCTCTGCAAGGCGCGAGAGGATCTCTGCGACCTGTGCCGGCACCGACGACTCACCAGTGGTAGTCTGTGCAAAGACCAATTCGATATCGGGAAGGAGGTCTCCAAGTGCATCGTGGAGGTCCAGTATCTTGAACAGCTTCTCTGGGGACCTCCTGCCGATGCTGATGGCCTCCGCAAAACCGAAGAGCTGCAACGCGGCACCCTTCACGGTCTCTGCAAAGGCGTAGAGTCCGGAGACTCGCTGCCGGTTCCTTCGAAGATCTGATCGCAGAGGTGGCGCTCGCTTGCGAAGACAATCCGGACGCAGGCCTTGGCAGCGCGAATCCACTTGCGGATCTTGGACTCGAGTGACTCCCAGGGGAGGCGTTGGACGTCGCCGATGCTCAGCTTCTCGACACCGAGGTGCTTGAGGCTCTGGTCGACGGCGGCCTTGCGGACGCTGCTGTAGGCCTGGAAGCACTCGCGGGAGTAACCGGCGGAGATCATGCGCTCGGCGATGCCGCGGAGGTCCTGGACAGCGTCGAAGGGGACGAGGTCGACCTCCCGGATGCTGCTAGTGGAACGGTGCGAGGTGCCGCCGCGGCTGGAGTTGGTGCTGGTGCGAGCGATGGCGGAGGAGGAGGCGGAGTCGGGTTCGTCTTCGTCGTCGGGGAGGTCGAGGCCGTAGTCGAAAGAGGAGGAGGCGGATAGAGAGATGGAGGAGATGTCGGAGAGGAGGGAGTCGGATTCGAGTGAGTTGGAGCGGGAGATGAGGATGTGCGGAAACTCGTCCTCGAGGCGGCCATGGCGGACTGGAGGGCGGCCGAGGGGCTGCCGCTACCGGATGACGGGAGACGGAGCTCGTCGACGGCGCGGAGGTAGCGCTCCGCCTCTGAGCGGTCGCCGCCGTCGAAGAGCATGGAGTCACGGCGGCTGTCGTCAGAGGAGTCGCCGGAGTTCCACCGGCGGAGGTATTTCTCCGCCTCTGTCCTGTCCATGTGGGAGGTAACCACACCACCGCTTCTGTTGCTTTGCTGTTGTTTTTTCTTCTCTCTCTCCGTCTCCGTTTCTCTGTCTGGTGCTCGTCATCGTCTCCGTGGGGGTTGGGGGTATAGTGGAGAAGCGAGGGACGAGGTAGGTTTTGGTCTTTTCAGTTGCAACCAGTAGAAATTTGCCACGTACAAGACTAGCCATTGGATGATCGACACGTGGAGGGAAGATGAGATGTTAACATGGGCATGAGGGGGATGGGAAACGGGGTGACGTGGACGGAGGAGGACTCGAGGGAGATGGGGAGGGGGAGATGTCAGACTGGTGAGCTGGAGGTGAGAGAGAGGGAGAGCAGACTGGTGAGCTGAACGGTGCTGATCAATTATTAGAAGGTAGTTTATGTTATTGTTATTGCAGTAATAATATATGGAAGGGTATCCGTTACATGAACGGGACAAAAGGATGGATTCGGGGAAGTATTTTGAGGGGACTTTTAGAAAGATTTTTAGAGGTCTTGACGTCAATGTAACATGTTCCTAAATAGGAAACATGAGTTTGGAGTTAGCTATATTAGCTTGGATGTATTACTAAATGGGTTTCTTGATGTGATGCCCTCGTGTTGGATAGCTTACGAGAAAACAAAGGGTCTATTTGGTTGTTGGGTTGGAGTGGGTTTGGATAACCTGATTTGAATAATAGTTGCTTGATATGGTTACGAGGGTTGAAAGGGTTGTGATAAGGAATGTGATGTGATGTTATTGTGATTTGTGATAGATTTCCAACCCAGGAAATGAGAGGGGTAAATCGAGTTACCTCGGGGTAACGAGGTTACCAAACGAGCCCAAAATGATATAGTATTTTTATCAGTTGCACCCCTTTGAGATATTGTAACACCAATTATGCCTTTCTTTTTAGGAATATCAATTGTGTCCGTGATTTCTTGTTGTTCTATCACTTGTTTTCCTCTGGTTAGTTACCGCCCATCTCCAACGCAAAACGGCCGTTAACTTTGGAGACACAAGGGGAATTAAATTAAAAAATGGTCGAAATGTCTTTCCACCAACTCCTCCCCCTCCCCCTCTCCCTAACCCCCTCCTCCTCCTTCCCTCACCTCTAGCGCCCCCTTCCTCCTCCCGCTCCCCAGCCTCCTCCCTCGCACCCGTTAGGCTCGCCGAGCATGTCCTCTACCCACTGCTCATCCCAACCTCCTTCGCTTGTTGCTCCTCCTCAACCTCTTACACCGGATGCTCCTCCCATGCACCTCCCTCCTCCTCTGCCTATTGCTCCTCTTGCGTGCCCCCTCCTCATCTGCATGATGCTCCTCCCCTCGCACCCTTGCCTTTCTCCTTCGCCCATTGCTCCTCTCTCATGCCCCCTCCTCCTCCGCTCGTTGCTCCACCCTCGCACCCCCTACCTCCTCAGCCCCTTGCTCCCCCCTCCCCCCGGCCCCCATCATTCTTCTTTGCCCCCTACTCCTCCATCGTGCCCACTGCTCCTCCTCCATCGCCCCCTACTCCTCCCCATGCCCACTCCTCCTCCACCGCCAATTGCTCCTCTCCCACGCCCCCTCCTCCGTCGCATGTTGATCCTCTCCCTCCGCCCTCCTCCTCCTCCCCTGCCCATTGCTCCTCCCATGTGCTCCCTCCTCCTCTGCACGTTGCTCCTTCATGCACCTCCCTATGTGTGTTGCTCCTCCCCTACACCCCTCCTCCTTCACCACCCCCTGCTCCTCCCTCGCACCCTCATCATCCTCCTCCGTCCCATGCTCTTTTTCATGCCCCGTGCTCCTCCTCCATCGCCCCATGCTCCTCTCCCATCCCCCTCCTCCTTCACCACCCATTGCTCCTCCCCTGCTCCCCCGCTCCCCCCTCCTCCTCCACCCCCTTATTGTTCAATCGATAGTTGACCTGGTGACTTAACTAGTTAAACCACCAATCGTTGCAGTGATCAACTATTGATTAAGATAACAATTAACCTATGAACAGATAAATAAATCAATAAATGTGAATGTGAGTTAAAATTTATTATAAGTCAACGAAATATGTGTATAGATGTAAGTAGTAATAGTGTCGAACACAATTAGTTTAGTGAACTATATAGATTGGGAATTAATATTAATTATTTCAAACTAATATTAATTCCTTGTTTATTTTATTTTTTTCTTTTTTATTTTAATTTTTTGTGGCTTTTAAGTATACTTAATTTTTATGGATTTTTAATTATTTTATGTAATTTCTAGATTTAATTGTTATATTTTTCTTTTTACTTTTATAAATTTTCAACTTCTTTTTTATTTTTAAAATAAGATATATATTTATACACAATAATATAGGCATTACAGATATTATAAGTAATATATATACAATATAGTCAATGTAGGTTATTATATTTCATTATATAAAATATACTCAAATAAATGAAATAAAATATTTATGTGATTATTATATTTTCCTGTATTTTTGATAAGTTTTATAGAAGTTTTACTCATTTTTAGAAATGTTTAAAGTAATAAATATAGTAAAATAATGAATAGAATAATAATATAAGATTATTTTAGGTTTAATAAATATAAATAAGTTCAAAATTAACATAAAGCTATTTTTAATATTAAGTCTATATAAATAGAAAATTCAGAGATAGGAAAATATATTTTTGGATTTAAAATATTTTTTCCTAATTTTTTTATAATTTTTTTAAAGTTTTATGATTTTTAGATTTTATGTTTTGTATTTTAATGGTTTTTAGATAAGCGATAAATATAATAATAAGTAGATAATTTTTTGGGAATTTTTGGGTGCATATTTGAATTTTTAGAATTTTTCTAAAGTGAAAATAACAAAAATATGCATGTTTTTGAATTTTTATAAATAAGAAAATATTTTAAAAAGCCTTAATAAAAATATGTGTATTGAAGTACAAGTTCAGGCACTTAAATTAATTTTCCTATAATTTTCGAAATAAAGGATGGAAATAAAATAAATAAAGAGATAAACAAATTACAAACGAGTAGCACAAGTACTATTTTGCAAATAATAAAATCTAAGCATGCATTTCAGAACACAAAATCATAAGTCTGATCTTCCAATTTAAATATAAAATATGCATGATAGGGATTGGTTTGCAAATATACAAGAAT
Organism: Ottelia alismoides; assembly: GCA_037367405.1. Taxonomy (NCBI): domain Eukaryota; kingdom Viridiplantae; phylum Streptophyta; class Magnoliopsida; order Alismatales; family Hydrocharitaceae; genus Ottelia; species Ottelia alismoides. The sequence goes on from JAZKJV010001235.1 coordinate 28,048, forward strand.
GTCCAAGCATTTAATAATAGGTCCAAAAGGCCTAAGGAGAGATATGCAAAATGTATAAAAGTCTCCTCACACGGGGGTCCACGTAAGGTGACTTGACAAGGGACCTACGTGAAAATATGAGAGAGCATGGGTCCAAGTGCAAATATTATTGAAATATTATGCGTAACAAAATGTTTACATGACTAATATAAAATACAAAAAGATCAGAAGGGGTTTGGTGCTGCATGCCATCCAACAATACTAATGATCCCACTTAAACATGAATGACCGCAATTAGAAGATGATGCTTTGCGAATGAACGACTGTGGCTCTATCAAGTCTTGATCGGACGGTGGGGACACTCCAAGATCTCATGGATGCTAGAGCACCTGGGAGATGTTCTTGATCCAACGACACTGAAGAGCATTGGATGATCGGGGAAGAATGTCATCCTGAGGCTACTTCAATCCATTGATTCTTCATGCTCAAGGGATCTCTCATGTTGCCACGATCCTCAGTGAATGCCTGGGGATGATCCACAGTAAATGGGCCGCTCAAAATGGTCTATACCTCATCAGTGGAGGTCTGGAAGCTCGGGGAGCTAGGAGCACCTTGAGGGCTTCGAGACGACCAAAATAGGCCCCAGATAGGGCTCCTGGAAGCTCTAGCAAGCATGAAAAGTGAGGGGGACAAGAATGATGGATTTGGTCCCTTTATTAGGTGGATTCGAGTGGGGGTGGAGTGAAACGGAGGGTCTCCGGCGGGTGGTGTAAGGAGATCGGTGGCTCGATCCATGAAGGATCAAGGTCTTCCGATTGGTTGCGAAGGTGGAGAAATGGAAGGGGAAGATAATGGGATGGCTGCAAAGGTCAAACAATGGTAAGATGAAGCGGGATAGTGACTAGAGCGTTGGGATTTAACACTAAAACAACGTGAAATAAAATTCAAAATAAATGCTAAAGAAAATTCAGAAATAAATCTAGCCTAACCAAACCTAGACAAGTCTTTAAGAGACCTGGAGATGCCACCACTAGAGCAGAGCTCGGAGCTGATGGGAACCACGCTCCACCACCCCTATCCACGTTGTGGACCAAGGAGCGGTGCCTCCTGTCACAAGGGTTGCCTTCAGTGAAGGGTCTATGGGTTATAGTGGGCAAAAATGGATTGAAATGCAAAAAATGGTTGAGGAGGAAGATATATACACATAGACAAGGTGGTGTAAAGAATTGAGGTTACTGATCGACACATGGTATATACAGTGGATCGAACCACAGGGCGTGATGGACAGTGGCATGGTGAACAGGTTTAGTGAATGGCTCGAGGTGCATCGAGCCATGGATCAAGTGTGAAAATTGATAGAGTCAGGTGGTCACGGGTTCTGACGAGTCGTCGATGAGGCAAGGACAGTTGATCAGGGGGGGGTCAATGAATGCAAGGACCTATTTGGTCCACGTCAGGAGGAAAACGATAATACACATATTAAACCCCTTATTAATTCAATAATAAATTATGAATGATTCTATTAATTAAAACTTAAAACATGAAAAATGTTTCTTATTTTCAACTTATTTTACCATGATTTTATTTATTTCTACAACTTAATTTGTAGGATGTTAATATTTACATGTATATACATATGTATATATACACGTATTTAGTGTATTTAATTTTATTTTGTATTTTTAATATTTATTATCATATTTATATTTTTTATATATTTATAATATAATTAAATATTTATTTATTTATTTATTTTTGTGATTTTATTTACATATATAAATAATTGTATGTATATACATTATAAGTATAGTATACCTATATATTTTAGGGCATTATTTATTTAATGTATTTTTAATGATTTTATTTTGTATTAATGTTTTAAATATGTTTTAATAATATTACAATTATCTAAAATATATACGAAGAGTAAAAATGTAAAGAATGAAATATATGAATATTATATACAAATGCATAGTACAACAATACCCCCAAAAATCGACTTTTGTATCTTAACTCTATTTTTACTGAAACTACATTCATTAAATAGATAATTTTATTTGGAATACAATGGAGGTGAGTTTGGTTCAATTTGACAGATGGAGAAGATATTGATCTGTGAAGTTTGGTTTCCGACTTTTTCATCTGAGTGTCTCAGTTGCACTGTGCATTATTTTTCTTGGCAAATATTTTTTTAAATTTTCTATATATTAAAATGTACAAGATTCATGGTGAACATTTTAGTATTTGAGTGTGCGTAAATAATGAATAAAATAAAATAAATATGGCTATTTTTAGAGTGTGGAATTAGGGTTTCTGTACAATGTATTGGCTCTTATCTCCCTCTACTTTATTCCTGCTCGACCTAGTCAATATTTCACTTGGTCTTAGGGTTTAGGTTCATTTAATATCTTTGATATTTCCTTTATTTTTCTTTTCTTTATTCTTTTTATTTAAGTTTAAATACATGTACTTGTACACTATATACAAGTTAATAAATGGATGTTAATTCATGCAAGTTGATAGTATTTGCATGTGTTTATCTGGAGATTTTAAAGCCTAAAATGAAAGAAAAAAGGTGATGGAATGGAATACATTACCCCTCTTATACTTAATATTTCTAATCCCTGGCAAACACTTATTGAATGAGTGCTTAAAAAGAAAATAAAGAAAAGAAAAATAAAGAAGTTGGGATGATTTTGGTTCTTAAACTTATCTTCATAAAATTAACGTTTGGAGCTTAGTTAGACATTTGGATTGTTAGTTTCTCAACCTTAATGGGAATAGGAGTCAAAAGTTAACATCCTTTAAAACTCGCAATCCTCAATTTAGTTCATCTCAATAGCCAAGTCAGAACAAGTCGCTTCATATGCAAACCCTTATGACTATGAGTCTTACTTATACAGTGAGTGTGAAGAAACAATCTTCTCCAATATGGTAATCCTAATTCCCCAATCTAGCTAATCTTTCCTCAAGGAACGAGGTATTTCCTTCTAAGTTTAAGTGTGACCAGCTCAAGAAGAGGAGGTAGTGAAGAGAATGAATTGTGGTTAGTGTAGCCACATATCCGATGGAGCTTGACTAGTGTAGCCAAGTCTCCTAGTTGTAGGCTAACATGTGATCTTTGACTTTGAAGAATAAGCCTTGTTTATTGTACATAACTCTGACGGGAATTGAATTTTTTTCTTTAATTTTTTCCTATCTAACTTTTTTGGAGTCTTTATTTTTGAAAGTATATATACAACATCATTTACATAAGGAAACTTTCTTTTTGATCCAGTAGATTATCCCTCTTTTGAAGCTTTATCACAACCCACAACATCCCGTCTTTAGACGTCAGCGCAACTAGATTAGGTTGGGATGCACTGGCCTCAAAATGGAGAGGATGTTTCCACTCACATACTTTTCATGCCGGCAAATCCAACCCTCCACCACCTCATCTGTGTTGAGATAAGTGTAGAGTGCATTTGTACGAGTTAGGTCACCTTCGACAACGAGCCGCGTGTGTATCTCGAAATATTCTACTTAGGCAATCAAGATGACATGTGAACATCGTCTTGTGGACTGAGAGAATTAAGTCGACTTGAAAAGTCTCAACTCAAGTTCCTATAAGGTTCCCATGGAATTAAGTGGATTAAGGTCTAAACTAGGCTCCAATCTTCGGATTTTATTTAGACCAATTTGATTGTCCACATCATTCTGAAAAATACAAATGCAAATGTTTTATGCAGTGCACTTTTCTGGTTTTGAAATTTTTATGGATTCTTTTGAAAAGGTTTTGCACATTTATATGGAGTTTTGAAAATATTTTTCAAAATTTTAGGATTTTTTTGGAATTTTGCATTTTTATGGAATGTTTGAAAAGGGGTTAGTGCATTATATGCATTCCCAAGTCCACAAGAATTTTATACATATTATAAACAATTTTATGCAACTTATGTACATGTTTTATACAAGTATATAAAGAATTTGATATAGATATATACATGTTTTATTTGACGATTTTTTTGCAGGGGTATTATTATAAGGTTTTCAAAATAATTTGAAAACATGTTTGCATATATTTATCAAATATTTAGAAAGCTTATTTTGAAAATAATTTTACAAAGAATTTTTCAAAAACATTTTTACCAACAATTTTTACAAACTTGTTGCAAACATTTACAAAGAGATTATTTTTCAGATGTTTGAAAATATTTTACAATGATTTTTCAAAGGTTTTCAAAATATTATTCAAAACATTTTACAACCATTTCCAAATCATTTTGCAAAATAGTTTCAAACCACTTTTACCAACAATTTCTCAGAAAAAATTATACATATTTACAAGAGTTATTATTCACATTTGACTTATTTGTAAACCATTACCCAATATACTATATTAATCATATTATTGAAAAGACGAAAGTACGGTTATGTTTAAAGTATATATATTATATATATGACACCCCCATACTTAGTGTAAACTATGTCCTCATAGTGATCAAAGAGCAATAAAGGAAGTCATAATCGTGCTAAGTATAAAAGAATCTATACTACAATGACTTAAATAAAAGAATAGGAAGTTGATCATCCCCCTATACATAGGATTAACTTATCCTAAGAACAACATACTATACATAAAGTAGGGATGAGCAAGGATTAGAATAAACGAATCAATGTTTCGACTTGTCACCCCCATATACTTTGGGTAAATGGTCTTTAAGTATAGACCAAAATATACACAAGTTAGGAGACAAGCAAGGGGATAGATGAAACGAAAATAGAAAGGATATAATGAATAGTCATCACTCCCCCTATACTTAGGGTAAGAGATTCCTAAGTATAAGCAATGACGAGAGTAATGAAACTAAACGAATAAGAACAACACGGTGTTTACTCCCGCTATACTTAGGATAAAGTACATCCTAAGTATAGCCACAAATATCCTAAGAGAGACATGGGGTGTAAGCTAAAGAAACAGGATAGTGAAGGGAAAAAGATGAAACATGTATATACCAGGTAGCAAATGTTGAGGAGCCTCTCAACAAGCGCTAGGTTTTACGCCCTTAGCTGGGTGCAAATGTTAGGATAATGTTGTATCAATCTTCGCGGCGACATCTATAATGCGAATGTCTGATGAACCGCGGAATCTACCCTTTTATGGTGTCTAATTGACGTTTTCGTTGCAGTCGGATAAATCCGGATCAATAAAAAATAACCGCACAAATTGATGAATCGTCGATTGAATTAACGCGCGGTTTTATGTTTATTTAGCATGGGCAAGCCCCAGGGTCGACTCAAGGAGGCAAAGGAACAACTCGGGGTCAAGTTAGAGGGATTAGATCGTGGTTTTCCAAGTGGGTTTTTTTGGTATTTTTTATGCAATAAAAATGCCAGTGCACAAATGCGGATGAATTAGGTTAATAAGAAAATAAGAGACTTAGCCAAAATTAATTTGAATGTGAAATTAGTCCAAATTGGACAAATTATATTTTTCCTGTAAACCTAATTCAATGATTAATGCAAAAATGGATTTTTTTGGGATTTTTGAATTTAAAATGCACAAATGAAAAATACACATTTTTTGGAGGTTTTTATGCAATTTTTTGTGCAAATGACATAAAAAAATTTTGAAAAATTTAGTGAAAGATAAACATGGTGAAATTAAGCTAGGCTATTTTTTAGAATTTTCTGACACTTTATGATTTTTTATGATTTTTTTACTGAAAATGGAGTGACTGCTAGTATTTAATTCCTAATTAATCCACGAAATCAAATTATCCAGAGATCTATTTATCTCAAATAGAAATTTTTGTCAGGAATGCAGGAGAATTGAAATACCTCAAAAATCTTATTCATGGATCTAAGTAAAAATCATTTACTTAAATCACCCTATAATTTATTTTATGCAAACGACAACTCCAATTTCGATGAAACTTGGATATAATTAAAACACAATTAGATGCATCATCTACATTTTTTACAATTTTTAGAGCAAGAAATATGACTGTGCAAATTTCAGAGCATAATTGGGCAAACATCACTGATTTTTAATATCTGATTTTTAGTAAAATATCCAAGGCAAAAAATGCAAATAAATAGCCAGGAGATAAAGATTTTATTGCTCTACAAAATGTTATTCTTGTATTAAAAACCGATGCGAAATGACTGTCCAATTTAATGCATGAACTCAAGGGTATCTTTGCAATTACAGAAATTGAAATTGAAAATACAATCTATGCATAAGGACTATTTTGCAATTGAATAAATTGTACTGGCTAAATATGCAAAATTTCCAATAAAAATGAAATAAATAAAAAAACCTTCGTGGGTTCCAAGAAAGGAACCTACGTCTTGGGCACAGAGAGGGGGGATGTGGGCGGCGGTTGCGGCGCTGGGGCGAGGTGCGGCCTCGGCGGTGACAGGACGGGAGGTCGGCGGAGCACGGGAGGTAGCGCGACGAGGAGCGAGGGTGGTGGAGCGCACTCACGGGCAGCGCACGTGAAGGCAGCGGCCGCCGCACGTGTGGTGCGGGGCGACGCACGTCTGCGCGCGGCCAAGGCGCGACGTGGCAGCTTCTGGCGGGGATAGCGGTGAAGAGTTGGCGGCGATGGCTGTCGACGCACGGAGTACGGGCGGTGGTTGTAGCCACGCGGCCGGGGGCAAGGTAGTGTCACCAGCAGCGAGGGCGGCGATGCCTTGGGGCGCGGCCTGGAGCGCGGCCGCGCGGAGTGGGCGATCGGCGGGTGGCCTGGGGCCACTCAGCGGCCGGCTAGGAGCCCGGGGGGTACGCTGGGGCGGAGGAGGGCGTTGGGAGTGGGCGACGCGGGCCGAGCGCCTGGCCACGGGGCAAGGACGAAGCAGCGTTGAAGGGTGGGACCGCTCGGGGGTTGCTTGTGGCTGACCGGCTGGATGGCCGCCCGTGCGGGAGGACGGTGGCGCCACTCTGTGCGTATGAACCTGCCGTTTATTTTTTTTTTCTTTGCAATTTTTTTGAAGGAAATAATAATAATGATAATGAAAAGCTGGAAATATGGAGATTTGGTAATGGTGTTGATGGTGGTGGTGTAATTTTTTATGTGATGATGATAAAACAACAAGGAAGACAATTTGTTAGATAAAAATGAAATAACAAGGAAAGGAAAGGGATAGAGAATTACCTGGAATTTTGCCCGATTGTGGAGTTGCGGTGTGTGGCTTCCGATTGTGGCCTCGAGGAGATGGCGGGTGCTCCGAAGCTTGAGCAGCTTGTGTGGAAGCTGCAATAAGGAGTTGTGAGACTCCTTGGATCTCACCACGGCCGAAGATGGCCGAGCTCGTCGTCGCTCAGATCGTCTCGTCCATGCTGTCACCAAGAACAATACTAGGGTTGGGGCTCTCTCTCTCTCAAGATCGGTGGATGTTGGAAAATGGAGGAGGAGATGAGAATATAAAGAGGAGGGAGAAGTTGGAAAAGAGATGGAGAGAGTGGAATAGTGGGGAGTTATTGGCTTGGAGTGGAAGACAAGTAAGGGGAGAAGAGGTAAAAAGGGGGATAAAATATATAATTAATAAAATAATATAGTAGATTACAAAAAATAATTAAAATAGCAATAGTAAAATAAGAATAATAATAAATCCGAAAATAATATAAAAAATGGGATGACATGTGGCAGCTCCAGGAGCTGCCACATGTCGCTCCTCTAAATTCAAAAATTAAATGTAAAGAAAAATCAAAAAGAAATAACAAAAGAGATTAAATCAAAAAGTGGTCAACACGAAAGTTGCTCTCTCAACGAGATCTACAACTTCTATGAAGGCCCGAAAATCAAATGAAATCATATGTACAAAGTGTATTTTTGGGTGGTACCTTAAGGTATAAAATACCACATTTTTATCTTTTGCAATTTTTTTGTCATTTTTTAATAAGAGAAAAATCAAAATAAGAATAGAGAAAATATGAGAAGAATATTTACAATTTAATTTATTTTTTTTGGATTTTTAATAATTAAGAATATGCAAGGGCATTTTGGTCAATATGTACAATATACAAAAGGGGCCCAAAACCCAAATTTTGCACACGAGCTCCGATTTTAATGAAATTCGTATTATCTGAATGTATATTACTTTAAAAGTGAGTAGACCTAATTCGGAGGTTGTATGAGAGAGATATGTGCATTCTAAGGTCTAAGGTCTCCAACTGGGTTTGGCGTTTTATTAGGTAATTTTACAAGTTTGTATTTTTTTGATATTTTTCATTAATTAGTGTTAGTAATATATATACTATGGAATTGATTTTATTGGATTTGGAGTTAGTATAAAATATATACAAATAGGTGAAATATGGCGAATATTTACAAGTGAATTGGGCTTCTTATTTAATGCAAATATGAATGCTAAAATGCAGATATTATTCATACTTGCATGAATGCTAGTTATGCAACATAAGTAGAAATATGCATCTGATTACTCTGGAACCAAAGCTCTATTTTCAACTTTTAGAGTGATGAATCATAGATTCATCAATGTCGTACTCTTGTCACCATCTCAGTGAGAGAACAATGATGAAATAACACCCGAATATACAATCATGTGGGTGTTTGCTATCATGAGAAAAGAATATACACCTACGTGAGGAACCTGTAGCGTCGAAGGAATAATCAGTTAAAATCAGGACACTCTTTTCTCATATTGTCGCTTTGGATTGTAGGAAGCACACGTCTCATCTACGTGTCTACAAGTGCTCTCTTCCTTGGATTGAACTTGAGACGAAAGGTAACCTGCTAATTGTGTGATCTTAATGAATTTGATTGGGAATTGTTCCCAAGCCATGTGGTTTCATGTAAAAAAATTAAATTACAGTTGCATAATTGACTAGTATGACTAGTCAACCTAGATCGGATATGATTGATGAATGCGAAATTCACCTCTTTAATAATCGATAATTGTAGTATAGGAGGCAAATTCGATCAATCAAAAACCACAATCTGTGAATGTTGTGGAGTATTTTTACTTGGCAAGTCTACCAAGGTCGAACTCATGGAACGGTGATTCTTAGTTGCGTGGTTTTGAATCAAATTAAATAAAATAACTTAATGCTCGATTAATTCTTGTGTTGATAAAATGTACAATGCAATGAGATGCAAATGCGAAGAAATATATAGGAAAAATGAAGCACCAGATCAATGATTTAGTGATGTTTAATCCAAATAAGATTAATCAATGACCGCGAATGAAATCACAGATCAAATAGTATAAAATCTAGTGGGATATATCAAATTAATCCCTGATGCAAGTATAGGCTATCAGATTAATCCTGCAATGATTTTATCTCCAAAATTCTTCAAATTATATTCTCATGAAATGTTTGCAGTTCACAAGTTAATTAGCCTAATAAATCTCCTTGATTTAACCCCTGCAAAATTTAAGTCCTCAGATCTGAAATTAATTTCATCATTGCATAAATCAAAGCCCTGCAAAATAAGTCGTCAAATTTTTTCAAGAAAAATGTGGCATAGATAAGTCAAAATGCCCCCGCAAATGTCAACAGATATCCTCAATAATAAAAATCAATAAACAGCCTATATCTGTACACAATGATGCTAAATGGTAGAGCACGGAATTAGCTTCAAAACTACATATTATATGCTAAAATCGGAGTTCAGATGGAGAAGATATGCTAAAATGTAAATAAAAGTAAAGTTTTCCTTGCAAAGAGGCTCCTGGGAGGACTTATCTGTAATTAATAAAAACTTGAGGGGCCCGGACGGATTTTACCCCTAGCGGGGGTATTTTTGCAAATTCTGAAAGTGCCAGGGGTATTGTTGCAATTTTTCCACCGCGCACGTGCCTTGCACGTGCGCCCAGGAGGCTCGTGTCGGTGGCAGAGGCTCGGGGGCCGAACCTATGGCTCGGTTGGAGAGCCTCATGCTCGAGGCTCTCGAGTCTAGGTGGCGGTGGCTCGGGGGCGAGGCTCGGGGGCCAAGCTGTGAGCTGTTGGATTAAGGGCAATGGCCCAGATCCAACGGCGAAGGGTGGCTGTGGCGCGGGCGGAGATGCTCTGCAGCCGAGGCAGAGGCGACGATGGGAGCGGGGTGGCCAATGCGCGAGGGCGCGGCGGTGCTGAGGAGGAGCGGCGAGGTCGCGCTCGGCCGACACACGACGAGCAGCTGGAACAGAGGCGAGGACGGCGGAGCTCGGCCGTGGTCGTGCGGTGCACGACAACTGCGCGCGAAGCACGAGGCATCGCACGGTGAGGTGGAGGGCGCTGGCGGAGCCGGTGGGGCGTGAGACGGTTGAAGTTGCAGGGGGTTCAGGCGATGGTGACGACATGCGGAGGAGGGTAACTGGAAGTTGGAGGAGGCAGAGGCCTGCTCCTGATCTTCGCTTCAGCCGCGACGAGGTCGCGAAGAAGCTCAGCCCACTCACCAAAGGAAGGCAGCAGAGGACATGGTTCCCTCTGGATCACGCCGTCCTAGGGTGGTTTGCCGCTGTCACCGGCATTGGAGGACGAAGGGCGGATGGCGCTGCTGGAGCTCGGAGGAGCTGCTTTACAGGTGCGAGGAAGGAGGGCGTTACGCGGAGGTGGCGATGGTGGTTTGATGGCCGCGGTTATGGATGGGGAAGGGAGGTAACGGCGGGGGGGGGGGGGGGGGGGGGATTGGGGAAGAAACGGCTGGAGAAGACGAGGGTCACGTGCACAGCACGTGACCTGGGGGAGCGGCCTGGGAGAGGGGCGAGAGGCGGGTGCCACGTGGACGCCCTAGGGCTGCCCCGTGGCACCAAAAAAATTTCAGATTTTGGAGAGTGAAAAAGAGAGAGAAGATGACCTCGGATCGAAAAATTTCCTTCACGAAAGTTGTTCGCCTCGGCAAGATCTACAACTTTCATGAAGGACCTATGAGCAAAAGAGGTCATCTGTGAAAAGTGGTATTTTTTGTGGCTCTCATGTGTATAGAAAACCGGGTTTTGGGGTTTTTGTATTTTTTGATGGTTTTAGAGAGGATAAAAAATTATAGAAAATATGATAAAATACTATAAAATTAATTACACACTAATCTAATTTTTTTATATTTTTTATAAATAAGAAAATAGGAAAATAAAAATAAAAGTCAGAAACACACAGCTTTTGTACAGACCGACAACGGACACCTGGACTCAGTCAGATTTTTTGATTTCGGTTTGGATCTGTATTTGGATTTTTATATTTCTTATTAAAACTTTCATCAAAGAACAATAAAGAAGAAGAAATAAAATTAAAATAGTTATATATGTACATAAAAACTCTGGTCAAAAATAGCAAAAAGTCAAACTGCGCAAAAGAGGCCCAAAACCCAACTTTCAAATATGAGCTCCGAATTTTACAAAATTGGTCTTGTTTTGAAGGTATTTAAAAATGGAGTACTTTAAAAGTGAGTAAACCAAAATCGAACACTGTATGTGGGAGATATGCTCGTTTTAGTTCGTCAGTGTGAAATTAGACTTTAGGATTATTTGACACTTATTTGAGTTAGTATTTTTGTATTTTTTATTTAATAAGGTTAGTAATATCTACACAATGGAGATGGTTTGGGGTCGATCGGAGTTAGGATGAATTAATTAGAAATGTGAGAAGTTAGCGGCTTTTTGGGCTAATTTACACATGGGATTTTAATGCAATTTATGCATGATGAAATGCAGATATTATTTACACATGCATGATGGCTAATAATGCTCTATTAATGATTAATTACAAGTGGTATGATGGGGGACAGAGCCTAAATGACCAATTTTAGCATGATGAATACGAGATTTATCAATAATCCATCTCCATACTCCTGTGATGTAAAAAAGCCTTGGTTTAAGGTATTGGATAGGGAAAAAAGGTTTTTGGTATCTGTTTGCATGGTAAATTATTGTATTTCATAGTTGTGTTTTTTAATCAATTTTATGCATATATGATACATGTATGGTTTCCCTAATATCAATATATTTTTAGGATAAAAAATCATCCGTGGAATGTTTGAACATGACCCAAAAAAGTACTGCAAATGTTGGTGATGATCGAGCGTTGATTTGGATTCGAAACATTCTCGTAGTGTCTCGTTTCTGTATGAGTTTCATGATTAAAAATACATTATATATGTCATAAATCAAACCAACAACTTGCTCGTATTTATTTTGTGTGATTCTGAGTCAGATTAACCTATATATTCAATATTTGGTGATATTGCGTTAGAAGATGACTAGATCATCTAGATAATAGCTTCTATTTTTGTTTTTCACTCAATATAAATCATGAAAATTTTGAATTTGCCCATGGTTAGATGTTCTATCATTTATTTAGAGAAATAATTGACAGCAACAACTTAAATTGAATGATTGCTTCATGACAAATCCTAATTAGAAACTGTAATAGTTGTAGTTTAACAATGCTCATTCAATACAAGTTAATTGCTTGATATGACTAGAATTTAAGAATATAAAAAGGATTTAAAATTCCTAAAAATATAAGTGATTATTATATAGTATAAGACAGTCATAAGATCGATCAAATCCCTTAGTATAATTTGTACCAATTGTGTTGTCCCGAATTCAAATGGTGATGGTGTCTAGGCTTGATAGGTTGAGTAGGTTACCTGATTGGTATCTTGCATCGCATGGTTGTGGAAGCGCTCCCCATCAAAATAGTTTTGTACGACCTGGGCAGATCTGTGCCAATAAAGGGTGGCATGAGAAGTCATTGCATACTCTTAAAAACTAAATTAGAATAAAATGTACTTGTGAATGGTGTATGTAAAGCCTTGAACTTGGTTCCTCTCCGATCCTATATCATAAGATCCAGCTCGTCAAGAGGAACCAACGGAATTTGTTTAGTATGAATCGGACTTCGTTTGGAATTGTTATGATTTCCGAAAGAAAGAGAAGAGGTTTAAGACATCATTAACCCATTATGACCGTCATTAAGACTAATTAAACATGATTAAAGAAACTAATGATGAACTGAAAAGCCACTAATGACAATTAGCAAACACTAATCAATAGTTAGCAAAAGATAAACATAAGCCACGAAAAATATATCGTGATTAGTGAAAGTTAATCACGATTAGTATTAATTAAGCATCGTTGGCGAATCTAGAATCCTTTGGAATGTTCTAACTTTAAGCCCTAAGTTTTGGATAAGTTTTGGCCAAAATCATGAGCCAAAACCATGGACTGCTAACCGCAGTTAAGGGCTAAACCATGATTTACTAACAATGGTTAGCCTTTGTTTGGAACCTACAAATACCCCCCTACACATTCATTCTCTACAATTTCCACTACCACCACCACCCAGGGCTAGGGTTGAGAGGTCCGGGAGGAGGAGTGGGAGGCGGAGAAAGAGCGCTAGCGAAGCGCTGTCAGGAGAACGAAGAGGAAGGTATGATCCTCTCTTAGTTTGCTTCTTAAGATAGGTTTTCAATTCATTCTCTTTTCTTCCAAGCTTTGTTCTTGATTCATATTTCTTTTCGATTCATTTTCTGCTGTGGTTTGAGGATAAATCTGTGTAACACCCTACTTAGGTGCGGACGGCTATGCACGTCAGTGAACCCTGTGATTTGTCACACATTAGCTCACCTAAGACGTGTGGTGTCTACCGATTCTCCATCGCTTATGTTTCTATTCTTTCAGTTCTGCTTTTATAGTTATTTTGATGGAGAATCTGTGTAATACCCTACTTAGGTGCGGGCGACTATGCACGTCAGTGAACCTTGTTGTTCGTCACACATTCACTCACCTAAGACGCATGGTGTCTACCGATTCTTCATCTCTTACTGTTTGAGGCATATTCTTTCAATTTTCGTTATTATTTTCCTCTCGATGATTTTATAGAGGAATCTCTTTCCGTTTTTCTTTTAATATATGTCCCGATATAAGGGGAAACTCTACCGAAATATTTTTATAGAAATATGTCCCGATACAAGGAGAAACTCTACCAAAATTTTCCTAGAATATCACCCTATATAAGGGGAAGTTCTATCGAAGTTTTAAGAGAAAATATGTTCTTCACGTTCTTCGTGTTCTTCGTGTGTTGTTCACGTTCTTCATGTTTTTTGTTCGTTCTTCGTATTCTTGGCATGTTTTTACTGTTTTTGATACGAAAATGAAATTTGATTATTTCAGGAACTATAAATCTTTCTTTTTGAAAAAGAATCATGACAAAGTATTGTATACGTGCGAGAGAGCTCGATTAGGTAATGAAATCCTTCCTTTTAGTGTTGGGTTTTCATATGAGATCGTTGAAATTTCTGATTTTATGCTCTTTGCTATGAAGAACCCTAATTTTGGCCATTTTTGAGAAAGTATGAAAAGTTGCTTTGTGATTCCCACGAAAATAAGCTTTAAGCATCAAATTGATGCAGTGGCTTGGAAAGTTAGGGTTTGGGAGTTAAAATAAGAATAAATATGAGTATCTATGCATATGAATAATATATATGTGAGTCTATAGTAAGTGTTGATGATTATGCAAATCGAAGACTTGATGAAAGAATTACATCATGGGGAATTGATGTGTTTTGAGTTGGGTCCTGAAAAAGATCATGTGTCACGTTAAGGATGACTGGGAGTAGAACTACAGATCGGGCATGCGACCTGTAGGTTTGTCGGAAGGAACCCTTATTGGTGTTTCCCTACCTAGGCGATACACGTTTCCCTGCTATGATAAGTAAGCACAAAATGAATGATTTGCAACGTGTGGTACCAGAAGCAATATATTCAGGTTGAACGACAGAAGATGTGGTCGAGCCACGTGGAGGCTCGGGTGGTTCAATAGTGGCTAGGTCACGATAACATGTATTTAAAGCCGCTAGGTTATGCGATTAATGGTTAGCCTAAGGTTTTAAGCAACCGTGTCCTCGAGGACGGTGTGCTCCTTTATTTTCTAGGCTGAGGGTTTGAGACTTGATTAATAAAAGAAAAGGAAATTGTCAGGGTAGTATTGGAGGATTGGTTTAGGCGACGTACGGCAACATAAGCTCATCAGATCAACGAAACTCAATACCGAAGTGTCTACAGCTTCGGAGTCCAAAATGGTGGGGTTCCCTGGACTAATCTCTGATGTGGAATAGAAAGGAATAGGACTTAAATTAATGAGAAGGAATGAAACTTTTTGTGATAACAACTTTTTGAGAAATTACACAATTTATTTGCTTTTATCTTCTTCGTTACTTAGCATTTGCTAATTGTTATCCTATGATTTATGGAAAATCAAACAGGTGTCGGTGAGCCATCACAAGGACCTTAGTAGACATCCAGCCAACCACAGTAGCTTTACTTTGTAAGGTAGTTAGTAATCTTTTTGTGTATTTTCCTTTCAAGCTGATGTACATGTAAATGGTTATAGTGGGACAATGTATCACATGGACTTTTATTTTGTGAATGGAAAAGTGGTGAAATACTTTCTTCTGAGTATGTTTTATTTGTAGCATGTTTCTGAATGTTAGGTTTGATTGCTGAATAAATTATTGTTGAGTAGCCAGATCCGGTTATGGGAGGATCCGACGGCCCGGGGAATTGGGGTCGTGACAGTGTATATTATATAATAATATCAAGAAGATTTTTATTTGTTGGTTGCATTGGATTAAGTTGATTTAATATGATTAAATTAATATAACTTAATTAAAATACATAGTCTATAATTACCGATGATTGGCTTTTGATTATGGTAATATGATTCAAAGATCAATTAAAATTTGAATGAGATATGGAGGATCATAAGACAACATCTATAGCCTCACGTCAAGGCAAAGGGTATTGTCGTCATGGATTTTATAGTGGAGATGCCTATGTGAAGTCATATCTCCAATATACAAGTATACATGGATTATGCACTTTGCTTCTCAAAAGAGACTGGTCGTATGCATAGTGACACCAATGTTGTTCCACATATAATTGAGACAACATTGGATTGCACATAGAGAGTGATATTTATGTTGACACTCAGGTGTCAAAGATCGAATTGGAAAATACAAGTTGGACTTGCAAGGCAGAAAGAGTTCCCGCTTCCTTCCCTCAAGTTACATTTCCTCATACTATTGGGATGTGACAAAGGTGGAAGGGAGATCCCAGATCTCATTTGAGGTACTTTCATTAACATACCTCATGCTTTCAAAGTTCGAAAGGAAATGGACTTTCAAGGTACTAAAAAGCAAGACAACTTTGATTTAAAACAATACTAATATTAATCAAAGTAAATATACTTTTGTGAACGATCATTTATTTCAAATAACCTTCACAGAGCCCACTCAAATGTATAGTCAATCATAACTAATGTCATCGATTGGATCCGTGATTATGATGTAGTACTTGGAGTTGGGCACATAATGTATATGGTTGCAATATGCATGTTTCCTCATGATGATGTGGACATACAATTAAATAGGAAGTAGGAAAACATCCATATCTCAAGAGTCCTAATTGGATGATGACTCATACTAGTGATATCAATATTGAGAATAATTGTTATTATCGTATTAAATTTTCTATAAGGGTATTTTTGTGAATATGATTAACAAATATAATTCATTAATTAATGTGAATAATGATTAATAATAATTACTATTTATATGAATATGATTCATATAGTTATTTCAAGGCACATAGGTGAATGCGATTCACATTGGAATTTAAATATAAATTGGATTTACATTTTTATTTTGATTTATGAATATGATTCATAATATATGAGTGCAATATCATAAAATTATCAATGATAATTAGATCATCATGGGGATAAATAAATAACAAATTCAACAACCACCTTTTAGGATAAGGTGGACGTACGTGCTTGGAGAAGCATAGATGTCTACCAAGTCCTAATTATTGTTGGTTGATTGTTTGATTTGTTGCTTTATTTGTTGCTTGATTTAATTGATAATTAAAAGTAGATAACTCAAGTCCTATTTGTTGTAAAATAAGTACTAAATCATATCCCTTGATTCTCAGTCCTATGGACCACATGGTGGGCGTCTACTATGTGGAGAAGACTCCTCATAGATACCCACCATAGCTATAAAAGAGAGGTCTATGCCTTCTTTCACAACATGCTTGTTCCTCCTAATATTTATCTTACCTTGAGAATTTAAAAAAAGAAGATTCTTGAGAAATTATATCTCATGCTCATCTACTCTCCTTCACCCTACACGTCCACATTGTTATGCCTCTACTCTTCTCTCCATTGACATGGCCTTGTGGAGGAGAAGATCGTCGCCTTCTCTATGCTCCTCATGCGTGAAAAAGGATTGATTTCGTACGACAAAATAAGGAGCTTTATTATACTTGCATTTACAAGATCAATAAGTCACCATCAAATTTGATGGGATCGTGACTCATCATCTTGCCCACAAGAGAAGCAAGAGCATATCGGACTTGATTCAGGAGGTCTCTTGATTTAGAGATCCGTGCTTCAAGAGGAAATCCTAATCTCTCTCTAATATTCATCAGACTATAAAAAACTGTTTTAGGAAAATTATTTCCCTACATTTATGATTTTACAAAGTACAAACATTATTGTGCTGAAATTGCTTGTTCAGGTGATGAATGATCAAAGTTTTGCAAATAGTTTACTATATTTTTCATGTTTCCATGAGTAAAGTTATTTACTTCCTTTCTATTGGTATCATAGCATTATTTTATAGTATTTGTATTGCATCCAAGTTCGATGAATAATCGATCACATTATACCGATTGTCGGGTACATTGACTTGCATCATTTTTTATAATTCAAATGATTAGGTGACTTTAAAAGTTTTTGATGTTGTCCCCTATTTTGACCTTATTTTTTAGGATATTAATGTGGTCTAGAATGTCTAAACTCATGTACAAATGACATATCTGTAGTTGATGACATGCATAAGAAGATTCATATGTTAGAAATGATCGTAAACTTTGATTTCGATTAAAGATTATAGCTAGAAAATATTGCTTTTTTTGCTATAGTTTTGAGTCATGTAATATAACAAATTACTAATTAATAAGTCATAAATGAGGTCATCAATCAATGTAAAGAAGTTTCATACGATTTCAACCATGCAACCTTGAGAAATCGGATTTCTCCATAGGCAGAGTTGGAAGAGGACTTGATTTATTTTATTGACTTTTCTCTTATTTTGAGACTCAAAATAGATGAAAATATATTTTATATATTGACATTATGATTTGGACCTAATATTATGGAAATATTTGGAGTCGTGACAAAATTGAAGTTCAATTTGTATAAAGCTTTCCAATTTGAAGTGCAATGGTCACACCTTGCAATTTCGAATCCAACATCTTTATTTGTTTAATATGGATATATGTAATAAATTATAAAGAATTTTTATTTCATATCTCATTTGATGATTTATGCACTTGGATATTTGAAATACGATTAGAAATTGTAAAGCCGATTGGATTGATTCATCAGTTGTCCAAATTTTTGCACTGGACGTTATGGAAATTAAAAAGATTTTAAATTCCTAAATCTCCGAGTGTTATTATATAGTATCGTACATCGTGTAAACATCGATAAAATCCTATTAATACAATATGCACCAATTATGTTGTCTCAAATTGGGACGACGATGGTGATTCGGTACGGATATGATAATGGGTTTCTTAATCGGCACCATATCCAACATTTTTCAGTGGAAGTGCTATCTGTTAGCAAAAGTTTGCATGACCTGATTGGATCCTTTTCAATGAAGGGCAGTAGAAAAGTCATGGTGTACTTTGACAACTAAAATTGGAACAATAAATTGTACATAGTGAGGGTGTATACTATATGATAACATCAAGTGCATGAGATTGAAATGCTGGAATTGATCTATTGTCATTGTTTTAATTGGAAACTAAGATAATAATCAAGTATCATAGCTTTATCCCTTATTAAGATTAATCATGAGAATATGATTCAAAATGATTAATCAATAATTTAAACAAGTATGGACTAAGTCATATGATGAGATCCATGGTCTTCAGTCGTTGCAATAAACTTCATTGCCATGGGTTGTATTTTTGGAGACGTTCATATGCAATCATGACTCCGAAATACAAATTCACATTGATCAGATTGTTCGTTTCTCGAAAGAGATGAGTTGTATGCATAGAAAAATTAATTAAAAAGATACCGTAAATACAAAACACAACATAGGAAAACAAGCTCAAACATAATTTAATCAAAAAATTACTGCATAAACCAAAATAAGTTTTCTCTTAAAAATAATCACAAAATATGTCGCATCCCTGACAACGACGCCATTTTATGGAACGCTAAATGCATGTATTAAAAAGGATCTATTGTAAAACGGGCACTTAGCTTTACATACAGAACCGAGATGAATCTCAGTGGCGAGGTTCTTAGCTTTAATTTATATCTTGGGAAGTCCATGGTCGAACCCAAGGATGCGAGCACTTTAGTGATCAAATTTAGAGAACAAATAGTTCAAGCAATAATTTACGTATTTATTACTTTGAGTTGATATATACTATACAATCAAGAAAGAATTTTCAATACATTTTTATGCAACTAAATTACATGCATACAAGTGTGCATCTACAGTATAAATAGGAATACAACACTTAAAAACTCATAACAAGTAACTTGGATGAATGATAAAAAATACCCTGAGTTAATTCCTTTGAAAAGTTATTTTAGTAAGAAGAATCAGTCCATAAAATCCTATCTCATGTTCTCTAAATCTCCACTCTACTGATTTTACCAGCAAGGAAATTTTTTATGATCCAAAAACAATTTAATTCAAATAATCTTAGATCATTAAGATTAAAATGTCAAAATGGTATAAACATTCACGCAGAGTACTTAATTCAACTAAAATACATTAATCAGTCAAGACTTTTAATCATGACAATTAATGCATGAATTTTTTTCAACCAAAAACAACCACACAACTTGCACCAGGTAGAGTGTAAAACTAGCTCTCAAACAAGACCAAAATCATTTTATTTGGAGTTCAAGAATAAAAGATATTCTATAATAACTCTAGGGATGTAATTGTAATATAAACTTCCAAGTTTTCTTGCAAAAAAATACATGCATGGACTTAAATGAAATTAAGAAAACCGACGGGGGCTGATGTGCAAATTACAAACAAGCAGGAGGACTTATATGTAATTATTGAAAACTTCAAGACTTTTTCTGTAATTTTTCCAGTCGCATGTGCATGTCACGTGAGGTATTAGGCTCGGAAAAGAAGGCTCGGACCACACGTCTTTCTCCCAACGCTTCGCTGGTGACTCGTATTCAGGCTCGACAAACGAGCCTGAGGTTCGAACTGTTGCCTCGGAGAGCAACGAGGTTGATCTGGGACCATTAGATCTCACCCATTTAAGCTAGATGAATGGTATCTACTTATGCAACTATTCTTGAGGTCTTCCTTGCACGACGGAGACGTGGTTGGGCTTTGGTGACTGAACAACAGCTCTGACTTACTTCTCCTTGCTCTCCAAAGGTCCAAGCACCTTCATTTCACTCCCACGATATTGTCCGATGCTTGGAGAATGAATATGTTTGCCTAGAGATCTCTGTAGGTAACGCTTTGTCGATGGGAATTAGGAGATCAGAGCTAGGCTTCACGGTCAGATCATTGAAGTCTTCTGAATACCCTACAAGGTTAGCACAAGAAAAATAAGAACTAGAGAATCTTTTAAAGGCTAGCGTGGGAATAATGACATGATACTAGAAGGTAAACGGCTGAGCCCTACGGAGGGTCATCTCCATGAGGAAAATGACGATGGATTCAGGCAACCACAACGATGCAGAAATGGATCGCTAACTAAGGAAGATGCACGTGAATGAATGATCAAAGGCGCATTTAAACAACCAATAAGATGAGTCTAAGAGTGCTTAGCAACTGGATAATAAATCCTAGAAGCTAACTCCATAAAAACACCGAGATCTGACATGAAAGTTGAAATGCTGAAGAAGAGGTGGAATCAGTTGAATCTAACGCCACTTGACAAAGAGAGAAGATTCGTCTTCTTCGCTTGAAGTTCTTGGCAAAAGAACTAAGCTCAAACAACTGCAGATCTAGGGTGTGACGGTTTAGAAACCGAGGTTCTTGCTAGAGCTCGTTACCTATCGTTGCTTAATCCTAGTCTCTCTCTCTCACCGAGGAGGCAAGAAAGCTAAGGGGAACTCGCGCAAGGGTGGACAACCTGAGCAAGTGATGGTAAAGGTCTTTTTAAAGATGAAGATGACAAAGGTTTATAGAGATTTTAATGGAAGTTCCAACCTCCACCATTGAGAGATAGGTTGAGGTTAGGATGAAAGAGGAGGTTGGCGAAAGTTAAGAATGATAGGAGAGTGTAAGGAAGGTATCAATTGCTCGGAAGTTGGTTGGGAATAGCTGGGAAAATGGGGAGAAGGTTACCTTGAAATGAAAGGTTGCGTCTCTTGGGAGAAGATGCTGGAGGTTGAAGGTGATCTATAGACCGTTGGATATGTGCATCCAACAGTCCACAGATGGGCGCTCATGAACAACTATGATTAGAACTGACCAATCGGCTAAAGGTAAAGCGTGAAGGAAAGGTTAGGAACAACCCTGATCAAGATCATCTAACGGCTAGAATAAGAGCGGGTGGTTGAACATGAACGGGCCACATGGCGCAGTTTGAAGGTGCCACACGACCCAATCGGAATTTAGAGAAATTGAATAAATTAAAGTTAATTAGGAAATAATTAATTATAGTCCAAGTTAGGAAAAGTGGTAAACATGAAAGTTGTAGATCTACATGAGATCTACAATTTTTATGTAGAAGTCAAAGATATCAGAGGTCATTTATATATAGATAAAAACTAAATACTATTATATACTATATACAACATTTTTCTTTAATTTTCTTTGGCTTATTTTTATATTTTTATTTTATGCTAGTTTATTTATGTACAAATTTATTCTAATTTTTATTTATTTTTAATGGATAATAAATACATGAAATATTACACCATAATTTATAGTAATTAGTGTTAATTATATACAACACATAAAATAGCAATGGGTGTTATTTAGTTAATGAATCATGCTATTAACTTAAGTAAAGGAGATAAATATGATCAATTAAGTTGATAAATATGAGATTTATCAATAGTGATGCAATATTGTTCCCTTATTATTGAAGTGATATTGGATTGCACATAACATAAATTATATTTTGCTCATTGACAATTGGTTTAATAGGTAACATGCTAACTCCATATATACGTATACGTATATATGGGGGGGGTGTTGAATGCCGAACTGAGAATGCATGTTGGACTTGTAAGGAGGAAAGAGTTCCAACTTCTTTCATTATAGTTGCATTTTCTCATATTATTGGGGTGCAATGAAAATAGAAAGGAGACTCGGATCTCGCAATGTGTCCATTGGATTTACATGCCTCATGATTTGTAAGCTTACAAGGAAAAGACTTTCAAAGTATGAAAATTACGAGAACATCTTGATTTAAAACAATTAAAATTATTTATATTCGTTAATCACGACCTATTAAAGTGTATTCCTTTAATATAAGATGAAATCTCTTAATCCATTCAATAAACTGCTTGAGGTCAATCAGTTGACCAGTCCAAATTATTCATATTGGATCCGTAATTTGTAACTCATACTTGAGACAGAGCACATAGCGTATGTGATATCATTGGTGAAGTGGAGAATCCTTAGACAAAGGATGTTTGATAAGAAGTGTGGTGAGGATCATTCGATCGCCCATTGCTACATTCTTGGATCATTGTCTAATGTGATTTACAAGCAACTTATAGACATTGAATCTATTCATGACATCCTTCTAAATCTGAAGGAGATTCCTGGAGATATGAACCACACTCTTTATGCATTAAGGTCCATTAAGGACATTACGAAGAAAGAATATCCCTCAAGAATTGCAGTGGTTGTGCATGTTAAAGGGAAGCGCGAGAGGAAGCATACATCTCAAAAGGTCTGACCCAAGAGAAGAAGAAATTTAGAACAATCGATTAATTTTCTAATGCTTTGGCACATCTAACGTCCATGGATATGGATGTCTACTATCCTTTCTATAAGCTAGTATTTAGGAAGAGTAACATCCAGAATACCTAAAGTCCTTAGAGAAGGACAAATGTACAACTCTGGCAAATGAGAAATTTGCATTCATCACTGAACCAACTTACTCGTAGGACGAGAAGGTAGTTGTATTGTTTATTAAAGTCGTTGTATTCATGTATGCAATTAGTTGCACATGTTTCAAGGCACCGGAGTTCTTGATGAAGGGGAGATAGTGGTTCAGATGGGATATAATACAACGGTTGCGATCGTCATTGGAACATGTAGACTGTCATTATCTAGTAAGGGAAAGTTCTAAATATTAGAGATTGTCTCTATGTACCAGATGTTAGAAGGAACTTACTATCATATCTAAGATGGTTAGACATGTATATACTTTCCTTTTCTGTAATAAACTTTTCATAAATCGTTATGGTAATTTTATAGTGGATGATTCTCTAACAACATGTAGACTCTATGAATTGAACATATATAAATATGTCGTGAATGTCAATACCACTATTAATAATAAAACCCCTAGATGATCAAGAGAGGATGTAGATCATTTACCTATGATTTAGCATCAGAGACTTGGACATGTGTCTATTGATATGATCAATGGACCGATAAAGGATGAAACTCTGGATTTCCTGGAAGTTCGTGATTTACCAACTTGCGAATATTGTACTCATAGGAAAGTGTTCAGGACACCCTTTTTATAAGAAAAAGTGAATAATGTGAAGGTATACTTGACTTTAGGGTTGAGCATTGGGCTGGGCTAGCCCGACCCGGCCTGCAACCTGACCCTTTAAGCCCGGACCTAACCCGAACCCATTTAAATTTTGGCCAGGCTTGGGCCCAAAGAAAGAGCTTGTTTCTAAAATGGGTCGGGTTTGGGTTGAGTAGAGCCCGACCTGAAGACCGACCCGAAAAATAGGCCCAAAGCCCGGCCCGAAGCCATATCCCAAACCTATATAATATAATATATATAATACTACTTTAATCTTAATCCCTCACGGCCCGCCCCAACCCAATACCCCTCAAACCCCATCTCCACTCTTCAACGACACTACTATGCACCGACATTTCGAAATTTTAGAAAAAAAATAAAATGTGTATGAAAAAATCAAAAGTTTTTGAAGTGAAAAAATCAAATATTTCAAAGTTTTTTATCGAAATACCATAGGGATGTCAAAAATCTTACATTTATCACAAATTCTTTAAAAAATAAAAGTTTTTTAAAAAGACATTTCCATATCACCTGTTGAATTAAGCATTTTAAAAAATCAAAAGTTTTTAAAGGGAAAAAAGTTACTGGGCCGGCCCGACCTGAACCCGACCCGTTTAACTTCAGGTCAGGTTCGGTTTTGGGCTGTCCCATACAATTTTTTCGGGTTGCGGCCCGGCCCGAAACCTAAAAAACTAAATGGGCTCGGGTTCGAGCCGATGCCCAACCCGGCCTGATAATCAACCCTAGTTGCTCTAATATACATCGATTATGTGGTCCCTTTCGTACTACAACTCGAAATGGACATTAATATTATGCGACCGTTATTGATTATCATTTGCGGTATGGTGTTGTCTTCTTATTATGTCATAAACAAGAAACCTTTGGAAGTTCAAAGAGTTCATGGCTTTGGTTGAGAATCAAACTGGTAAGTAGATAAAATGAATTTAGTTTGACCAAGGTGGTGAATAACTCTCAAATGAATTCAATGAATGCCTTAAGGAGAGAGGAATTATTTCCAATTTCACCCCTCCAGCTGCTCCTCAACTCAATAGAATTGTAGAGAGATGCAACATAATCATGTTGGACATGGTGGGATCTATGGTGAAAAAAGAAAACCTACAATTTAGTTTCTGTGGACATGCATTAGAGATTGTAACATATGTCCTAAAAAATCCATCTAAATATATACATAAAATCCTTAATGAGCCTTGGTATGGTACCAAGTTGAGTGTACAACACTTGAGGATTTGGGTTTATTTGGTCCATGCTAAAAAACATGGATGCAAGCAAGTTAGAATCTTGCACTAGTGAGTGCTACTTCATTCGATCCATAAGGAATCGTATTAGATGCTAAATTTATGATTCAAATGCTCAAAAGTTATTCATTTCTAAAGATTTAAAATTCTAGAAGATGAATTCTTTAAATGTCAAGAAAACAATGAAGTTAAGGAACTAATTGAATATAACGAGAGTGATAAGGTTTCTACACTAGAAATCAAAGAGATAATTGAAAATGACACAACTACACCTCTTAAAAAGAGTGTTAAATTTGCAAGACAACTTGAAAGGTATGGATTCCATGTATCAAAGGAGTATGATGATGATTCAACTTCATTCGATGAAGCTTTGGATGATTGTGACATGGATCGTTGGATGCTAGCAAGAAATCTGAGATAGACTCCATGCACAATAATGGTGTATGGACCCTCGAAGATCCACCTAAAGAAGTCAAAAAAATGGGTGCAAATGGATCTTTTAGAGAGAGAGGGACCCCGGTGCGAGGTAGAGACCTTCAAAGCATGACTCATAGCCAAGGGATATGCACAAAGTGAAAACAACAATTATGATGAGATATTCTCTCTTGTGGCCATGCTTAAATCCATCAAGGCAATGCTTGTTATAGTTACACACCTTGACTATGGCATCTAGCAGATGGATGTCAAGACAACATTACTCAATGGATACCTCGACGAGGTATCTATATGGATCAGCTCTAGGGCTTCATAGCTGACGAAGGTGAAGTGTGCAAGCTAAAGAAATCCATCTATGGGCTCAAACAAGCTTCTCGTAGCTTGAACATAATTCGATGAAACCATAAATAATTATGATTTTGTTCTGAATCTGGATGAATCTTGTGTGTAGAAGTGGGAGCACGATCGTGTTCTTTGTACTTTATGTAGATGACATCCTTATCATTAGGAATGATACTGGGAATATTACCGGTGTTAAGATCTGATTGTCCCATATCTTTGAGATGAAAGATCTTAGAGAAACCTCTTATATCTTGGGTCTGACGTTTTTCAGAAATAGAGAAAAGATGATATTGGGGTTATCACAACAAGGATATGCAAAGAAGATCTTGAAAAGATTCGACGTGGATCATTCTAGGAAAGGCTCCCTTAAGACATGATATTTACCTATCTAAAGGGGTGGCTCCTCAAGCTGTTGATGAAAAGAAATCCATGGACATATGTCCTTATGCATCATCTGTAGGAAGCTTGATGTATGCCGTGATGTGTACAAGACCGAACATCTACCACATAGTGGGAGTCGTAAGTCATTACCAATCCTACTATGGAGAGAAACATTAGACTACAACGAAGAGTGTCTTCAAGTACCTAAGAAGAACTCAAGACTACATCTTAGTTTATAGAGATATGATCTCCAAGTCCTATGGTATGTAGATTCAGACATCCAATCATATGTGGATAATATGAAGTCAACCTCATGGTTGTTATTCTTGTTGAATGGTGGTGTTATGAGCTGGAGAAACAAGAAGTAGGACACCCCAACTAACTCAACAACTGATGCAAAATACATAGCCGCATTAGCTGCTTCTAAAAAGTCCGTGGTTACACAAGTTCATCCTAGAACATGGCATATTTTTCTAGTAGAATTCTCTCATTCCGTTGCTCTTTGATAACACATGTGCCATAGTGTAAGCGAAGAAACTTCAATGGCATCAAATAAGTAAATATGTGGAGAGGAAATATAACATCATCTGAGAGACCCAAAAGTATGGTGATAGCACGATCACCAAGGTTGCCTCTACCGATAACATTGTTGATCCTCTAACCAAGTCGTTGACTCAAAATATCTTTGACCAACATGTAATAAATACGAGGTTAAGAGTTGTACATGAATGGATCTAATGTATAGTGGGAGATTGTTGGACTTATAAGCCCTTGGCGATCCATTAATACAATAAAGTTATTGTTTTATCATGTCCATCTGAAATGAATATCTGTTATACACTTAATATTAAAGTCCCTTTGTATAATTAACGTTACGTATTGTGGCCATATTAAATACCATACAGTTAGGAGGACACAACTGATATTAGCATGTGATATTCAATAAAGATCTGCAATCTGTGAAAGAGATGGCAATCTTTCTACAAAGACTGATTTCCGACCGACTTTTTGATGCATATCCTATGTATTGGAATAATCTTGATGTAGATCCTCTGCATATGAATAATGATTTGGAGGTGTCAGAATAGTCGAGTCAAAGAGTTGACTTGATGAGGTTGAGATAAACTAAGAATTGAATCATAATTGTCACAATCAGGCATACATCCTTTAACTAGAGACGGATATACATTTATATGCCTGAATGTGCACATTAGACATACAATTAGGTTGAAGACCTAACCAAGGTCCATATATGAGTGAGTTGGTATGAATATGACTACATATGAGAAGTATGACCTCTTAAAGAATCAATACATGGTCGTAATTTATTAGCCGGGAGACAAAGCTCCCTCGTGAGATATTTTAGGGGTCATAAAGAATTCCATGCTTGT
Source organism: Ottelia alismoides (assembly GCA_037367405.1). Lineage (NCBI taxonomy): Eukaryota > Viridiplantae > Streptophyta > Magnoliopsida > Alismatales > Hydrocharitaceae > Ottelia > Ottelia alismoides. Next base: position 55,550 of record JAZKJV010001235.1, read on the forward strand.
ACATGTTGTTTATGAAATAGGACATGGATATCAAACAAATCCGGTCATTCATATGCACGTCAGTTTCTACCGACGATTCATCAAAGATTTTAGCAAACTTGCCCGACCAATGATCGAATTGCTAGGTAGGAGACATATTTTATTATTTATAACCGTGTGTTCCAAGCCTTCACACAATTGAAAGAGCTGATAACTCATGTCCCTATCCTGCACCATTTGATTTGGACACTACCCTTTGAGATTATGAAGGATGCGTAGGATTATGTCATCAGTGTCGTTTTGGGACATAGGAAATATAATGTATCGTTATCTATTTACTACGCTAGAAGAACATTAGATGAAGCTCAGAAGAACTATACGATCATCAAGAAAGAGTTGCTAGCAGTAGTTTTTTCCATGAAAAAGTTCAGATCGCATCTTCTGGGATCGAAAGTGATTTACACTGATCACTCTGCCATCTGGTACTTACAAAGCAAGAAGGATGCCAAACCTCGTCTGATCAGATGGATCCTTATCCTCCAGGAATTTGACCTCAAAATCCGTAACAAATCTGGAGTCAAGAATGTCATGGTGGCTTACCTTTACAGAATCACTGAGACAGAAGCTCCTGAGCAAGCCATCATTCCTATCACATAAACTTTTCCAAATGAAGCTATCCTTTCTGTAACCTCACTTCTATGGTATTCCGACACCCTAAATTACCACATCACCAAGCAGATTCCTACGGATTGGCCAAAGATCATGCAAGATAAGTTCTTGGTAGACATTTACTTATACCAGTGGGAGGAACCACACTTATTCCGCAAGGCAACAGACTACATATGGAGGTGGTGCTTACCTAAGGAGGAGATAACATGTGTCCTAGACCACTGTCATAAGGTTGAAGTTGGTGGACACCATTCTGGATAAAGAGCGTCATTGAAAGTACTTCAGTGTGGCCTATGGTTACCAATCTAGTTCAAGGATGCAACTAATTACATCAAGAGTTGTGCTGACTGTCAGAGAATGGGTGGAAACATCGGATCTAGAAATACGATGCCTCTGAAATACATTCAGATATCATACGTCTTCGACACTTGGGGCATCAACTTCATGGGCCCATTCCCTAACAGTCAAGGATATGAGTACATGATCTTGTCCGTTGATTATATTAGCAGATGGGTGGAAGATATCCCCGTCCGAACCTCCGATAGTAAAATAATGCAAGTTCCTTAAAGAGAACATCATTTCGCAGTTCGGAATTTCAAAAATCATGATATCAGACGGGGGCATCGATTTCATAAACTAGAGAGGTCAAGAAGCTGACCAAAGAATATGACATCGAACATCGTATTGCTGCGTCATACCACCCACATTCATATGAATTAGCAGAATGTTCAAATAAATTTGTATGATCAGACAGGAAGAATTGGTCCCAACTCTTGGACTCGGTCTTTGGGCTTATCGCACATCATACAAGTCCTCACTTGGTATGTCTCCCTACCACCTTGTTTATGGAAAAATATGTTACCTGCTTGTGGAATTAATTCACAAATCTTTGTGGGCATTGAACTTATGTAATTCGGATTCTGAGAAAGCATGCAAGCACGTGAAAGTTGATCTGAACCAGTTGCTTGAATTCAGAGACTACGCGTATGGCAACAACCTTACGTACAAGGAAAGTGAAAAAATGGCATGATAAACACATTAGAAGGAATACTTTCGAGCGTGGAGAAAAGGTGTGGTTGTTTGATGTGCGGTTTAAAATCTTTCCTAGCAAACTGAAGAGCAAATGGACATGTACTTATATCATCCCCGCAATGCATGACAATGAAAGCCTCTTATTATCAAAACTGTCATCTGACGCACAACCCTTCGTGGTAAATGGACAGTTGTTGAAGCCATACATTGAATCATATACATTTCTGTCCATTGTAGATTCTATTCAAATTGTATATGAAGAAGAGATGATAGTCTCCACATTCTATGAGTCAGACAAAGCAAAAAAACAATTTTGAATGATATTTCTTCTCTTCTTTTCTTCTTTTCTTTTTCCTCTTTTCATTTTCATTTTATTTTTCTTCTAAAAAGGTGTCACCCCTTTCATCATTGCTATACATAGCATATACTTTGTCCTAAGTATAGGGAAAATGTATACCTCGAGTTGTTCATCCTCTGATCCCTTACCTTTCCCCTTAACTTTTGACACACTGTCTATACTTAGAGATATTTTACCCTAGCTATATGGGGATAGGTCGAGCTGATGATTTCGTACATTACCACACTTGACACTCCCTACCTTATGTACCATTATTTCATCCTAAGTATAGAGGAGGATGATCAACTCCTCATTCATTATTCTTTAGTCATTACAGTTTAGACTTTTCTATACTCAGTACGAGTCTTGTCTTCTCTTTTTCTCTCTGTTCAATGAGGACATAACTCAAGCTAAGTATGGGGGGGGGTCATATATACTCTTTATATACTTTAGCCATAACTTGTACTTTCATATTTGCAATAAGGATGGCTAAAATCCATTTAAATAGTGTAAAGAACATACTTGTATAAGATTCATTGAAAATTCTTTATATATACTAATTAATAAATCACGTAAAAATTTTGTGAAAATGTTTGAAAAATGGTTGGATATTTTTTTGAAAAATGTTTGGAAAATGTTTTATAAAATATTTTCAACTTTTGCAAAAATATTTTGTTTGTAAAAATTTCTTTTCTTTGTTTGAAATAAAATATTTTGAAAATCTATTTGTAAATGTTTGGAAAATGGTTACAAAAATAGTTTGAAAAATCTATACACACTATTTGAAAAATATGTGCAATATGATTTTCAAATTTTGTAACATGTTTTTAAAAATTATTTGTCAAATCAGTTTGCAAAATAAGTTTTCAAAATATTTACGAAAATATTTTCAAAATTATTTTGAGAACTGTGTATATAATACATGCAGATAAAGTTTCTTTAAAAACCTATAATTACCTTGTGTAAATCCTCCACCCTAATTCTTGTAAATAATAATAGCAATGCGGTGTACTATCTGCATATATCCGCTTTTTGTTACTAAAAACCTTTTTTGTTTTGAAAAATCCCCAAAATTTTACAAAACCAAAACTTCCAAAAACACTTGCAAAATCTTTTCAAAAACTCACTTAAAAATTTGCAAAACTTTTTGAAAAATCCATAAAAAGTTCAAAATTAGAAAATTGCATCACAAGAATATTTTCTTGCATGGTACATAGCATCCGAATTCTTTTGGAATAACTTAGACAATTGAATAAGTTCATATCTATTCTGAAGATTAAATCTTGGATTAAACGTTAATACACTTAATTTTAGAGGAATCCATTGGGAACTAGAATTGGAGATATTTCAGGTAACATTTAGTTAATTCTTTAAGTTCCATAAGACTATGTTCATGATTCAATTCAATATGCCTGAATAGAACCCTTCATATTATCTACAAGTCTTTTGAGACAATGACTTGATTGGAAACCTTGCATCTAGCTATTATCTCAACTCAGATGGACTGTTGAAAAATCTTAGGGTCTTAGTCGATACGATGCAAGGTCGCTTCCTGAAGAATGGCTCATGAATCATTCTAGGGGATTGCTAACACTGGTACTCTAACCCACTTCTTTTAGTAACAATGATCTCTTAAGAGTAGAGATAGATCGAGACAATGCTTCATATGAGGAATAGTCTACCGATGCAACTTTTTCTAAGACCCCAAAAATGGGTGGAACAAAAGATGTTATATCCACCAGGGTACAACAAAGAATGCATAAGTTGTACAAAGTCAAAGAAAATACCCAAAGAAGATTACACAAAAAATCTATAAAAAATTTGAGCTTCAGAAAAGTTTTGCTTCTTGGTGGAATCGAGTACATTGACTGACTTCATTAGGGAATGAAAACTACACCGGTCCATTCATACTTCTTTTCCCATTCTTCTAACTTCTTCCTCATTCAGTTGTAAAGATCAGGAGCACCTGACCTTAGAATGGAATATCTATCTCAATGAGGATGAGTTACCAGAAGAGAAGATGCCTCGATAGTTCAACGATTTTGTATGGGGAGTGCTCAACAATTTCCCACACATGGTTATATCACTTCAAGGTAGCAAGAGTATGCGACCGAGAGGATTGTTCTGACCTAGCTGTGAATTGGACTAGATGATAGGAGTATGGAACCTAAGGGCTGTTATCTCACACTTCTTGACTTCCATGTGGTTCTGAACACACCATTAATCCAAAGGCCTTCCATGAACTCCAAACTGCGACTTTATTAAGACAAGTTTAGAAGTCAAAAATTATTCCATGTTATTTATTCTCTTTATTTTATTTTTCTGTAGTTATAGACATAAGTGTTTTCTAGGGACTATCAAAGACAAGTATAGGGGTGGTGATGAATGTCCATTTCATCACCTTTATTCTTTCATTTGGCCTTTAAACCCTAGCTAAAAGCATGCAAATATCATTATTTTGAATAAATTAGCATTCATTATTTATTGTGTAAATATTGTATAAAATACTTTATTTAAAGCCAAAATAAAGGAATAAAGAAAAGAAAAATAAATAAAATGTCAAAGGTATTTTATGACCCTAAACCCTGAGACCGAGGCATCTTGATGACTGGGGTGACAAGGAATAAAGTAAGGGGAGATAAGGGGAAAACACAATAAAAACCCTAATTTTTATTATCCAATAATGTATTTTTGGGATCTATTTTATTCTTTATTATTTATACCTCAAATAAAGAAACTTTATACATGAAAGTTGTAGATAAAAATAAATAGAAAAATATCAAATTGATTTCACACAAAAATAATACACACTATAACTTTTTATACTTAGAATAAAATTCCAAAATCCAAATTTATCAGAATCATATATTCTCCATATGATCTCAAAATGCACTCTTTAATGGTATATAACTTTTATTAGCTATTTAATGAAGGTGGTTTCACTTAATTTGGAGTCAAGATGCAAAAGCTAGGTTTTGGACCCCTGTTGTATTATATACCTAAATAAAATATTCATTTTATTTATTCTTTAATTTTTATAATTTTATATTTTTATAATTTTGTAAATATTATTTATATTACATGCACATATTTAGAATACAATAAAACATAAAGAAAACAAAAAAATAAAATAACATGTAAAAATACATAGATGAATATACTATACTTATACCTATATAATAAATACCCATATCTATTTAAGTGCATAAAATACATCAGAAAAATATAATAAATATATATTTTTGTGTATTTATTAAGATATAAATATACAAATTAAGTGTATAAAAAATAAATTATAAAATACAAAATAAAAATAAAATACTCATAATATAGGTAAAAATACCTATAAATGGACCTCTAAAAAGTAACTTATAATAATTAAGTGGTAAAAACAAATAAAAATCACAATAAAATTCTATATAAGTTAATAAATATTTTCCATGTTTTAATAAAAATTAATAAAATCATTTAATATTTTTTTGAATTATTCTTGAATTTTGAATATGCTTTGTCTTTATGTGGGTTACGTGGCCCAATCAGGGCCCGCCCTTATCGACTCGAGGTCAACTCTTTGACCCGAGCCCTAGGTCTGTCAGACCAGCATTTGACCCCATCTTCCTCAATTTGTTCTGCCCGATGTTGCACCATTTCTGCTCGATTCCTTCTTGACTTTTGATCCTCGACCCTCAGACTTTCACGCCAGGATGATTCCTTGGTCAATACGCCACTTTATCAAGCGCCACTCCCCGGTGAACCTCATCTGTATAAAACATTAACCATGAGGTTCCTTCGATTCTTGATCCCTCTTCCACCTCCTAAACCCTAACCTATGTCCTGATCACGAAGCATGGTGACAACAACCTCCTCCCTAATAGTTCAACGTGTGAAGTGGTGTCAAATTGAGGTTGATTCGGAGCTCGGCCACCTCCTCCACCCGAAGTTCCTCTTCAGGTGATTCTAGTATGGTGAGTTTCTTGTTTCTATGTTATTTTTATTCCTTGTCATAACAATAGTGCATGATCAACTTTTGTTTCGTTTGTTCTCGCTTTGTTTTACGTAAAATATGAAATTTTTGTTCGACGGAGATCTGACTCCGCCGCTTGTTTATGACTATTCCAACCATCATCCACCATCCTGATCATGTCCATTATCTCCCCTTCGTTTTCTCTTCTCCCCATACATCTCCGTTCACCCTGGTCTCACTCAGATCAGGAGATCCAGGTCTTCCTCTCCGGCCTTCACCGGAGACTATCACTTGAACCCTTTACACCTCGCCTTTGACACCTGAAAATTCCCCTGAGTTTCACCTTTTTACCGCTAACACTCTCCCATCGAAAAAAGAAAAACTACACCTTTGTAGGAGGCTTCAAGGCTATTTTTGTAGCTTCATGTCTTGAACTCCACCAGACATCGCAGGAGCACCTAGAGCTATTTTGCTTCCACCATCGGATGCGTAGCACCTCCATCTTGTTCTCGAACATTTTAGTAGTGCATTTGGTGGCCGGAGGAGGAAGATAGCTTCGATCGAACATTGTTCATCCCTATTCTTCCAAGGGACTTCGTAACCATCCGATCGAAGTCTTTCACCCAAGCATGCAACCACCATCCGATTGTAGAGCCCATCACTGTTGATCTCCCCCGTGAGATCTAATCTCAGACACTGACACCCAACCATCATCGTTCAACTTCGTCATGCCACGTGTTCAAGTGACGATCCTCAACCGCATGATCCAGCACCTATTGGGGTAATTTGCACATTTCCCCTATTTTTGTTTATTTTTGTTTAGTATAATAAAATATTTAAGTAGTTTAAACTTGTCTGTACTATTTGCAAGGAACCTCTCACACTTATTCGTATTTACATTTGGGTCCATGCCAGTTCACTTTACATGCAATCCTACGTGAGGTGGCCATTTTGCAAGTAACCTCCACGGGTTTTTCTATTTCAATTTAATATTTAAATTTTAATTATCATTTGAGAACTTTTGGGTTATTTGTATATTTATCCCTACCTTTATTTTTAATTACAAAAATACTCTTGTAAGTTCAATAATTTATGTGCTTATATTTCATTTATTAAATCATACATGCTCTAAAAATTATGAAAAGTTTGGGTTAAGTGCCTCATATCATACTCTTTCAATTTGTATTTTTCTGAAGTTTTAGGCACTTATCTATTTATTAAAAATTTAAAATAAAATGGAAAGTCCTTGTTTGGCAGTAAAAAAAGCCATAAACATAAATTTTTTTGAAAAATTCCCAAAAAAATTATATTTTGTGTATTTTTACTATTTGTGCCTCAAGACTAAAAATCCCTAAAAATAGAAAAAGGAAACCACTAAAAATCAAAAAGCTCCAAAAATTTTTATAAAAATAAAAAATGTCGAAAAATCCCCAAAATGTTAATTTCTTTTCTAGAATTTTTATTTAATTTATTATATATTAAATTAATTTTGAGAAGTTTTGAGGATTTTTTCTATTTTTAATACTCAAATCTATTCGTCCTTTTTATTTAATCTTTGTTTAGGGATAATTTTGACTTTAAAAATATATAAAAATTAGCAAAAATATCAAAAAATCACAAAACAGTAGAACAACATAAAAATTACAAAGAAATTTATTTTGTAGTTTTTGGTTATTTTTAGTGGTATTTATAAATATATTACCCTATCATGTATATATAGTTATATATTTTTATATATTATTTATTAAAGAAGAAAAAACTAAAAATCATAAAAATATAAAATACAATAAAAATATAAAACTAAAACAAATTAAATAGTTAAATAAATATATAATTAAAATACATAAAAAACTAAAATTAAAAACCCACAAAATCCCAAATTCCCCAAAAGTCCAAAATCATTTATTGTCTTTCTTTGCCAATTTTTGATTGTCTATCCTTAATTGTTTCCTGGGTTCGACTCCTACTGTACTTGTCCATTATACGATCTATTGTAAGGTATAACATTTTTTTGATTCACACTACTTGCATTGATTTTCTATACATTGTCTGGGTTAATTGATGCTTGACTTGACTCTTGTTAGCGTTCACCTAAGTGACATTTTATCTTTGCATTCCGTGAGGATAACAATTTTGCCCCTCACAAAAGTCATCTCAACAGAGATATTTGAAATAATCAAATTCCATCGATGGTCATCTTACTTTGGAAGCAAGACATGGTTTGTAAGTATGATATATGCTTTTGGAAAGTATATGATTAATACCAACTCCCAATGATCTAAAGAAAAACTTAGTGATAGCATTTTGAAGAAAACAATATATAAATATGATCAGAATTTTTGGTTTTAATCAAGCTCTTCCAGTATGTAGGATGTATACGCAAAGAAGTCACACTATCCAAGTCACTATGTAGTATGTGCAACGTATAGGCAAATAAATCTAAGAGGTATCTTAGATTTGTATGTGAGATTAGATCTCACTATCCAAGTCACTATATATTGCATATACAGTAATCATATTCTTATCTCCAAGTATCCGCAAAGAAGTCACACTATTCTTGAAACAATAAAAGAATCACTCTATTAGAGACAATATCTGAGCATTGGAAAATAAAGAGAAATGAGATGATTAAGTTGGATTTAATTATCATATATAGTGTGGATTTGATTCACATTATTTAGACATGTGCTAAAAGAAATCTAAGATAAGTAAATTGGATTTAATTGTCATAGATGGGATTAATGTATATAATACTATAAATAATAACTATGGATAATGTTGATGAGAACCACAATATCCTAGAAAGACTGAATTGGGAATATGATTTACAATTTTGATATTAATGTGAATTGGGTTCACATTATGCAATTAAATGTAAGTGAGATTTACATTAATTTTTGGATGGATGAATATGATTCATAGTTATCAGTGGCCTATTTGTAATTGTTACAAATAATTTGGAATTATTTGGTGATACTTAAATTGCTGAAGAAATCAATAAATAAAAATTTTGGCATATATGGGAGATTACATCCAATTGGGATCGAGGAGGAGAGAGATGCTCCAAGTTGGTGGGAGCTACCATGGTAGAAGATACCATGATGGACATTCCACTTTTTTATGGTATCTCTCTCCCTCTCTCATTTTTCATATGAGAAGATTTCAGGTACTCTTAGAGTTTGCATATGTTCTTGGAGCTTATATGTAATCTCAGAGAATACATTGGAATTAGAGTTGATAATTTATTTTTCAACTACTAGTCCTAATTGTGGTCAGAGCCACATTTAATATTAGAGATCACATAAGGAGTGTATCCTAGCCATCTAATTTATTATAAAAGAAATGCAAACCCTAGCCTTCGTAGAAGAATGTAATTGTTGAAACAACAACCCTCTCTCTCTCTCTCTCATACCATACGTCCCATCTCTCTTTCCCCCAAACCTAGTTGTCATCCATGCCGAGGGTCTGACGAGCCCTGATCTTTGTTGCGTTGTCGTCATACTATTGTACTAACTTCTCATGGTTGTTCATCTTCTTTGGCACCTTGTGCTCTCAAAGAAGGTGGTGTATTTTGTACGATGAAATTAGAAGGCTTTTTGCCCATATTGTCACTTTGGATTGTGGGAAGCACATGTTTCATCCATGCACCTGTAAGTGCTCTGTAAGTCTGACCGGACTTGAGACAGTAGGTCTCCTCATGATCCCAGAAGCCTGGAATGACAGGATGAGAAAACTACATTGAAAGCCAAGAAAGAACTTATAAAGCACCATGAAGACTATCTTACCTAGCTAGAATAGAAATCGAACTTCCTCTACTTGATATTGGTCCCACTTCCTCACTGACAGATCTCGATGCCAGCATTACCATGGACTGGGAATGAAGATACATTAAGTCTTCCCGCCCGCTTGCACACTTCAAAACTGAAGGATGCCAAAGTTGATAAGGCTCTCTCTCTCTCTCTCTCGATCGACTTTGTTATCTATATTTTTGTTATAAAAGTTGAAAAAGAAAAATTTTCTAGTTCTAAAAGCTTAAAAAATAAATAAAAATGGTTTATAAGAGGCTTAAAAGGAAAAACTAAATGGATTGAAAAGTAGTTCTAGTTATAAAAGGAAAAATAAAATAATTTGAAAAAAGAAACCCAATTCTATTATTTGAATTAACTAGAAACGAGCTAGTTGAAAGTGAAAAAAATTTCCATAATTAGTAGTAGTAGTAATAATAATAAGAATAAACATGAATTGATCATTCAAATTCAATCAATAAATTGGACAAATTATTCACTTGTAGAAAAAAACAAAAGATCTTATTTATAGGACAATCATGATCAGGAATCAAATAGAATAGATCAAAACGATAAAAAAATAATTCCAATCCCTGATATAAATATCATTAGTCCTAACAAGACAAATTTTAATGATAAAAAATCGAAATCATGGAAAGATATTTTGCTAATATTCAATAAAAGAAAGCCCCGATTAATACATAAATTCACAGCACCCCTCCCTTTTTATTATGATTCGTTGCATCGGTTGTCGCCTTGGGGCATGCAGTTGAGGTCAAATACCCCCTTCGACCCTCACTCTCGTGCTCCCCACCCGAGGATTCATTTATAGGGTGACCCCATCCTTGGATAGTCCCAGGGCTCCATATACGAAGGAGGCAAAGCAGGAATCCCCCTTGACAGTATATGGGACTTTCTTTCTGGATAAGTTACCAGGGGTAGGTCTCCCAGGATTCCTGAATCCATATCTATTCTATCTATGTAGATGGGCTTTTCCTTCCCTCTTACCTGACTAATAGCCTGAATGAATCCTCGATTTCTTGTTCTACTCTTTCTTTTTCGAGCAAAAAAAATGAAAAAGACTTTTGAAAAAGAAATCAAAAAATATATTATAGGGGCTATTTCGGTGAGCTTATAAGGATAATAGGAGAGAAAGGAAAGCTAGCATCCTCCTATTGGGCTTCGCTCTTTGCCCCTTTCTCCCTTTCCCGCTTTACTCAGCCTCACAATTTTCAATACTATATAAAATCAATATCAGAAAAATCTAGCATGATTGCCTAATCTAACTCCGAGCAGGAACTATACTGGACTTGAGAAAAAGGTTGAACCATAAATTCTATCTATGATTTAATTGATGAATTTTTAAGCGATTTTTGATGGATCCGATTCAGCCGATTACAACGCATTAAAATGACATAATTAAAAGGGTAGATCAGTGATCCGTTACCTACTCATCAACATACGATACAAGCGTAGATACTTCGTCTCACCCATGTGATAATCAAGGTGCCACAGAACGGGTTTTTAGGTCTAATCCTTAGGGGTCTCGCCTCACTCTGTCTAGAAGGTACCTGAAGACAATGGGAGCTTTATGGACCCAAAACAACGAAGTCTATTACATATTTTAATTAAGGTCAAAGTTTGTTTAACAGTCCCCTTATTTTAAATTTTTGCAGTTTTCACCTTTTCGAGTATTTTTCAAAGAAAACCACCTAACGATTTTTTTATATTTTATTTTGATCTTAAATGATATAAATATAGGGGAGAACGCGGAAAAGCAATGCAAGTTGTTACTAAGATGGAAATATTGTCTTAGTGACTAATGGTGCATTCAAAGTTAGAATCACTTACAATACTTCCTAGCTTTCTCCATGCAAGATGCAAAATAAAATATATAAACCTATACTACATGCGTGATTGACGAATCCGAAGATGCCGGTTTTAAGAAGTAGTTTTTATCTTGTCGTGCGTTGTAGGCGGCAATCGGAAACGATCAAGAAAATACCACAAATAAGTTATTCAATTTTTAATCTCGTGGTTTTATGTTTGTTTTACTTGGGCAAGTCCCAAGGTCGATCACAAGGAGGCAAAGGAACAACCTAGAATTAAGTCTATCAAAGTTCGTGTTCGGTTTTCGAGGCAGTCTTTTTTTTAGAATTTTCAATGCGATAGAGGGTGCAATATGCAAATCTGGCCTACTTTAGGGACTAAAATGTAAATTTCAATCAAACGATGTCCGAAAAATACGAAACTTGATCACAATGTAAATTATGATGAAATGAGTGCACTATATTTTTTTTGGAATTTTTGGATGCAATATGAATTTTTTATGGATTTTTAAATGCAAACAGAATGATTTTTAATATTTAATTATAATAAATATTAAACCTACTTATTTTCAAGAAATAAAATTATCTAAGATCTATCACTAGGTGACGGATCTCAGAAAAATCCTAAACCTTAAAAATGTGGGGTTTAATACCTATTAAAAATTAAATACTAAAAGATGCAAAATGATTTTTACAGGACAAAATATGTATGCAAATTCAATTCTTTTTGGGCACGATGTTAAGAACAATTATCTCTACAAGATGTGATTTTTCAGGAATTTTCAGAGCAATGAATAATCAAATATGAATTTAAGAGCGCAAGATGGGAAAAATATATAAATTTTCACCACACAATTATTTATTAATCAACCATCAATCATAAAAAAGTCCACAATATGTCAAAATGAAGAGAATTATTCAACGAACATCATGCTGTTTTTAGATTAATTAAATAATGTAAAGAGAAGATCCACAAATACGGGGGAACACAGGGGTACTTATGCAAAATAAATAAAGAAATAATGCAGAACAAGGACGTATATGTAATTACCAATAGCCTCGGGGGTGACTGTGCAAAATTTCCAGAGAGGCACTTGCCCAGCACGCGCCCTCTGGATGGCGGTGGCTGAGGCGCGAATATGCGGAACCAGGGGGTGGTTGTAAATAACCCCGCGGTCACGTGCGGGGCACGTGACCCGGGGGCTGATGTCAGGTGACGTCCCCCCACCACGTGCTGAGCACGTGAGGCAGGGGCCTCGGGTCTGGCTCCCGGTGGCGATAGCGGCGGAGGATGCCGGCCAAGGCGGAGGCGAGATGGGCCGGCAGGCGGAGGAGATGACGGTGGCGTGGCTGTGGTTTGATGACGGCAAGGCGTAAAGGCGATGGTGATGCTCCTGGGCGTTGGCGTTGATGGCGTTGACGGAGCGGCAGGCGGAGCTGGAGCGTTGATGGAGAAAGCGGTGGCTGCGTAGTCGGAGGCGAAGCAGGTCGGGGAAGATGGAGTCGCGGTGGCGTCGTCGATGGGGTTGACGTTGGCGGTGATGGTTGGAGACGAAGGTGGTGGCGCGCTTCGAAGCCAAGTCTGTTGCGGCGGAGGAGCACGGCGTCGTCTGTGGCGGAGATAGGAGGTGAAGCTCGATGAAGTGGTGGATGTTGATCGTCGGGGGTAACTGGCTCGACGGCGATCGAAGGAGGCCGGAGCTGGAGCGCGCGTGGAGGCGCGGCTACGACCGGAGGGGTCGGATCGCGCCGGAGGAGGCGCTTCGTGGTGCAGTCACCGCCACGAGGCTCTCTCGTGTGCAGTCGACGGATGGGTTCTATGGAGGGGCGACGCATTTGGTTTTATAGGGCTTGGGGGGGGGGGGCGCCGGAGATGGAAGGTGGTGCACGGACGAGATTTGGCCACGAGATACGCGGTAGCGAGATTCGAGGGAGATCGGGGACGGCGAGGGGATTGGCGGCGGCGAGATTCGCGGGGGCGGCGTGGGGTGGCGGCGACCCGAAGAGGAAAGGGGAGGAAGATGAACTACAGGCACCGTCCGATCGGCCGAGATCGGACGGCCCTGGTAGTGCCACGTGGCTTCCTGGGGGCGCAAAGAGGATTGGCGCGGGCACGTGCGTTGCACGTGCCTGGGAGGCACGTGCTTCGCACGTGCGGCGTATTTATTTATTTTTATTTATTTAGTTTTTTTTATTTTTTTATTTTATAATTTTTTTATAAAAAAAACCGATATTTAAAAAGGCTAAAAACGGCTGACACGTGGCGGCACCATGTGCGGCCACGTGTCAGCACCAGATAATTCAGAAAATAATTTGTTTGTAAAATCGAAAATAAATAGTAAATGACCTCGGATCGAAAAAATTTCTTCACGAAAGTTGCTCATCTCGATGAGATCTACAACTTTCATGAAGACATCATAATCAAAATTGATCATTTGCACAAAGTGGTATTTTTGGGGTGTCCCATGTACATAGAATACCTTGATTTTGGGGTTTTGTAATTTTTATGTCATTTTTAAGAACAGATAAAAATCCGGAAAAAATTCGATAAAATCAAAGATAAATAAAGATACCTTAATATATTTTTTTGGGTTTTTATTAATAGATAAAATATGTACATAAAATATTAGGTCAAAAATAGCTAAAATATACAATATACAAAAGAGGCCCAAAACCCAACTTTCGCATATGAGCTCCGATTCACTTGAACTTGGTCTCGTTTTGATGTTGTAAAACCCCAACATAGTCCCACACCGTGGAACAAGAAGTTCCCGGGTGGGATAAATAGTGACGAGATTACTACTTAACAACCCGGCTTAAGCATTTTGGGGGTGGTTAATCGGGTCCGTATGAGCCCGATCCCAAGAGGTTGTTAGGGCCAGTAATGCTCCGTTAACGGACCGGGGACCTAAGCCCGGGACGTTACAAATGGTATCAGAGCCGAACGCCGTCTGACAGTGGAAAGGGCTACCCGAGAGGTGGAGCCGCCCCTACAAAGAGGTTGGAGGAAATGGCTACCCGGAGCGTGCAGCCGTCACTGTGAATGTACATTAGTTCAAAAGTGAGTAGGATTAAAACGAACACTGGATGATGAAGATATGTGGCTCTTAGTCCGAAAATCCGGAAATTAGGGTTTAGGTTTTTGATCCACCTATTTGGGTTAGTTATTTTTTTGTATTTTTCCTTTATTCTTGTTAGTGATATGTACACGAGGTTTTGTGTTATTCAGAGTTAGCATGAATGAGTTAAAAATCTAGGAAGTTAGGCTATTTACAGGTTATTTTAGCTTGGATTTTTGGCTTCTTATTTTGTGAAGATTTTTATGCTAAAATGCAATTTTTATGAAATCATGCATGAATGCTAATTACGCAGAATAGATGCTAAAATGCTGTTGATTTTAAGGGATTTGAGCTTAATAAATGAGATTTAGAGTGATGAATACGAGATTCATCATCCCCCTATACTTAAACCATGCTCGTCCCTGAGCATAAAAAAGAAATGCCATGAGGTGAAATGAGATTGTGTTCCATACCAAGACCATGAGCTGAAGGTGAAAATGAATCTAAACTCAACCTTTGGATTATTTGTGTGTCGGAACTTCTGTGAGACTTAGAATTTTAAAATCAACAGTCCTCGAGTTCTACAAATCATTGCTTACAGTTTCGGCTCAGAAGTCATCTTAGATCAATCCTCTTCCCAAAGTATACCCTATGAACATGGAATAACCGACTCTTGTGTGTGGAAGGTTTTTAGCTCTTCCCACCCAGAATGCCGGACTACTGCGCAAACCTCCTCTCCAATAACTCGTCCTCGGGGCGTCAGGTATTCCCTTCTAAGGTCTGTCGCGCTGTGTTCACAATCGAATTGGGGGGAGAAGTTAGAAGAATGAGAAAAGAACTGGAGGGTGATTAGTGTAGTTCACCTCTTCTTGTGAAGCTGGCCAGTGTAGCCGAGTCTCCACCAAGATCTGCAGGTTTCTTGAAGCTTGGACCTTTTTGGTCAGATTTTATTTGGTAGTTGCTTCTTTGTATTTGGAATTTTTGGTGGTTCTGCTTGGATCTTTTTTCACCCTACGGATATAGCATCTTTTGTTTCCGTACATTTTTGGGGTCTTAGAAAAAATTGTGCCCAGCCGTCCATCCCTTTTCCGAAGTTTTATTTCAACCCGTACTCCGGTCTTTAGATTTCCACGCTACCAGAAAAGAAACTCACACAGTCTTCCAACATATGTTTGAGTTGAGCTAAGTGCATAGTGCGAGAGTACAAATTAATTCATTATTCTAGAGTTGTACCCAGAATGAAGAGACCAGGTTAGACACTAAGAGTCAAACTCTGTGCATTGTTATGTGGAACTCAAAGAATTAAGTCACGGACCTGAAGACTCTAAAATCCTATTTCTCGGTGAAGTTCCTCTGAAAATTAGGTTGATTAAGGTTAAGTCCAGATCACTCTCGGTTTCGGCTCATAACTCGGTTCAGAACCCAATGACTTTTCACATATGCAAATGAATGTAATGCTGGATGAAGTACAGGTGTGTGGAATGCAAACACACAACAATTTTTTTTTGATGATGATTTTTTTATGCAAAAAATGAATAAGAAGCCATTTTTTTCAAAAATTTTGGGCAAAGTCAGTGTTAGTAGCAAAACTTTTTTTAATTAATACCCATCCCGTAAATACATATAGACTTATGCGCAAGTACGAGGTATGGCAAAAATATATACATAGTATATATACAGACCCCCCTATACTTAGCGAGTGTTGTGTCCTCAGAGCACAAGAAGCGTAATGAAGACATAACTCGGGCTAAGCGTAAGAGAGAAAAATTATTCAATGGTTCACCCCCCTATACTTAGACTGTGAATAGTCTAAGTATAGAAGAAGAGCGCAAAAAGAGGCGGACGGGATATGTAAATGAGGAGAGTATATACAGATGGGTGGCGGTTCCCCCTATACTTAGGCTTTGGCAGCCTAAGTATAAAAGAAAGGTGGAGATGGAGCAATCGAGAGATAGGAGAGTGATGAGGGAAATGGTATATACAAATGGCATCGGTCCCCCCCTATACTTAGGCCTTGGCCTAAGTAGAGGAAGAAGTTTTACAAGAAGACCGATGTGGTCGGGAGGGAGGGTGGTTAGCCGATGATTAAGGCGGTTTACGGCTGATCTTTTTGTGAGCCTGTGGTGGGAGATCGTAATGATGAGATGGAGATGAAACATATTATTCCCCACCATTATCAGTGTCATCCTCAGAAAAATCATGTGGATAGTAGATGAAATATTTGAGTCAGATGAAAGGTAGCCATCATCAGAGTTATCCTCAGAGGAATAGCATTTGAAAGTGGACATACTCCAGATATTCGTGTCTTTTTGTTCCTTCAATTGTTTCCTCAAAATTCGTTCCTTTTTAAGATCAATCGGTTTATCCTCAAATGAATCTTCAGATGCTCTAGTCTCAGTCAGCTCATAAGATATAATTCCAGTGTACTTGTGGAAGGTAGGAGTATCAGCTTTGGATGAGTAATAATTAGGAATGGGAGTTGTCCAATGAGAATCGAATGTTGGATCCTTGCGAAGATAAGGCTTTAGAGCTGCCGAACAGACTTCACTCATGTAGACTACCTTTTCCGGACCTGATGAGGGATCATCAACCGATTCCTCTTCCGAAAAATCAAAGGTGACTTTCTTTTTTTTATTTCGTGAAGTTGTCGGTTCACTTGAGTATCCAGATGAGTAGCCATTACTGTTCTTCTCCTTGGTCGGTGTTTGTGCTGCAGATTTGTTTTTAGTCTCCTGGATGTTGGTGCACTCTCGATTTGGGAGGATTTGGTCAAGATAATCAGAGTATGTTGCTCCAAGATGCGACCATGCATATGTCTCAGGATCGTAGTAGAAGGATTTGTCTATTTTGAGATCCGGGAGAGTTGAAATATCGGGGAGAGTCTCTAAATCAATAGTCTCATTAACAAACGCAATCTCAGGTGTAGCAGCGGGGTAGGGCTCTTCTGCCATTTCACGGTTGCGGTTGTTAGGGACTTCGTGGGTTACCTCAGAAAATCGTGGTTCCTCAAAGACTGTATCAGAAAATCGCGGAAATGCCGTAAAATTTATTTCCCGAGTCTCACAATCGATACTCGCCTTGGCCAATGCCAAGAATGGTTTTCCGAGAATGATTGGAGACTGGGTGAATTCTCCTTGATGCTCAATATCAATGATCATGGATTCTACCTTGAGCGGAGCACCTTGGAATATCATGATGACAGAAATGATTCCTCTTGGTCGCTTTATTGATCGGTCCGCCAATTGAACAATCTCTCGTATTTTCCTGATCGGTCCGAGTTTGAGTTCGTGGAATACAGAGGTCGGGAGGATATTGATCGGTGAATCATCATCAATTCGGGCATGGATGAAAATTGTGTTTTTGATTTCGCAGTCAAATCCGAGCAACCTCTTCACTATGCGGCTCTTGGTTTTTCTTCTCAACACCAAGGAGGAGGCCATTGACAAGATATGTCTTTCGGTTTTTGTTCTAATCCGTCCCGACTTTTTGACAATTAATCTGTCCGTTAAAAATTTCTTAAGGTCGAGGAAGTGTTCAATGGCCTTTATAATGGGAAGTTCAAAAATCAAATGTTTTTCCAGTGTTTCCCGTAAAGCAGGATCCAAATTCTTCAGGTCTTCTTCAGATTCAATTTTTATGAGATTTTCTGGATTTTTGATTTTTTTTGGTATTTTCTGTGTGGTGTGGTGATGTGGTGTGTTCCTTAGATGAGCAGGGGTTTTGATGTTCAGAGTAAAGGTTATAAGCATTTCTAGGGAAATAATGAGCAGAAGTATTGATGTTTGAATCATCCCTAGGTCTTTGAACATCCTCAAAATTTTTATCATGGGATCCAATCCTTTCCTCATTCATTTTTATATCCGAGCCACCATAGAATGAGATTACTCGGTCGGCAAATTTTTGAAATCTATCCTCCATCAATTCAAATTTTGTTTTTATCCTTGAAACATCATCCTCACAATTCTGTTCATGATCAATCCTGGAAGCATTCGGTTTTTGTTCAATGATTTCTTCTTCCATTTTCCTGTATGTGCGGAGAGGAGAATTTCTTGGAATATCCATTATAGGATTGTTTCTTGAAAATTTCTCCTCAAAACTTATGGAAGGAGGCTGCTCATATGATCCAGGCATGTGTATTTGATCTGAATAGAGTTCAATCCTTTGATCATGATTAGTCAGACCTTGGTATTGTGGAGTCAGCATACATGGTTTATATGTGTCTAGGAGTTCAGTCCAGTCCTCTGTATGAGCATTATGTCTGATGAGGGATCTGTTGTGGTCAATCCAACGCTCATGATCATTAAATGCATTTCCTTCCATCTGGGTTTGGTTTTTCTGCCAGTCATGGGACTTAAAAGGGTTTTGATCCTGAAATGTTTCATTGGCGAGAAACTGAGAATAGGGTGGTTCAGTCCAAGATGGTAGGTGGTCATGTGTGGGTGGATGACTTGAGTAACGATTCAATGGGGGGGGGGGCCGAAGTCATCTGCGGGTGAAAGTTTCCCGCAGATGTTGGAGGATTATTGAAAGAAGAGGATGTAGTTGATTTGGGCCAAACCGAGACAGATTTGTTTTCATAGTGATGTTCGGTCATTTTTGAAGGAGTTGAGAGAAATGATGGGTTGGATCCGAAATTTGGAAAGATTTCCATGATGGGATTAAAATCAAGAGATGAGAGAGATGTTTGTATGGGACAGAAAATTTATCAAAAGTGCGGCTATTGATCTTCGATATCGGTTCACGCACACCAATACAAACACAAATCAAACCTCGAGTTTACCAACTCACACAATGAAGCCGTAAGATTTCGGCTATTATCTTGTCAATTTTAAATGGTGAAAAGATAATCTTGTTAGCGAGATGAAATTTCGGATTTGGGCTCTAGCCTTAAGTGTCGTCTCTCGCTCACTGAGAAAAATAGAACATCCAATGTCGGGGTTACTCTCCCGCAAAAATTCTTGATTTTATGGGTTATTTGAGATCAGATATATTTAGCAGTCCCGATTTTAATGAGGTGATCACTGAAAAATTAGATGAGCACAAATACACGTCTACCGTCCAGTCCCAATTTCCTTTAAAGTTATGTTATAAAACAAGAGAGAGGAATTCGGGAAAAGCCGATGCACGCGGAAAACTATGATGAATGCTCAGTTAGAAGACTTACAGTGAATCCTCGCAATCTCCATGTGGGATGCTAGACAGAATTTAAAAATTATTCTATATGATGTGCAAACCGATGGAAAAACAACACCTAAGCAGAAAGTTCTATTAGCGGGAAGAATTGATTTAAATTTGGCTAAGTTGAACGATCTATGTGTGTCTCAATTAAAGTGCAGTGTGGCTTAAGATCCTACGAGCACAAACAAAAATATAAATGCTCTGAGAGCCGTATGTGCAGGTCTATCCTAATCGCCACTCAAGTTGGGCCCCACCCTCTCCGGAGAGTGAAACATGCCACGACACACCACAGAATAAAGTCAGAGGTCTTTCTACACACGCGAGAGTCCAAACGGACACCGCTGTAAAATTACAAAAATTTAAAAATTGCAAGAATTAAAAACCTAGACTCTACGCTCTCTCACGACTCGACTCGATCTTAAATTAATTGCGGTTTTTGCAAGAGTCGGTGAAGTTGCGTCGGTTATTGAAAACCGCTCCACGTACAAGGTACCTCGCAAAAAAAATAAGAGAGAAAATGTAAGAGAGTGACTCAAAAATATATGAAAAATAAAGGCTGAAAATAAATTGCAGGAAAATGAAATTTACAATGAAAAATTCGGGGGTCAGACTACCCGAATGCGGAAAACCGAATGAAAAAAATTTTTAGACAAAAATCTAAGCCGTTTGCCTCCCCGGCAACGGCGCCATCTGACGAATCCGAAGATGCCGGTTTTAAGAAGTAGTTTTTATCGTGTCGTGTGTTGTAGGCGGCAATCGGAAACGATCAAGAAAATATCACAAATAAGTTATTCAATTTTTAATCTCATGGTTTTATGTTTGTTTTACTTGGGCAAGTTCCAAGGTCGATCACAAGGAGGCAAAGGAACAACCTAGAATTAAGTCTATCAAAGTTCGTGTTCGGTTTTCGAGGCGGTATTTTTTTAAGAATTTTCAATGCAATAGAGGGTGCAATATGCAAATCCGGCCTACGTTAGGGACTAAAATGTAAATTTCAATCAAACGATGTCCGAAAAATACGAAACTTGGTCACAATGTAAATTATGATGAAATGAGTGCACTATATTTTTTTGGAATTTTTGGATGCAATATGAATTTTTTATGGATTTTTAAATGCAAACAGAATGATTTTTAATATTTAATTATAATAAATATTAAACCTACTTATTTTCAAGAAATAAAATTATCTAAAATCTATCACTAGGTGACGGATCTCAGAAAAATCCTAAACCTCAAAAATGTGGGGTTTAATACCTATTAAAAATTAAATACTAAAAGATGCAAAATGATTTTTACAGGACAAAATATGCATGCAAATTCAATTCTTTTTGGGCACGATGTTAAGAACAATTATCTCTACAAGATGTGATTTTTCAGGAGTTTTCAGAGCAATGAATAATCAAATATGAATTTAAGAGCGCAAGATGGGAAAAATATGTAAATTTTCACCACACAATTATTTATTAATCAACCATCAATCATAAAAAAGTCCACAATATGTCAAAATGAAGAGAATTATTCAACGAACATCATGCTGTTTTTAGATTAGTTAAATAATGTAAAGAGAAGATCCACAAATACGGGGGAACACAGGGGTATTTATGCTAAAATGCAATTTTTATGAAATCATGCATGAATGCTAATTACGCAGAATAGATGCTAAAATGATGTTGATTTTAAGGGATTTGAGCTTAATAAATGAGATTTAGAGTGATGAATACGAGATTCATCAGTGATCTGCAAAGTGAGTAAGCGCCCTAAACAATAATTGCTATGTGAAGAACCAATGCTAATTACCTAGAAATGAAACCTAAGGGTCCGATCTTGGGGACTCCTCGATGCCCGCCACGACAGGTCCTGCAAGCGTTGTGTGGAGTCTCTCACGGCACATGGTCTCAAATCTAAATAATTATCAATTATTTTAACTAATTCCAAACGTTTAAGACTATAGGCACATGCTTGTATTAGGTGTTTGGACATATTTTATATCGAGTCAAGCAAATCTTAGATCTAGGGGTTCAATCACAGACAATAAAGGAAAATAAAGGCAGAAAACTCAAAATGCGTGAAACAAAATAAAATCAATGCAAGAAAAAAAATGAAAAAACCGTGATGAGTCCCCAAGGTGAACAGAGACCTGGGCGATGGGCTTCGTAGGATATGAAGTGTCCAAGTCCAAAATTATACAAATAATTGTACAAAACTAAAAGAAAATCTCTCTCTCTCTCTCTCTCTTACAAGTCAAGAAATTGCTCGTCCTCCCTCTCTTTGTCTTCCTCCTTGCAATCTCCAATTGGCCTATGCAGAAAAGGTTAATCCAAGTGCAGTTCGGGTGTATCCTCCTTCCAAAAGGCGACCGTCTCCACGCGGTCCCTCACAAAAAAACAACAAAGACAAGATGGGTCAGAAATAGATGATCAATTATCAATGAATAAAGGTGAATAAAAAGAGAAGTTATGTGAAAATAAATATGTACAAAACTCAAAACTCTGTTGCTTCACCGACAACGGTGCCATTTGTTTAGACCGCCGCAATCAGCGGAACAATCTTGTAGACCACACAAGGGGGGTCCACTACGTCGTTGTGATGACAACTCACCAAGATCTAGTAAATAAGCAACAATTAACCCGCACAAAAATACGAGTCAATGCAAATTGAGGTGTGAATCAATATTTACTATACCCTACAATAAATGTGTATAGTGACAAGTAGAGTAGGGTGTCAAACACATGGAGACAGGTCAATGTATCAATATAATTATTTATAAATAAATAATGGATCATTAATAATTGGAGTATTTATACAATATCCACTCAATGAATTGATGAATTAATGTTTTCGTAGGTTTTTAAATTAAATAAAATGAATAATACATTTTTAAATCATTAACTTTTATAATTTTTATTTTCTTTTTTACAATTTTCTGATTTTTTATTTCCTTTTCTTTTTAATATAATATATAAATATATATTGGTGTATTATACATATGTATTATCATTATAAATATAGCTAAAAGCACTCAAAAATAATAAATAAAATATTTTTGTGTTTTTTCTATTTTTATTATTTTTATGAGTTTTTTATATTGTTGCTAAATTTTAGGGATTTTTAAACTCCAAAATATACAAAATCAGAGACTTTGAAATTGGATCATTTTTTTAGATTTAAAAGCAATAAATAAGTTCATAAATTCTCAAAACTAATATATATAAGAGGTTGGGGAGCTTGCACCATGGCGCATGTTACTTTACATGCACTGGTGCCATAAATGCCCAACTTTTGATATTTTTTGAAATGAAACAAAGTGGGATTTAGATCACTATATATCACCGTGACGTCATTTAAAAATCAAGTTAATTCAAGACTTCTAACCCATTTATCAAGACTGCAACATTTTAACGGTCTTACAATTGCTGAAATTTTGCTCTTCCAGATCGACAAGTTAGGGATGTTTGTTTTATATGAAATTTGAAACACATATTCCACTAATAGGTCTAAGTAAATCCCCTAAGAATTTATTTTTAAAGAATGAGCATTTATGGCACCGGTGCATGCAAAGTTACATGCACCATGGTGCAAGCTCCCCAACCTTTATATATAATACTATGTATTTATAATAATACGGAAACAAAATAAATATATTTGATTTTTTTAATATTTTATATTTTAATAAGGATTTCTGAGATATTAATTTTTTATGATTTTATTTTTCTATTTTAGAGATTTTTGGTCTATAGGTACACAATAAAATTATAAATAAATACTATTTTTTGGAATTTTTGGAGATGAATATTTTATATATTTTTCTGTTTAGATAGTAAATAAATAGCTAATATTTGATTTTTAATATAATAAATGCCTCAAAATGAACAATGTAATGTGAAAATGTATCATTGCAAGCTTCTACATTAATTTTTGCAAAATAAAAACAAAAAAGGAGTTATTTTTAATAAAAAAACATAAAAAAAAATACATTAGAGGAAAGGACTATTGCAATTAAAAATAAGTTAGACTACATTTAATAACAAAATTACAATTTCTAGTGGCATGGGTGCAAATTTCCAACAAATACATATATTACACGTGCTTGACAGGGGCATATTTGCAATTGAAAGAAATGTCATGGTCTACAATGCAAAATTCCCAAAATATAGTAATCGAAATTCAAATTTTATAATTTATAATTTAGTTATAGAAACCCGCAAGGGTATTTTTATAAAATCCCCAACTCACGTGGGGGACCACATGAGCTAGGCTGACAAGGACCTAATTGTGAATATACAAAAGCTTGAGGGTCTTCTTGTAATTATTACAATTTTTCCAACAACAGACCATAGTTTAAATATTTAATATAAATATACATAAAAGGTAGGGGTTACTTAGATATTTACTCCCACGTACGTGCTGATGGATTATCAAGAGTGTGCCACGTAAGCACACTTCAGTGGATCGATCGATTGAGGTGAGACATTGCTTTGTCTAATATCAATGACCCATATTAGATCTTGGCCACACATGGAATCCAACGGCTCTGACGTGCGAAGGAAGAACATCGCCTTACCCCCCTTCGATTGCGCATTCCTCCTCATCTCGACTACCATCTGCTTTGTTGATGGGCTCCTGAGATTGCTGGAAGCGCTCTGCGATGAGTGGTACTGGTAAGAAAGTCTGGGCTTCTCTGGGGAGAGGCATGAAGCTCAATGAAGGCTGGGGGACCTAGAAACCAACTCTTGCTCTAGTATCAACTTTCCTTGGGTCTTTGGTGTGATGTACCTGCAAAGGAAGGTTCAGGGTCTCAAGGTGACTTGCCTCAATCCAAAATGAAGCTGTTGCGCGTGAAGATGAGAGTGAGCAGAAGGGCTGCGGCGAAGGGAGAAGAATGAGCCCTGATTCACGGATACAATAAGGGTTCGGTTGGTTTGAAAGGTGGATTCAATGTACACGATGATAAGGAGCGAGATGAGAGTAGATTGGTGGGTCGAAATAGTCAGAGACAGGTGAAACATCGTTGGAGCAGTTAGCTCTGGCGATCGAGGATATTGAAATCCAAGCTAAACTAGGGTGTAATGAAAGAAACCTAAGCTATGATTACACTAAGGAAGGAAAAAGCAAGCTAAAATGATACAAAAAAACATCTCATACCTGGGTATTCCAGGGAGCAGGGACCCTTTCTGGAGCTGCAAAGCTGCAGTGGTGGTGGATCACCTCTCCTCCTCCTTTCTCCTCACCGATACCTCAGGGGTACTCCTGCTGTCACCAGGAAGCACACACGCACACATGCACACACACACACACAAGATTGGAGTTACAGGGCTTGTACATGGATTAAACTCGAGAAGGAGTTGGGCATTATTTATAAAAAAGGTGGAGAAACTCTATGATCAAAGGTTTTTCGTTAACTCAAAGCAGATTGATCGAATCCAAGAATCGGGAGAAAATTCAGGGGATCATATCAACATTTTTCATTTAGGGAGCTAATCCAGATCGTGAGTGGATTTGGTGAGAAAAGTGGAAGAAAATCCAGGTTCTGACATGTTCGGCGCACCTGGGGAAGAGAGAGGGAGTGTTAACCTAGGGTCTACAAACGAAACGATCCGGTTGGTTTACGTGGAACAACCAGATAAATGCAAGGCAAAAATGCCTTGTAAAATGAATAATAATTAGTAAACGAATTATCTAATTGTATGTTATAAAATAAAAAGTGTTTGTTATTTTGTGTGTTATTCAATTCCTATTTTTATTTATTTTTATGGAGTTATTTATTATGAGTTAATATTGACATGCATAATCATAGGTATATTTACCTATAGACTGTATATTTTTTTTATTTTGTACTTTATTATTTTATCCCCTTATTTTATAGATTTATAACTTATTTAAATACACGTGATATATTTTTATCGTAATTTTTGATATAATATGTACACTTAATTAATTACAACCACTTCTAATTTATGTATACATCTATACAATTCATCTATGTATTTAAGTATACATATTTATGTTAATATATTTTTAGTAGTTTTATTCTATTTTTATTATGTACATATATTATAAATACTATTTAAAAAATTATAAAAATATAAAATAATGACAATATAAAAAATAAATTAAATTAATATTTCCTCAGGTATAATGTACAATAGGGGTCCAAAACCTAAATTTTACATCTTAACTCCAAATTAAATAAAACCACCTTCGTTAAGTATCCAATAAACAAGTTATATTTAATTAAAAGTGATTTTGATGAATTTCGAGTTCATGTGGAGAAAATACGATCTAGAAAGTTGGGTTTTTGATATTTATTAGGTAAAAAGCACAATATGCATTTTTTTATATGGAATCAATTTTATATTTTCTATAAATTTTTATCTACAACTTTCAAGTACAAAGTTTATTACTTTGAGGTATAAATAATAATGAATAAAATAGGTGTCAAAACTGAGTTATTGAAGAATAAAGCCCTTATCTCCCCCTACATTATTCTTGTCGACCCAGTCATCATGATGCCTAGGTCTCATGGTTTAGGGTCATATTGGTATTTTATTTCTTTTTTTCTTCCTTTATTCTTTTATTTTAGCATTTATTTTTGTATTTTATACAGTAAATACATTATAAATAATGAATGTTATTTTGTGCTAATGTTATTTACATGTAGTTAACTAGAGATTAAAGGCTAAAATGAAAGAATAATGATGACAAAATGGAGATTCATCAGACTGCTAGAAGACAAAACAAAAAAAAGAATGTAAATAATTCAAAAAAAAAATAGGAAACCATTTTATTAATTAAATTCAAATATGAAAGTTGTGTATTATTTACTAAACTATTTTAAGTGGTTTTTATTTATTTTTATCAACCCATTTATTAGAATATAGTATTTATATACTTAATGTACGGATATTTATACATGTATATACTGTATTTGTATTTGTATTTTATTATTTTATATAATATGATAATTACATAATTTACTTATTTATACAATAATTTATTACATATTTAAAATTTTTTGGGAATTTTATTGTATAATTTATATGTACAAACAAATGTGTATATTTGTAATATAGGTGTCATATACCTATGTATTTAGTGTTTACTAATTATTTTTTGTATTTTTTAATACTTTTAATTTTATTTATATTCTAAATGTGTTAAATAATATGTAAAATTACTGAAAATGTAAAGAAATTAAGGAACATAAACAGTAAAATTTATTGGCTTTATATACAGATGTACATGCTCCATAGTACCCCAATTAGCGAGCTTCTGTATCTTAACTCGAAATTAAATAAAACTACCATTATTATATATAATTTAATTTAAAATACAATGTAGGTGAGTTCGATGGATTTTGAGCTTATATGGAGGAGATATTGATCATTGAAGTTTTATTTGCGGCTTTTCTACTGAGTGTACATAGTAACTTGTGAATGATTTATTTGTGCTGTTTTTTGTCATTTTCTTTATATTACTATGTACATGTTTCATTTTGAAAATATTTTTATTATGAATAAAATGATGTAAGTTTGAGCTATGTATAGTGTATTATAGAATTATAGTTTCTAGGGTTTTTGTGTATTTTTGTACACATTATTTTGCCTTTATCTCCCCCTACTTTATTCCTTGTCGACCTAGTGAATGTTTGACCTGGTCTTGGGGTTGATAGTTAGACAATAACTTTGATACCTCCTTTATTTTTCTTTTATTTCTTTTATTATTTTATTTTGGTTTTAAATATAAATAAATACATGATAATTACATATCAAGGTTAGGTCTTAATTTATGCAAGTAATGATATTTATAGCATTTTACTAGGGATTTAAAGCTAAAACATGAGAATAAAGATGACTGAATGGGTATTCATCAATGACTAAGATGTGTTCTAAGATGGCGAACAATTTGGCTTTACATTAATCGTCTCCAGAGCGAGGTCAACCAACCGATAACACCTACATGAAATGACGACGATGAGGAGGATAATAGGGAGGAGAGTGACAGGAGCAACGAGTAGATTATGGTTTAGAATGTTTGTATAGTTTTAGATTTAACTTGAACACTTTTGTTTTATCAAATAAGGACTATTTTTAATATAATGTTTGCAATTTAGAATGTTCATTAAACATCCTTAAATATATACATGAAATTCTTTGATGTATAGTTGAGATGTGATATTTTTATGTGAATTCATTGCAGCGACAGGGCATCGAAACTATTGCTGTAATTCATTTTTTTTCTAAATTATGTAGTTAGGAGGGGACAATCATTAACCATCTCATCCTATATTATAGGGGACGGTCTCTATCTTCCCTTCGGATGACTTGGGATTTCTGGTAGACGTATTGGTGGCCGAGAACCAGATGGGGCGGATATGACCGTCCCCACCACACTTCTGTGCATGTCTCTATCGCCACATGACCTGGGGAGAAGTATATGGGGCATTCGCCAACTGTCCCCTCTTGACATTATCAGGGATGGTTGCAATAATCCCCTCCAAATGATGTGGGCCTTTTAATGGAGTTTCTAGGGACCGGGAACCAGATGGGATTGTTAGGACCATACCCACCTCATTTCTATTCCCACCGCTGTCTGGACAGGATGGTCGTCAACCGTCCCTGCTTGTTATTATCAGGGATGGTTACAAATGTCCCCTATAAACAACGTGGGCTTTCTGGTGTAGTTTTTGGGGGCTTGGAACCAGAGGGGACAATTATGACCGTCCCCGCTTATGAGTATGCATTTTATCATCTTTATTCATTTATTTTAGCTTAGAATTCCCTATAAAACACTTGCAAATATCACTAATTCCATTCTTTTACTAACTCTAATTATTATTCAAATATTTTATATTTATCACCAGTTTAAACTAAATAAATAAATAGATAAAGTAAAAATAAAGAAAATAAAGGTCTGTATATATGCAATAAATAACGTAAAGGGAGATAAGGCATAATAACCAGAAAATATATTTGTCACATGTACATATCCATCATTTCTATAATATTATCTATATTGCACACTCTTTAATTTATTCATCACCAAATATTTTCTAAATAACAATTATTTCTTCTTTAAAATTGTGCATAAAATGCTCTTGTAAATAATTTCAATAAAAACTTGTATATATTGTATAAATAACATCACTCTCA
The DNA here is from genome assembly GCA_037367405.1 of Ottelia alismoides. Taxonomy (NCBI): domain Eukaryota; kingdom Viridiplantae; phylum Streptophyta; class Magnoliopsida; order Alismatales; family Hydrocharitaceae; genus Ottelia; species Ottelia alismoides. The sequence continues at coordinate 84,531 of JAZKJV010001235.1, forward strand.
AAAAGCAACATAGCTCAACTTTCAAGATCAATATTTTCCCCACCTGAATCCAAATTCATCAAACTCACTTTTAATGTATTCCAAAATAAATTATCTATAAAATGGAGGTTATTTCACAAAATTCCGAGTTAAGGTGTAAAATGTGGCCAATAGGGGTATAATTGTATATTATACCTATGTACACTATGTGTAGTATTAAGTTAATTGTTTCCTTGTGCATATTGGCAAATATTGTATTTTAGTTACTTGTAAATATTGTAGTTAACTCATGAAAGTACAAATAAAAATCACAAAATCAAAAATCAATAAAAATAAAATCATGTATATCTTGTATATGTATCACCATGTACACACTGTACCTATACCTATTTAACTAACCTAATAAATTAACTCTTAAAAATAAAAAAATTATTAAAATACTTTTAAATTATTGTAAATAACCAAAAAATGAAATTATATATACATATAATTAATTAATTAATTAATTAAAAATAACAGTTTTGTGTATATAGGTATACATACCTGTAATAACATCTTATATTTATTTTAACCTTTATAAATATATTATTTAATTATATAAAAATAACCAAAATTAACTTTAAATTATTCTTAACATTTTTTATTTACAATATTTAATTAAATAAATTCATTTCCTATTTTTAATTCTACTAATTTACATTTTTGGCATGTTTTATCGTCTAGCCTATTTTGGCATTACTCTTTGTGCCTTCTAATTGGACAACCCCAATTTGTTGACTGACATGTTGTTTACTACCCTGGTTAATTCGATCAAATTATTGGTCAAATTAATTGTTGTGTTGTTCGTTGCAGTCGGATAATAAGAGCAGATCAAAAACCACTTTCAATTAATGTTGAGTTAATCACGAGTGGCAAATTTTTTTTACTTGGGCAATCCCAAGGTCGAACTCAGGGAGGCATCTATCTCCTTAGGTAAATTCTAAGCAAGTTCCAAAGTTTGATTTCCAGGGGATGATATTTTTTTTGGTCTTTTTAGTATATTTTATGCAAGATACATGCAAAATCATGCCAGTTTAAAAGTTAATTAAAAATATGGTCAAATTGATTCCAAATATTATTAAACTTGGCCAGATGGTGAAATATGGTGAAATTAAGCTACACTAATGTTTTTAGAATTTTTTGACACTGGATGAATTTACTATAAATTTAAAATGTATGCAAAGTGATTTTTGACTAAATTAATTTTAATAAATATAAAATCACAATATTTTCAGATGTGAAAATTATCCTAGATAGATCTAAGTGTGAAGAATCCAGCAAAATTAATCAACCTAAATTTCTATGTGAAAAGCACTTATTAAAAATCAATTAAATAAATCACTAAATGATTTATTCAAGCCTCCGTATGTGTGCAATTGAGATGATTTTTTTAAACAATGTGAACTTAAATATCCTAGATCTAATGTGAATTTTTTGTGATTTTTGGAGTCACAGAGAAATTACTATGAATTAAAAGGCATAAATGGGCAAAACATACCAAGATTCAACCAATTAATTAACAGAAAAATGCACTGATATTACAAAAATGTGCCAAGTGTCACATATGGAAGAGGACAAAATAAGCTACACAATGCAATTTTCAAAATTAAAAAACGAATTAAAATGAGTGCCTAATATGTGTGCAAAGACAGGGGTATAAATGTAATTACAGGAATTAAAATTGATAAAAATAAAACGTGTTGGAAGGGACCAATATGAAATTACCTATAATGCGTAGGGGGTGGATGCAATTTTCCATAGAACACGGGATCCACACCTGGGGTAATCTGGCAGGGACTGAAATGCAAATATGGCAACCTCCAAGGGCCTCGCTGCAAATACCGTAGGCCGCACGTGCAGATCACGTGGGGGTCCCAGGCTCGGTGGTCTTCGGAGGCTCGGGTGACTATGGAGGCTCGGACCTGGCTCGGACTAGCTTCAGGGATCCGAGCCTAGTGGTCAAGGAAGGGGTCGGATCGGGCGACATGGCTTGATCTGGAACGTGGATCAAGTGACGATCCAACGGCCCTTGAAGCTTGTTGGAGAAGGCCACGTGGACGATCGATAGCCACTGGATCAGGAATGATCCAACGGCATCTGGAGCGCGAAGGAAGTGGTGACATGGCTCGTTAGGGACCGTTCGATCAAGGAGATCGAACGACAGCTGTTCTTCTTCCTCGACCGGTCCACCGCCTCTTGCGGCGGAGAAGGGTGGGCTCCGGCGAAAGGTCTCGAGCTCTGCCTCCTCCCCTGATCATCGGTGAAGCTCGGCGGAGGCTCCCAAGTAGCTGGAAAGATTCGTAGAAGCTTTGGGGATTCTCCAGTGGTCTCAGAAGTAGCGGAGAAGCTCTGGGGTGCGGTGGCGGAGAAGCTCTGAAGCAGCTTCGATGAAGTCCCAACCAATGAAGGAGAAGTACCTGCAAGGGGTTAATTGATAGCCGAAGCGTGCTATGTGTTCGTGGGGTGATTTGGCGTGCGGTGCGAGGCCTGAGAAGAGGAGAGGTGGTCCGGTGATTGAGCTCCGCCAAGGTGGCGGAGCTGGCGTTGGTGAGAAGTGAAGTGTGTCATCGGAGGGAACAGAGTGTAGCGCAAAGATCAGAGCTCCCTTGCGGAGCTCGGAGGATGGCTGGCGTAGTGAGAAGAGACTCATGGACGACAAATAAAATGGAAGAAAACTCGAGAAAAAGACTAAGAAGATCGGGAAGAAGATGGAGGTGTCTACCTGGGAAGTGGATCTCGGATCTGGCTCCTGGTCGTCGCTCGAAGGTCGGTAGGAGGTCCTGAGCTCGTGAAGCTAATTGAGGAGCTGCGACACGGCAGTGGAGGGTCGTGGATCTCGCCGGAGGTGGATCTCGGTTGTCGCTCTTCCTCTCGTCAAATTGCTGTCACCAACTCGAAGGTGGGAGCTCGGAGATACTCTCAGTGATGGCGGATAGGAGTGAAGGTGGATGGAGGAGGCGTATTTATAGGTCAAAGGTGACGGCGTAGCTGGTGAAGTGGTGGAGTTAGTGGGCATCGTCAAGCGAGGTGGAAGGAGTTCATGGTGTTCAAGGGAGTCGGCGAGGTCGAGGGAAGAGTGGGGTACGTCGTGGAGGTGACATGAGGTGGAGAAGTGGCCGGAGTGACTCTCTAAACAGAAAGGGTATGGCGCCCGCGTGAGGTGGGCGACGTGGGCGCGGGCCAATCGGGAGGTAGATGACGACGCCTTGGCCGTTGGATCGGTCGATCCAACGGCCAGGAGAAGGGAGGAAAAGGAATGTTAGGATTAGATTGGATCGAAGGGATGTGATGGAGCCACATGGAGGGCGTGGGTGAAAGCACTAACGTGCGGCTAAGATAATTCCCTTGGGTTTGATCGCACGGTCGAGATCAAGGCTGGGATGGATGGTGGGGATTAAGAGGTAAAGGCGGGCATCGGAAGGTGCGGATGTCGCCACGTGGCGTAAGGAAAATGCAGTGCTGGCTAATAGTCCAGATTAAGCCCTAGGTCTGATCGAAGGGCTAGGGAGCGTTGAGGTTTGAATGGTCGAGATGGAGAGGGAGAAAAGGCGATCGGATGGCATGGAAGGCCGGGCATGTGGCGCGCAAGCGAGCGGGCAGCGTGGCGCAATCAGAGGGCGCCACATGGCCAGCTCTGAGTGGCTGAGAAAGGAAGCGAATTTAGAGAAAGAAGGAGGGCGAATTTGGAGAAATGCAAAACATGAAAGTTGTATATCTTGACGAGATCTACAAGTTTCATGTTGACCAAAAATGGAGATGAGGTCAAATATTATACAAAAATACAAGAGTACAAATATACATATATGCAGTATACAAGGGGGCCCAAAACCCAAGTTATGCCTACGAGCTCCGAATTGAATGAAATTAGTCTCATTTTAAAGGTCTCCAGATGTGTATTAATCTGAAAGTGATTAGACCAAGTTCAGGTTTTGTAAGAGAGGGATATTGGTATTTTAAGGTCCAGGGCCTCTAATTGGGTTTGGGGCTTTTTTGGGTATTTTACAAGATGGGGATTTTGGCCTTCTTCCTTACTTTATTAATGTACACAATATGGGGAAGGTGTTATTTGATTTTAGAGGAGATATAAAATACAAATAGTTAGATGAGTTATTGGTGGATATTTTACAAGTGTATTTTACAAATGAATTGGCTTCTTATTTAATGCAAATATGAATACTAGAATGCATGTATTGTGGATTGATGCATGAATGCTAGCTATGCAAAATAAAGGGAAATATGCTGCTAAATACCTGGGGACAAAGCTCTATTTTCAACTTTAAGAGTGATGAATCACATATTCATCAACCCCCTATACTTAAACCTTGCTCATCCCCGAGCAACTAAAATGAAATGCAAGAGTGAAATGAGATTGGGTTTCATACCAAGGTCATGAATAAAAGTTGAAAATGGAGCTTAACTCGACCTTTGGATTAATTACGTGGTAGAACCTTATTGGGATCTGAATTTAAGACCTAATATACTTCAAGTTCCACAAGTCTTCTATTCAAGACGCCTCAACAGTCAGATCAGAGCAAATCCTCAAACGCAAATTTCTGATGACTATGATTCTCTGTGTAAGTGTAAAATAGCTCTCCACATTAGAAATGGCTCAGAAATAGCCTCCTTTAACAAGGTAACTCAAGTAACCCGGTCCAGTAACTCTTTCCTTGAGGAGCGGGGTATTCCCTTCTAAGTTCAAGTGCGACTAGCTCAAGAGGAGGGGGTGGAGAAAGAATGGACGGTAGCCAGTGTAGCTATCTATCTCGGGATGCTTGACCAGTGTAGCCAAGTCATCCAGCTGTAGACTTCTTGCTAATATACATACTCCGACAGGTATTTCATCTGGCCTGTCTGATTTTTTTTGGAGTTCTTGCATTTTTTTCTCTTTTTTTGTAACTATATACAAGGTGCAGCATGTACATCAGGAGTTTTTCCTCTTGAGCCAGTAGACTATCCCTCTTTTGAAGCATTATTGCAACCCACAACGTCCCGTCCTCAGACGTCAACACCACCAAACTAGGTTGAGATGCACTACCCTCCCTAGAGGAGGATGGATGTTTCCACCTGTGTGCTACTCCAAGCTAAAGGATTCTACCTCCTCACCACCTCATCAATGAAGAGCTACGTGCATTGTGCTTGTTCAAGTTAAGTCACTGTCTAAAAGAATCATGCATGTGCACGAGATATTCTACTTAGACTAATCAAGATGACATGTGAACATAGACTTGCGGACTCAAAGAATTAAGTCACTTGACCTAAGAAATCTTAACTCCAATTCCTATAAGGTTCCTCTGAAATTAGGTGGATTAAGGTTAAATCAAGTCCATCCCCAATATCTACTCATAACTTGGTTCAGAACCCACTAGCTTTTCACTTTGCATATGCAAGATATGCAGATGAGAGGTGCAGCTGACATGCTATGTAGATGAATGAAATGCAAGACTCTGTTTCTTTTCTTTTCAGAGATGATGTGCAAGAGTAAAATAAGAAGCCTTTGAATTTTTTTCATTTTTCATTCATTTTTTTATATGAGAGTTTGGTTTGTCTCTTACATTACAACATTTCACAAGAGTTTTATAAGTATTATACATATTATACAAGTGTATTATTTAAAAAATTTTCTCCAATTTTTTCCCATCCCGTAATTATTAAGTAATATATACAGAAAATATGTGAAAGTACGAGCTATGGGTAAAGTATATATGTAATATATACATGCCCCTATACTTAGCGTGTTCTATGTCCTCATAGCACGAAAAGCGATGAAAAAGACATAGCTCATGCTAAGTGTAAGAGAGCCAAGGGAGAAAAAAAATGTATAGAAGTTGTCCTACCCCCCTATACATAGTCTCTAGCAGCCTAAGAGTAGAAGAGGGTCAAAAATGGGGCAGACGAGGTTTAATAAGATAAAGGGATGAATATATACAAGGTGGGCATCGATCCCCCCTATACTTAGGCTCAGGTCAGCCTAAGTATAGGATTGGAGTGAGTATGAGGACCAATGTGATCTGAAGGACGTACAGAGAATAGACTCAGGTGGCTCATCCCCCCTATACTTAGGATCTGGTCATCCTAAGTATAGTCATAGATGGTGATAGATGAAGCTGGGATGGGTCATTAGAGTAGTGGAAGAGAGCAGAATGTACAAGAATGATGGGTATATACAAGGGTGTTGGTCTGAATCTTTCAAGATGCTGTTGATGGCGAGAGCTCATTGCTGCAAGGTCTCATGCGCGGCTCGAAGTGTGTCTGATGTATCTATCTCGCGCATGAATACAATCTCCTCAACATGGACTAACTGCTCATTGAATTCGACGAAGTGCTTTAACAGCTGTCCATTCACTAGGAATGTCGGTGCGTCGTCTGCGAGATCCGAGATCTCAAGACATCCGCTATCATGCACCGTTCGGACAATGAATGGACCCGTCCACTTGGATTTCAACTTGCCTTGGAAGACTTTCAGCCTTGCATTGAACAACCATACCTTCTGTCTAGGAACAAAGGTCTTTCATCTGATATATCTATCATGTCAAGGCTTCACCTTGTCCTTGTACACCAAACTGTTGTCATATGCGTGGTTTCTGACTTCCACAAGCTCATTCAGATCCATTTCTCTCTGCTTCTGCCCAAGGTGTGTGTTACAATTGACCTTCTTGATTGCCCATTCTGATTTATGCACTAACTTTGCGGGCAAATGGCACGGTATTCGAAATGGGGAGTTTCCTAACGGTGTCTTGTAAGCTGTCCTATAAGCCCATAGGACTTGATCTAGGATCTGGGACCAGTCCTTCCTGTCTGGGCGGAGAAGCTGCTGCAATATAGTTTTCACCTCCTGATTTGACACCACAGCCATACCATTAGTCTGTGGGTGGAAAGGGCTAGCGACACGGTGTTCGATGACGTAGTCCTTCAGAAGTTTCTTCACATCTTTGTTTACAAAGTGGCTACCCCCATCTGATATCAACATCTTGGGGATCCCAAACCTAGAGATGATATGATCTCTGATGAATTTACAGACAGTCCTGCTGTCTGCGGCTCGGGTTGGGAAAGCCTCCACCCACCTGGATAGGTAATATACCGCAATAAGGATGTACTCGAATCCATGGCTAATAGGAAACGGGCCCATGAAATCAATGCCCCAGGCATCAAAGACATCACAAATGATGACAAGCTACATAGGTATCTCATCTTTGGAACCACTGGTTCCTCCCATTCTCTAACATACTGGGAACGTCTTCGTGAAGGTGATGGCATCGCGAAACAGAGTCGGCCAGTAAAAGCCATACTGAAGTACCTTTCATGCAGTCCTCTTCCCGGAGTGGTGTCCTGCTGCCTCCAAGCTGTGGCATAAAGAAAGGACACTATGATATTCCTCCTGAGGAATACATCGTCTCCAGACACAATCTGATCCTTCAAAGAAAAGGATCGGATCCTCTCAATGGTAGTGTCTAGCATCTGACTTCAGTCCGTCAACGTGGCTCTTGGGCCAATCCTCGGGAACCTTCTTGGAGACAAGATAGTTCACGATATTGGCATACCATGGGAGTGAGTTGACAACAAAAATCGACTCGTCGGGGAAGGAGTCTCGAATTAGTGAATCCTCGGAAGTATTAAGATCTTCGAGACAGGAGAGATGATCGGCTACTACGTTCTTCTTTCCAGGTTTATCACGAATATCCAAATCAAACTTTTGGATAAACAAAATCCACCGAAGAAGACGTGCCTTCACTTACTTCTTTTCCATCAAGTATCGTAGCACCGTATGGTTAGTGAACACAATTACCTTGGATCCGATTAAGTGAGATCTGAACTTGTCCAAGGCAAACACTACCGTAAGTATATCTTTTTCCGTAACTGTATAGTTACGCTGAGCAGTATCAAGCACTTTGCTTGCGTAGTGAATTGCAAACGGGACGCCATCCCTCCTTTGTCCTAACACAGCCCCAACAGCAAAATCCGATGCATCCATCATGACCTCAAAAGGTAGAGACTAATCTGGGGCCTGTAGGATTGGGGCGTCCATGATCATTCCTTGAAGTAGCTTAAAGGCCTCAAGACATTTGTGATCAACAATAAACTCCGTCTTTGTCTAAAAGCTCAGTTAGCGGTCGGGCAATCTTAGAAAAACCCTTAATAAATCTTCGATAAAATCCGACATGCCCGAGGAAAGACAACAACTGTTTAATGTTGGTGGGTGGCTAGAGTCGTCTAATCACATCCATCTTGGCAGGGTCAACCTCCATTCCTCTCTTGGAGATGACATGCCCCAACACAATGCCCTCCGTCACCATGAAGTGACTTTTCTCCTAAGAGAGCACCAGATTAACCTCACAACATTTTTTGAGGACTCGGTCCAGATTCTTAAGACAAGAATCGAAGGAATCGCCGTGAACCGAGAAGTCATCCATGAAGACTTCCAGGAATTCGCCGACCATTTCGGCGAATACAACAATCATGCACCTTTGAAAAGTACCTGGAGCATTGCATAACCCAAAGGGCATGCGCCTGAACGCATAGGTACCAAAGGGGCATGTAAACGTGGTTTTTTCCTGGTCCTCTGGATCTATGGCTACTTGATTGTACCCCGAGAACCCATCCAAGAAGAAGAAGAATTCTTTCCCTGCTAGTCTATCTAGGATCTGATCAATAAATGGTAGGGGGAAATGATCCTTCTTCGTCGCAGCATTCAAGCATCTGTAATCCATACAGACGCGCCACGGCGTGGGCACTCGCGTCACGATCTCCTCTTCATCCTCGTTGGTTGTTGTCTGAATACCCCACTTTTTCGGGACAACATGAATCGGGGCCAGTTATTTAGAGTCGGAAATGTGATAAATCAAACCCGCGTTGCACCACTTCTCTATTTCCTTCTTCACTACCTCTCGTAAATTTGGATTCAAATGACGTTGGAATTCACGAGAGGGTTTGGATTCATTCTCCAAGTATATATGGTGTGAACACAGAGCGGGATTCATCCCGTGGAGATCAGAAATGCTCCAGCCTATTGCCTTCCAGTTTTTCTCCAAGATCTCTAGCAAGCGAGATTCCTGCTCCTCGGTCAATCGCAAACTGATGATGACCGGATATTTCTTCTCCTGACCCGCAAGGAAGGCATACTTGAGTGTTGTGGGTAAAGGCTTGGGCTTAGGTAATGTGTGATCATCTAGGAAGTCTGGCTCAATCGAATCTGGTTCAGTGTTGAAAGTGGCTAGATCTGTCTCTGAAATTGCTGCCACCAAATTATTCGGCTCTGGAGTCGGATCGTCAAAGGTCTCCATGCGATCAACGAAAGCCACGCCCGACTCATCATCCTCATCTTCTGATTGTCCTAAAGAGGGAAGGACTGACAAGCCCAGCTGGGATTCTAAGTCATCGAAGATGTAGGGGGATGTAGGTTCTGAGCTATACTCGTTTCTAAGGATCTCACAAACTGACTCATGCACTGGATCATCTCTGGAGGGGAGGGACTCAATGGTGCTGGTTGGGTTATGTCTCCATGGTCCAACTGTGTCCACATGGTCGTGGTCTGCTTCGGATGAAGAGTACTCGGTGGTGGATTCTGAATCCGATCTCTGCCATCTGGTTTGCTTCATCTCAAGTTCCTTGTCTCCGCCTGGAGTTTGAAACTGGATCTTCCCGATCTTGTAATCAAACAAGGCCCCTGCTGTTCTGAGGAAGGGCATGCCTAGGATGATCTGGGAATCTCTCCAATTACGAGGGGTTTCCATATCTAAGACAGTAAAGTCTACCATGTATTCTTGACCCTCGACTTTGATGACAACATTTCTCAATTCTCCTTGGGACCTCTTGGTTGATTTATCAGCGAACTGAAGGAGGGCTCTAGATTTCCTAAGAGTCCGAGATTAAGCCGCTCATAGAGAACTATAGGCATTAAGTTGATTAAGGAGCCGTTGTCTAGGAGAGTGCGTGCAAACGCAATGTCATCGACATGACTCACTACATAATGTGCACCCATGTCTCTTCATTTCCTTGGAAACGAGTTCTTTATTGTACAAGTCGTGGCTACTGACAGAACGTGTTTCTCAACATGTCTTTTGGTCTTCCTACTAACCCTAGTAGGTGTGCATCTCACCTTAAGGTATTTCTGAAATGCAGGAGTCATTTCCACGTACTTGTCAAATGGGATTGTGACCTTGATATGTTTGTTACAAAACTCTGCCATCTCAGGGACATCTTTTTGAATTTTTTTACTTTTCTTCTTTCTACCCTTAAGAGCTCGGGGGAAAGGGATTATTGAATCCAATTCAGATTCTGAAACTGAAATGTTTTCATTCAAAGCGGGAACTGAGTTCTGTACAGGACTCGGACTCTGAAACTGACTCGGACTCTGACTATGACGAAAAAGAAATTGTTGCTGCGAAATCGGTGATGCATCTTCCGCGACTTCTGGACGGTCCTCCTCAGATGGAGGTATGGGCTCTTCATCGGTTTTGGTGGACTCTTTGCTAGTTGATAACTAGGAAAATCCGAGGGTCGTACGGTTTCACAAGGCGAAACTGCAGTCGGTGTATTGACCGCTCAAAAATCCCTAATTAATCAACAATTAACCCACAATATGAAATCAAACAATGACAAGCAAAAGTGGAGTTAAAATTTATTATAATTCTACATGAAAGATGTATAGGTGTACGTATGTAGAGGTCGAACTCAGGGAGCAAGGCTGGATAGATCGGGCAGTAATGCACAAAAATGTGATGTGATTAAGTGTCTACAAGATGCTATCTTTTGTGGATTTTTAATTTTATATTTTTTATTTAATTGTAGTTTTTTATTTTGGTTTTAATTTTCTGATTTTTCATTTTTTTTATATTTTATATTTTTATATTTTTTTTTCAGTAATAGAATATATATATATACAAGATAAGAGAGAGAGGAATAGAGTATTTATAAAAATAGGGAAAATGCTCAAAAATCAGGAAAATAAATGTTTTTGGTCTTTTGTAATTTTATAATGTTTTTGTGATTTTTGGAGATTTTTCTGAATGTTTTTGGTATTTTTAAAATTGGAAATACAAGAAAACAGTGAACTATGCTACTGGGCAAGACTAAAATGAGGGTAAAAATTAGCAAACAGTATCCAAAATTCCTCAAATTAATTTTAAAATAAAGTAAATAAACTACGGAAACTATATAAACTGAGTTTATATTTTTATGATTTTTCTAGAATAATTTTAGATTTTTATGAAGTTTTTAGGAGTTTTCTAATTTTAAGGGTTTTTGTTTTGAAATTTTTAATGATTTTTGGACTGACACTAAAATATGATAATACAAGCCAAATATAATTTTTTTTGGAATTTTTCAAAACGTTTTTATAATTTTTATGGATTTCTAATGCAAAAAGGGCTGAAAATGCATGGTTTTGATTTTTAATAAATATAAAAATACAATAAAAATGCAATAAAAAATATGGCGTGAATCTACAACTAAACATGAGTCTATGATGATTTTTTGTAGATTTTTTAGGGATTCAGAGATGTATGAAATAGTTAGGATCAACAAAAAGAAAATACATTTCTGGCAGGGGCAATTTTGGAATATTCAAAAAGTCCAGGGGGTAGATTGTAAATCCTCAGAAAATGTATAGCTGAAATAAAAGCCTTCTGGACTAAATATAAATACTAAAACCCGTGAGACCTTCCCCACAAAATTACCAAGAACACGTGCCAAAGCACGCGTCCCACTCAGGGGTATTTTTGTAATAACAGAAAAGTCGAAGGGCTAAAATGCAAAAGCACAAAAAAGTTTATAACAACACTGAAAGTTCATGGACTGAAACTAAATATAAAAAATTTTCCGGGTTACCTTTGCAAAAATGCCAAGTCACGTGCACTAAGCACGTGACCTGGCAAGGACCAAAATATAATAATACAAAGTTCTGGGGGGTACAATGTAAATATTACAAAAGTTATAAGTGCAAACGAAAGATTTAATAAACTAATTAATAAATATATGAAATGGCAGGGCTGGAGAAGCAAAATACCCCACGCTCGCAATCGGACGGCCGACGATTTTTCACTTGACACGTGTCCGCGCGAGGGGCACCGATGACGCTTCACGAACGGAGGGCTGGGATTAAATCCCATCCCTGGATCTGACGGTTGCACGGCGAATCGATCGGACGGATGAAGGTGTATCTGGCGTCTGCACGGGATCAAACGGCTGAAAGGCCAGGAGGAAGAACGCGGAAGAAGGCCGGCGACGGCGAGCTCCCGCGACCTCCCTCGCCCTCCTGCGTCGGTCTTTGAAGCTCAAGACGGCCCAGAACGTCTCCTGTAGGTGATCTCCAGGTGTGGGAAGTCTCAAAATGACAAGAGGGTCTTCGCACCTCGTCTACGATGTCGGCGGAGCTTATTGCAAGAGCTGCTTCAAACCTGCAAGGAGAAGTCAAGGGAGGCGAGGGCAAAGTGCCTCGCCTCACCTAGCAGTTGTAGAAGGCGTAGCGCGAAGAGGGGGGAGCTCACAGGAGCGAGCTCCGGCGAGGTGAAGGCGAGGGTGATCAGATTGGATTTAGGCGAAATGGACGGCGGCGAAGATGATCCTAATGCTACTGGAAGTAAAATCAAGCAAGAAAAAGGGAATAAAAACAATAAAAAGGACCTCAAGGCAGGGGATGCCCGAGATGGAACCTCGACGACCAAGTGGCCGAAGGTGGTTGTGGAAGCCGACCTTCAGCCTCGCCACACCTCGACGGGGGGTTTGGGGCTCTCCCCTGCCACCGGAGCTCTCCCTATACCACTCCCGGAGGTCTGAGGCTTCTCAAATGCGGTTCAAATTTGAAAGAAGGTCAAGGGAATATTTTGAGGAAGTGATGAGCGGGCGTGAAAGATGAGGCGATGTTAGTCGCTGCAATGATGCAATCCCCAATGTGAGCCTAGGGCGTGTAAGCTTGATCATAGGGGAGAAAAAGTCAAGAAGGTAGCAAGGCCAAATGTTGTAAGACGCGATCTCCAAAATTCAGAGAAAACGCCAAAAAAATACATTCTGACAACCTTCAGAACGTTGGGCAGAGAGTTGACCCAAGTCAATCTTTACCGCAACCTGGTTGGTCCACGTGGACCAACCAGGAAAAAACATCCTGAAAAGTTTTATTAAATCGAAAAGAATTATTAAATGATTTTATTAAATTAAACTTATAAAATAAAAAATGTTTATTATTTTATAAAGTATTTTATGGTGATTTTTAATTATTTTTTAGAGGTTAATATTTACAAGTTACCATTTATACCCTTTATAGGTATCTATATCTATATATTTTATACCCTTTATAGGTATCTATATCTATATATTTTAGAGGTTAATATTTACAAGTTACCATTTATACCCTTTATAAAGTATTTTATGGTGATTTATAATTATTTTTTAGAGGTTAATATTTACAAATTTATTTATTTATGTTTATTATTTTATAAATTTATAAAGTATTTTTATACACTTAAAAATATTTTTATTTTTCTGAAGTGTTTTGTACACTTAATAAAATAAAAGTATAAATTGTATAGGTCTATATATAGGTATTATACCTATGTATTATATTTACAAGTATTTTTATTTTGTGTTTCCTTTATGTTTTTATTCTGATTTTAATGCATACATATATTATAAGTAATAATTACAAAATTATAAAAATATTAAATTATAAAAATAATGGATAAATAATAAAATGAATAATTTAATCGGTACAAGTATATAATAGGGGTCCAAAACTCAACTTTCAAACCGTAGCTCCGCCAAATGTGAAACCCCCGCCATTAAATAGCTTATTTTTAACTATATACAATTAAAGGTGAGTTTTCTGCATTTGGAGTTTTTATTTGGGAGATACAGGTCTGGGAAGTTGAGATTCTGGATTTTTATTCAGACCATATCTTTTTATGTATACATCATTTTTGGATGAAATCAATTTTGTATTTTTCTTTATTCAATTATCTACAACTTTCTTGTTCAAACTTTCTTTATTTGATGTATAAAAAGTGGAACCAAGAATAGGTGCCAAAATGAATAAAGAATGAATTGAATAAACGGTATTTTTATTGTATTTTGGCCCTTATCTCCCCCTACTTTATTCCTTGTCGACCTATTCATCAAGATGCCTAGATCTTGGGGTTTCGGGTCATAAAATATTTACAATATTTTATTCTTTTTCTTTTCTTTTATTTATTCTATAATTTTGGCTTTAAATACAGTATTTTATACACTAATTACATGCACGTGCATGAACGCTAAGATGTTGGAATTAATGATATTTCCACGCATTTGCTAGGGTTTTTGAGGCCAAAATGATAGAATAAAGATGATGAAATGTGGATTCATCATCCCCCTATACTTTACCTTTGCTAGTCCCTAGCAAACACTTTATGCAATAAGTGCAGAAAGAAAAGAAAAAGAAGAAGTTGGATTAAATTTGATTATCAAACTTGTCTTCACAAAATCAAAGTTTGGAGCTTTAAGTTAGACCTTTGGAATTTTAGTGCGGGCGGAACCTTAATGAAAATCGAATTTAAAATCCAACAGCTTTCGAGAATCCCAAAACTCTGCTCAAGTCTCCTCAATAGCCAGGTCAGAAATATTTCAACTCATACGCAAACCCTTACGACTATGAATATGACTCGTACAGTGTAAGTGATAGTGGCTCTCACCAACTGAAATGACAAAGAGACTGACTTCTCCAATATGACAACCCAATGATTCCCCAATCCAACAACTCATTCCTCTAGGAGCAGGGTATTCCCTTCTAAGTTCAAGTGGCAACTAGCTCAAGAGGAGGGGGTGAAGAGAAGAATGGACGGTAGCCAGTGTAGCTACCTATCCTAGGATGCAAGACCAGTGTAGTCAAGTCATGCGGCTGCAGGCTCACATGATTTGACTTTGAAGCTCAATCTTGCTTATTTGACTTTACACATATGTACACTCCGGCAGGCATTTTTATTTTTGTACAGGCCTGTCCACTTTTTTTTGGAGTTTTTACTTTTTGCATTTTTTTGGATGCTATATACAACAACATTTACATAGGGAGTTTTTTCTCTTGATCCAGTAGACTATCCCTCTTGTGAAGCTTTATTGCAACCCACAATCTCATATTCTCAAAACTCATCATCACTGGACGGGTTGGGGTGCACTTCCCTCCCTAGAGGAGGACAAGTGTTTCCACCTGTGTGCGTCTCATACCGGCAAATCCTGAAGGATATTGTGAATCCTCAAGCGCATCACGGAAGCGTGTTGATCGTATCGAATACGATCGGAGCAACTAGTCGTACTAGATGCTAGATGCAACGGAAATTAAAATTTTTTTAACATAATGATGAAACCACATGATCACGAGAACACTTCTCGGATCGTTTCATCAAACCACAAAGTACAAGAAATACCTCTTGAAGCGTGGTTGTAATCGCGAGATCCCAAAGTAGAGATCCTCCTATCTTGAGTCCGACCCACGGAGAATGCGCTTGCGGGCACGATGATGAGTCGCGTCCTTCCCGCAATCCTTGATGAAGATCCAAGCGTCGAAGGCGAAGCAAGATCCTCTCTTCTTCAATGATCAAAGTGGACGGCCACTTGGAAATTGAGAGAGAGACCTCACACGAAAATTAGAGAGAGAGAGAAAGAGAGAGAGAAGTTGACTTTCACAACTCTAGATAATGTACCATGGAGAGGCTACCCTAGCCCTCCTTATATACTAGTTTAGGATCCAATGGATCTCAATCCATGGGACTCATGGATCCAAGGGATATGCTTGGTCCATGATAAATCAATGGCTAGGATTAATCAAGAGATAATATAACAAATGAAGTGGAGTTAACCAACCCCTAAAAAGGGGGGGCGTCACCCATGAACTCTTCATGGGTGACGCCACCCATGAGGGTGGTTGTTTTCTCCATTTTATTTATTATATTATTCCTCAATTAATTACAATAAATATCCACCAAAATAATTCCAAAATTAATTTGTGAATATTTCAATCTTGCCATTGAAAAAAATGTGAATCATATTCACAACCCAAACTAGTTAGTAAATTGCATTTCCAATTAATTAACAAATGTGAATCCAATTCACATTATTAATTAACAAATGCTATTTACATAAATTCTCTCTCTTATATATGTATATTATAAATCATATTTATAACATGCATATATCATGGATAGTGTTATCCACATTCTCTTAATCCTTGATAATTAAATCTCATTTAATTATCTTAGATAATCATTTTCTCAATATGAATCATATTCATATTTAAGCTTGATAATTAAATCACATTTAATCATCAAGTCCTTGCTTGGATATTTCATCAAAAGAACTATTCTTGAACCCTTTCAAGAATAATGTGCTTTCTCCGCAGATACTTGGAGACAAGGATAGGGCGATTGTATTATTCCACGTATAGTGACTTGGATGTTGAGATCTCATCTCAAATCCAGATCTTACGGACCTCTCACAGATGCTTGATTAAATCAAGGCCGCAAATCCAATCTTCTCATTGAATCTGAATCCCATTCAGATCAATGTCCAACACTTGGACTAAGATCGGATTGCTTCTCTACTGAAAGGAGTCACTAAAATCCAGACCTGTTTCATCACTCCCTCGGAATGGAAGCGTCATGGATATACAATCGTTTATGATCACATCACCCTTCAGGTATTCCCAATACCTGTACATCCTGCATACTGGAAGACCCATGATCAACCCGAAGATCAAGATCATTTTATACTGTCTTCTTCAGGTTTTAATCATTAAGTTTCTCAATCTTGGTCATTGGGATTTGGTATCGATCATATGCTTTCCCAAAGCATATATCATACCTTCAAATTCATGTCATGCTTCCAAAGCATGACGACCATGCATGGAATTTGATCGGTCCCAATACCTCATGAGTGAGCTCATGTCTTCCGGTTCACAAGTGAACCTGTATGATCCCTTTGAGAGATCATATTGCTCATATACCCTTATATGCACACCAGCTCGCCGGTGTATAGACCTTGGTTAGGTCATCAACCTATTGGTCTGCCAAATGTACATACTTAGATATATAGCAATATATCTATCTCCGGTCAGAGGATGCATGCCTATGCTGTGACAGCATTCAACATAGGACTTAAGTTATCTCGATCTCGTTAGGTCAACCCATTGACCTAACTAATCTGACACCTCCGAATCACTATTCCCATGCAGAGGACCTGCATCAAGAGGTCGGTCAGATATCAGCCTATGTGAGAAAGGATTGCCATCTCCTACTCAGGCTGGAGATCTCCACTTGACAATCATTTGACGGTGTTTGATGAGTCCTCCATCTAACTCCTTAGATATTCATCCAAACACCAGCTTCTATGATTCATTTAATGAAACAACAGCTATATGATCATCAAGCTGGCCATGGTACATAACCCTAATTGTACAGAGGGACCTTATAGTGCATTCATCCATATAATTTCAGAAAGGGAGTGAAACATCAATAACTTTTATTGATAAACTTTAAATATTACAATAACATTTATTGTAAGAATGGTTCGCCCAGGGCTCACAAGTCTAACAAATCCAACCCCCTCACCACTCCAACTGAGTTGAGCCATGTGAAAGGTGCATGTGTCCAAGTTAGGTCACTATCAACAAGAGTCATGCGTGTGCTCCGAAGTACTCTACTTAGGCAGTCAACAATCCATTGAACCAAGTCCCGCGATCCTCAAAGAATTAAGTCAACTAGACCTGAAGTACCTCAATTCCAGCTCATATAAGGTTCCTGTTATTAGATACATTTTAGGGTCCAATCAAGCTCTAATCTCCGGATTTTATTTAGACTCGTTCAACTATCAAACTCAATCCGAAAAATGCGAATGCCATGCAAATGCTATGCAGAAAATATTTTTGTGATGCAATTTTTCAAAGATTTTGAACTTTTTATGGGTTTTTGAAAAGATGATGGATATGCATTTTTTAGATTTTTTTTAAAAAAATTCAAATGTTTTTGGATTTTTATTTTTGCAAATGTTTTTGGGACTTTTGAAAACAAAAGATTTTGGCTAAAATCTAGGTCAAAATATTTACACGGGAGTGCTTCTTATATATACAAGAAGTGGATTTTAAGAATTTACAGGGTAAGTGATTAATTTTATAAATATATACATAGATAATTTTGGTGAGATGTATGTATTCCTCAAACTTATTTGACAAAGGTTTTTCAAACCATTTTGAAAACTATAGTCCAAAATAATTTTTACAAACAATTTTACACACATGTACACACATTTGAAAATCATTTTGCAAAGGTTTTCCACAGTATATATAGATTTTTCAAATATTTTTGCAACCATTTTTCAAACCATTTGCAAATCATTTTTTTTAAACATTTTATGTCACACAAAGAAAATACTTTTACAATCAAAATGTTTTACAAAGGTTGTAAACATGTAACAAAATGTTTTCAAAATAGTTTTCAAAAGATATTTCACGAAGGTTTTCAAACTATTTTTCAAACATTTTGCAAAAAATATTTTCACGTGATTTATTAATCAGTAGATACACAAAGAATTTGAGGAATAATCACATCTTTTTATTAAGGTTTTAATGAATTTTAAAGAATTATTAGCCATAGTTATTAGTAAAAATACGAAAGTACGAGTTATGACTAAAGTATATACGTAGTATATACGACCCCCCTATACTTAGCATGAGCTATGTCCTCATAGATGGAGAGAAAAGAGAAGACATAACTCGTACTAAGTAAAGAAAAGTCTAAAGAATAAATAAATAAGAGATGAATAAACGAATGAGAAGTCAACCGTCCCCCCTATACTTAGGATCAAATAATCCTAAGTATAGCAGACTGTACACAAAGTAGGGAGGATCAAGGGTGGGAATGAACAGATCGTACTCAGACTGGCTCCCCCTATACTTAGGGTAAGATATCCCTAAGTATAGACAAGAAGAGGAGACAATGGAGAGGATCAAAGAATAGAACAGCTCGGGGTGCACACCCCCCATACTTAGGAAAAAGTACGTCTTAAGAATAGAAAACTGTCTACAAGGGGCGACACCTTTTTGATAGATACAGAAGATAGAAGAGGAAAAGAAGAAAAGAAGAAAAGAAGAAAAGATATCAACAGATGGAAGAAGATAGCGAAGAATGTACGCACCACTCCTCCTATACTTAGGGTAAAAGAAGCCCTAAGTATAGGCAACAACAGGAGTGATGAAACGGAACGATGAACACTCAGCTCGTCCACCCCCCTATACTTAGGACAAAGTACGTCCTAAGTAAGGCAAACATGAGAATGGGTGGATGAGCAATACGGGAGAGAGAAGGAGATAAACGAAAGTGAATATACAACGGAGATGGATGTACACATGATCAAGAAGGTAGAAAGCAAACCTTCTTTCGAGACCGCTGAGGGATAGATCTAGTGTGGTGCATGTCGACATCGGGGGCCACAATGGACGGAAGCCGATCAGGGTCGATAGGGTGACGTCCCTCAGTGGAATCAAATCGAAAAGGAACGAACAGATCAGTGGAAGTAGTATGGCTAGGTTCGGCCTTGGTGGTCCTATGGTGTGAAGGCGCAGACGGGTGGGTGGAAGAAGTACAGCTAGGTCTGGCCTTGGGGGTCTCGCTGATATCAAAGTGGAATGGTATGAACTCATCATCATCGGAAGAAGTGTAATTGGAGTCGTCCTGCGAGGTGTCATCAGGTCAAAACCAAAAGGAACGAAGTCATCAGTGGAAGTAGTAGAACTCAGATCATCCTCAAGAGTCTTATCTGGATCATCTTTTTCATTAGGAGGCAAGAAATTTTGAAAATTCGCATCATAACCGACCTCAATCATCATTACTTTTGAGTGATCAGGAACGGACTTATCAGTGGAAGTAGTCAAACCAGGTCCGTCCTGTCTAGTCTTGGTATCTGCCCTCCTCTCAATGGGATCAATCACGTAAATTCCTTGGATTTTATCAACACATCGCCACACACCAGAAGGAGGAACTGCAAGGTCTATGCTTTCCGATTTCCTCTCCTTTCGGAGGATTCCTCGGGTCTTATCAGCTGTCGCTAAGCAAACATCTCTAATCTCATCAGATCGGTCACAGGCCTTGGAGTCAGCTAGAATCGGTGAAGATGCATCAGGTGCAGGTCTCTGGTCAACTATAGGTGTGGTGATCAACGCTTCGTTTTCGTCAACAAGACAGAAGCGAATCTCTCTTGATCCATAATCAATAACGACCCTCGTAGAGGAGAGGAATGGTCGTCCCAGGATGATTGGAGATGGCTCCCCTGTGGAGGTCTCCATGGGCAACACGACAAAATCAACATGGTAGCTTATGCCCTGAATAGAAATGACGACGTTTTCAAGGATACCCTTCGGCCTCTTGATAGATCCATCAGCAAACTGAACGATCATCCTGGTTTTCTTGAGAGGACCTAAGTGAAGAGACTGTACCAACGATAAGGGTAATATACTAATAGAAGCACCGCCGTCTAGGAGAGTGTGATCAAATGTGTGGTCAGAGAAGGTGCAGGTGATGAATGGTGTAGCTGTGTTCTTCTTTCTAGGAATGGGATGGTGTGTGATGGCGTGGGCAGTGGCCATGGTCAGAATGTGACGCTCAGATCTGCTCCTCCGCTTTCTCTTCTTGGGAAGAGGAGCAGATAAATCGGTCATGGCCTACTGAAGTGGAGCACGGATGATCTCATGAATAGTGGCCACCACTTCGGGTTCAGTCAACATTTTTTTGAATTTTTGGACCTCCTCCATACAAGGGAGGAAGTCGAAATCAGCATCTACATGAGGCATGCCAAGAGCAGTCTGTACAGCGACATCCTCAGGGTAAAAAGTGGGACAGGATGTGAATGGATGTGTGGGTGAATGATCTGGCAAATGGACCCTCTCCTTACAATCTGAATCAACCAAGTGTCTCCCGAACTCTTTTTGTGTTTTTAAATTTTTCTCATTTTTTTTGTATTTTTGGAGATTGCAATCTCCCATGATCTCCCACAAGGAATTCCGTATCCGTGATGAATGGAGCGTCAATATGTTTTTTTCCTCAAGATAGCCATATCCTCATTCATCAAATCAAGGCGCTCTATCATTCGATTCAAGATATCAGTCATAGAGATCGAGGGAGGTGACTCCAACAGGTCAGACTCAGGTGGATGTGAAGGTGGAGGTGGATAATATATAGGTGGAGGTGAAGGTGGGTAGAAATCCGAGTCATGATACTGTGGCTGAGGTGGATATGTACAGAAATCAGAAAAAGTAGGAGGAGGATCCTTCTGATAAAAGGGAGGTGGACCGACTGGAGTTAACGAAGGATCCGCAAAGTCCGGATAAAAGACGCTCCAGGGGTCCATCTCGAAAGCAAAAGGAAATGATCAGGAGAGCACGAAGGTCAAGTCAAGAGAGTGAAGAAGAAGGCACAAATGCGTAGAGACGATCTAGGATACACACAAGCAAACACAAACAAACTCACACAATACAAACCCTCAATTCACCTACTCAACTCGGTAGAGACCGAAAAATCGATCTTTTTATCTTGTCTGTTTTAGAGTTAGGTGAGAAGTCAAAGATTGCGCAAACACTTAGGGGGCTGAAATGGGATTTGGGCATTAACCTTAGTGTGTGCGCGAGCAATGTAAAACGAAGACAATGAGGGGTTACTCGCCCCAATACAAGATTTTCTTTTTAATTGATTTTAGGGTCAAGTAATGTTAGCAGTCCCAATTTTATTTGATTATCACTTTTTTTGGATTTTTAATGAGAAATACACGAACCTATCGAGGATTCAATTTTACTTAGCACCTAGGTGGTCAAAATCAGAGGAAGAGTTGGAAAAGCAATGCAAGCGGCAAAACGATGATGTATGCTAAAGCGTAAATGCTCACCTTGCCTCTAGCACTCTACATGCAAAGATGCTCAGCAGAATTGAAACCTAATATATATGCAAATGCAAAGCTGATGAAATCGCCCTAAGTTTCAGAAATTTCTATTATTGTGAAGAACCACAAGTCGGTCACCGATCCTCAATCCAAGAGTCCGGTCTAGGCTCACCCTCCTCTTCTCGACACATCGAGTTTAGGAGTAGCGCTTGACAGGGTGGGCTCGCGGCACGTAGGCTTGAAGATGATGAGGCAACTGTTTAACGATTAGAACTAAGTCCAAATCGCATTATAGGTACATGCAAGATATTAAGTGTTTGGCCTTAGTCTATCGCAAGCAATCCTAAAACTAGGGACTCAATCACACAAAGTAAGGAAAACAAAACCGAGAAAACAAAGGGAAAAAGATGCGATGAAAAACCGACAAAAAGCCGGGGTGAGCCCCCAAGTGAACAATCACTTAGAAATTGGGCCCGAATGTCCAAGAGTCCAAGGTACCTGTATTATTACAAATTAAATGTTGGTCTCTCTCTCACTAAAAATAGAAAACCACTAGCTAACACTCTCTCTCAAATCCTCCTGCTCTCTCCTGCCGGCTAGACAAGAATAGCCGACTCCGCCTCCCAAGGTTGCACAGGATCCCCTAGGCGATCCTCCTCGATCTGCGGTCCCTCGCAAGAAGACATGAAAGACAATGGTTAGATAGCTAAAAAACGCAAATCAAATACAAGAGAGATAAATGGAGCAATAATGTAAACAAATAAATACAATCACTCAAAAATGCAATCTATACACTATTGCTCCCCGGCAACGTCGCCATTTGATAACTAGGAAAATCTGAGGGTCGTACGGTTTCACAAGGCGAAACCGCAGTCGGTGTATTGACCGCTCAAAAATCCCTAATTAGTCAACAATTAACCCACAATATGAAATCAAACAATGACAAGCAAAAGTGGAGTTAAAATTTATTATAACTCTACATGAAAGATGTATAGGTGTAAGTACGTAGAGGTCGAACTCAGGGAGCAAGGCAGGATAGATCGGGCAATAATGCACAAAACTGTGATGTGATTAAGTGTCTACAAGATGCTATATTTATGTGGGATTTTATTTTATATTTTTTTATTTAATTTTTAATTTTGTATTTTGGTTTTAATTTTCTGATTTTATCTTTTTTTTATATTTATATATTTATATTTTTTCAATAATAGAATATATATATATACAAGATAAGAGAAAGAGGAATAGAGTATTGATAAAAATAGGGAAAAATGCTCAAAAATCAGGAAAATAAATGTTTTTGGTCTTTTTTAATTTTATAATGTTTTTGTGGTTTTTGGAGATTTTTTTGAATGTTTTTGGTACTTTTAAAAGTTGAAATACAAGAAAACAGTGAACTATGCTACTGGCCGAGACTAAAATGAGGGTAAAAATTAGCAAACAGTATCCAAAATTCCTCAAATTAGTTTTAAAATAAATGCAATAAAATAAGGAAACTACAGAAACTAAGTTTATATTTTTATGGTTTTTCTAGAATTTTTTTTCATTTTTATGAAGTTTTTTTGAGTTTTCTAATTTTTAGGGTTTTTGTTTTCAAATTTTTAATGATTTTTGGATTGACACTAAAATATGATAAGACAAGCAAAATATAATTTTTTTGGAATTTTTCAAAACGTTTTTATATTTTTTTATGGGTTTCTAATGTAAACAGTGCTGAAGATGCATTTTTTATTTTTAATAAATATGAAAATACAATAAAAATGCAATACAAAAATATGGGGTGAATCTACAACTAAACAGGAGTCTATGATGATTTTTTGTAGATTTTTTAGGGATTCAGAATGCATGAAACAGTTAGGATCAACAAAAAGAAAATACATTTCTAGTAGGGGCAAATTTGGAATATTCAAAAAGTCCAGGGGGTAGATTGTAAATCCTCAGAAAATATATAGCTGAAATAAAAGCCTTCTGGACTAAATATAAATACTAAAACCCATGAGCCCTTCCCCGTAAAATTACCAAGAACACGTGCCAAAGCACGCGCCCCAATAAGGGGTATTTTTGTAATAACAGAAAAGTCGGAGGGCTAAAATGCAAAAGTACCAAAAAGTTTATAGCTGCACTGAAAGTTCACGGACTGGAACTAAATATACAAAATTTCCCGGGGTACCTTTGCAAAAATGCCAAGTCACGTGCGCTAAGCACGTGACCTCATAAGGACCCAAATATAATAGTACGAAGTTCTGGGGGGTTAAATGTAAATATTACAAAATTTATAATTGCATATGAAAGATTTAATAAACTAATTAATAAATATACAAAATGGCGGGGCTGGAGAAGCAAAATACCCCGCGCTCGCAATCGGACGGCAGACGATTTTTCACTTGACACGTGTCCGCACGAGGGGCACTGATGACGCTTCGCGAACGGAGGGCTGGGATTAAATCCCAGCCCTGGATCTGACGGTTGCACAACGAATTGATCGGACAGATGAAGGTGTATCTGGCGTCTGCACGGGATCAAACGACTGAAAGGCCAGGAGGAAGAACGCGGAAGGAGGCCGACGACGGCGAGCTCCCGCGACCTCCCCCGCCCTCCTGCGTCGGTCTTTGAAGCTCAAGACAGCCCAGAACGTCTCCTGCAGGTGATCTCCAGGTGTGGGAAGCCTCAAAATGGCCAGAGGGTTTTCGCACCTCGTCTACGACGGCGGCAGAGCTCAGGTCCTCCAGGTACCTCCGACGGGGGGTAAAATCGCCCCCAGATGCACGAGCTGCTTCAAACCTGAAAGGAGAAGTCAAGGAGGTGAGGGAAAAGTGCCTCAACTCACCTAGAAGTTGTAGAAGGTGTAGCACGAAGAAGGGGGGGGCTCACCGGAGCGAGCTCCGGCGAGGTGAAGGCGAGGGTGATCACATGGGATTTAGGCGAAATGGACAGCGACGAAGATGATCCTAATGCTACTGGAAGTAAAAGCAAGCAAGAAAAAGGGAATAAAAACAATAAAAAGGACCTCAAGGCAGGGGATGCCCGAGATGGAACCTCGACGGCCAAGTGGCCGGAGGTGGTCGTGGAAGCCGACCTTCAGCCTCGCCGCACCTTGACGGGGGGTTTGGGGCTCTCCCCTGCCACCGGAGCTCTCCCTATACCTACTCCCGGAGGTCTGAGGCTTCTCAAAGGCGGTTCAAATTTGAAAGAAGGTCAAGGGGGTATTTTGAGGAAGTGATAAGCGGGTGTGAAAGACGAGGCGATGGCAGTCGCTGCAATGATGCAATCCCCAATGTGAGCCTAGGGTGTATATGCGTGATCATAGGGGAGAAAAAGTCAAGAAGGAAGCAAGGCCAAATGGTGTAAGACGCCATCTCTAAAATTCAGAGAAAACGCCAAAAAATGCATTCTGACAACCTTCAGAACGTTGGGCAGAGAGTTAACCCAAGTCAATCTTTACCGCAACCTGGTTGGTCCACGTGGACCAACCAGGAAAAAACATCCTGAAAAGTTTTATTAAATTGAAAAGAATTATTAAATGATTTTATTAAATTAAACTTATAAAATAAAAAATGTTTATTATTTTATAGAGTATTTTATGGTGATTTTTAAATATTTTTTAGATGTTAATATTTACAAGTTACCATTTATACCATTTATAGGTATTTATGTCTATATTTTTTATTAATTTATTTTTATTTTGTATATTTAATTTATTTATTTATGTTTATTATTTTATAAATTTATAAAGTATTTTTATACACTTAAAAATATTTTTATTTTTTTTATGAAGTGTTTTGTACACTTAATAAAATAAAAGTATAAATTGTATAGGTCTATGTATAGGTATTATACCTATGTATTATATTTACAAGTATTTTTATTTTGTGTTTCTTTTATGTTTTTATTCTGATTTTAATGCACGAATATATTATGAGTAATATTTACAAAATTATAAAAATATTAAATTATCAAATAATGGATAAATAATAAAATGAATAATTTAATCTTTACAAGTATACAATAGGGGTCCAAAACTCAACTTTCAAACCGTAGCTACGCCAAATGCGAAAGCCCCGCCATTAAATAGCTTATTTTTAACTATATACAATTAAAGCTGAGTTTGCTGCATTTGGAGTTTTTATTTGGGAGATAATGGTCTAGGAAGTTGGGATTCTGGATTTTTATTCAGACCATATCTTTTTATCTATACATCATTTTTGGATGAAATCAATTTTGTATTTTTTTATTCAATTATCTTCAACTTTCATGTTCAAACTTTCTTTATTTGATGTATAAAAAGTGGAACCAAGAATAGGTCCCAAAATGAATAAAGAATGAATTGAATAAACGATATTTTTATTGTATTTTGGCCCTTATCTCCCCCTACTTTATTCCTTGTCGAACTATTCATCAAGATGCCTAGGTCTCGGGGTTTCGGGTCATAAAATATTTACAATATTTTATTCCTTTTCTTTTCTTTTATTTATTCTATAATTTTGGCTTTAAATACAGTATTTTATACACTAATTACATGCACATGCATGAATGCTAAGATGCTGGAATTAATGATATTTCCACGCATTTGCTAAGGTTTTTGAGGCCAAAATGATAGAATAAAGATGATGAAATGTGGATTCATCACCGGTGCGGGTTCATTGCTTCTTTGAGGACCCAGAAGTCCTCTTCTTTTGCCAGTGGGGGTGATGGTGGTGCTGCTCCTCTTCTGCCTCCAAGTTCTCCTCAGGTAGAAACTTGGCGGCTGCTTCCTCTTATGCCCGTGCCCGATCAGGTACGATCACGGTCCTTCTGCTCCTGAGGGACATATGGTTTACATTATCGTACGAAAGGATCTCATGTTCAGATAAAGAATTATCTGAATAGTATACATGATCACAAGGTCGGTTTTGGCCTTGACTTAAGCTGTTCGGATTGGCCTGAACCTGGGCAGGAATTGGGGTCTTTGGCACCATCTGCTGGTCCTGGGTACGAGAAATACGGTTTAGGTCGGTTCTCATATCCATATAGTCATTCTAGATCTGTTGAACCCTATGAGTCAAGGTCTGGATCGCCAAGGTGAGGGACTCCAATTCGGTGGGTTGGGCGGCCTGATGATGTCCTATAGATGAGGTCCTATATTGGCTCTGCTGGCCATGTCGATACTGCTGCTGCAAATGGGATGATGACAGGCCCTGCTGGTCTGAGTAGAACGTGCACTGCTGCTGGTGCTGCTGAGGCTGGTACCCTCGTTCAGGCCTGGACTGAACAAAGCGCGGTGCGGGGACGGAGCTGGTTTCTTGATAAGCTAGGGAAGGTCTGTGAGGCTGATCGTTCCCCATCCCCAACTGTCTGCCGACAGGGTCATGGTTGTACCACAACCCGTTGATCACGAACACCTGCGGAGGCTCCTCGTATCCGTCTTCCACTTGTGGGGGTGCATGCTGGTTCTGCTGGGTGTAAGTCTGCTCATCTACCCAACCACTCGGAGGCCCCGGTGCCTGTTCCTGTATAAGATGGACTCGGTGTACAGGTACATGTGGTGCAGAAGGGGCAGGTAGCTTTATCTTAGCTACCCTTTCAGTAAGTTCCTCCACTTTCTTTGGCAAACGCGAGAGAGACTCAAGGTCAGTGACCCTCTTGTAGATTTGCTCGACCATGGTTAACTTATCAGCTATCATCCCCATGCTGGGAATGAGGTCCTCTGTCAGATCCGCTACAGTCCTCCTAGTTGTCTCGTTGGATAGAATTGATGGAGACAATTGATAGGCCCTGGTGGCCTGCGACCTGCATGTTTCCGCCATCTGCTCTAGTATCTTCCATACAGCATCCTCATTCTCATTCAGATAGCTTCCTCCACAGGCGGCACTTATTAACCCCTGCATCTCCGAGGTCAAACCACAAAACAAGGTCTGGACTAAGATCACTTTAGAAATGCCATGGTAGGGACATTTCTGAATTAGGTCATTAAACCTATCTCAGGCCTCATGGAATGGTTCACAGGGTCCCTAGGAGAAACTAGCGATCTTCATTCTCATTTCATTAGTCCTACTGAGGGGGTAGAACTTCTTCAGAAAAAGGTCCTTGAACTGCATCCAGGTTGTACATATCACCACAAGATTTTTCAACCAATGTGTTGCCTTATCTCCTAAGGCAAATGGGGTGGCCTTCAATCGAATGTAATCGTGCCCAACCCTAGGATGACTAAGATTGTTGCAAACTAGCTCGAAGTCTCTGAGGAAGGCATATGGTTCTTCATTTACATGTCCACTAAACTTCGGTAGCAGGATAAGGAAGTGGGGCTTGAGCTCGAATGCTTCGGGGAGGACCACTGGTGCCAACCAACTGTGCATCTCGTTCTCTGCTAGGTTATAGGAATCAACCATTGGTCGGTCGATTCCTCCTGCCGCAATGATTTGTCCCATTCTTGTTGTAAGATATGCATCTGTTGTTCGGCTGTGGCAAGGCGAGCCAAGACTTGCTGGAGTGGTTCATCTCGGTGTTCTTCCTCATCTGGGGGTCGCTTTGGTGGCATCTTGTCCTCTAGTCCTAGGGAAGGGAAATAATATGGGTTAGAGGATAAATCAAGGAAGGGATTCTTACCAAGGCGATGGTCTTCTTCGGTAAGCTTAGAGGAGAGGAAAGGGTTGGTTTGAGAGTAACCACCCTGGGTATGAGGGATCCAAAATTCAAGAGGGTCATGAGCTCTGGGTGGTCCAAGTTGTGCTTGGTCCGGTGAAGATGAGTTTCGTGGGGGACTCAAAGATAAATTGGCGAATAATGTGTCGATATTCCCCCAGTCAGTCATCTTGAATTGGCGAGAAGAATCGGGAGTTCTAAGTAAAGATAGGATTTTACTCCTACCCGAAGCAAGCAAAACAATCCAAACCTGTATTTTCACACTCAACATGGTGAAGTACCTGAAATCGAGTCCAATTAATCTGGTTGATTTTAAGTGTGATTTTCAAGCAAATAACAAAGGTTACGTGGCCTAGAGGGAAGTCGGCTCAAAGCCGGATGCGTCTTCCCTGTTTAACCTGTCGCCTAAGATACGTGCGCCCTTCCTTTCTTCGCTCCTATCCTAAGTTGATGGATTCAAAGAGCATGCCCATATCTACCTGCAATCAGGCGGATGGTGACAAGGCTGGAACTTCACCCCGAAGGGTTACTATCATCTTGTCGTGGAGTACCGTTGGTTCACCCCTGACTACCTGTAAATAGGAGGCGCCTACTTGGTACTAGTCGATGAAGCTGAGAATATTCAACTCGTGATATTTGCTAGGATCCGTTGGTACGTGATATGGAAGGCAGGGATTTGGGCTCTACCTTAAGGTGTTTATACACACTCAAGTACCCTCACTCAGCCTGAGAACAAGGTTGGGGTTGATCTCCCGCAAGCAGAATTCCCAATTTTATTAAATGTTAGCAATCCCGATTTTAAGTTAAGTTTTCACTGGTTTAGTCCAATCCATACAGCACGCCTATCATCCAATCCCAATTTCCTTTAACTTAAGTTGAAAAACCAAGAGAGAGAAATCGAGAAAAGCCGATGCACAAAAAACAATGATGCTTATGCTGAGTGAAGAATACTTACAGTGATCCCTTCGCTTTTATACAGGATGCAAAACAGAATTGAAATCTTTTTACACTATATGCAGATGCAGATGACAAAATGCGCTCCTAGACAGGTAGTTCTATTAGCGAGTGAAGCATAGATTGATTTGACTAGATCTGCGGTCTAAGTGCGTGTTTTAAGTGGTTGTATGGTCCTAAAAATTACGAGCACAAGAAAACCCTTGAATGGCTCGAGGAGCCACTAGTTCAAGCCTATTCTAAAAATCCAAACCACATAGCAGACGAGGACACAGTTTCACTATGTTTACACTCGCGAGAACCCAAACGAGAACCGCTGGAAATAATGCAAAATTAAAGAAAAATGAGAAATACAAGTCCACTTTTAATTAATATTGAGTTAATCACGAGTGGCAAATTTATTTTACTTGGGCAAGCTCAAGGTCGAACTCAGGGAGGCAGCTGTCTCCTTAGGTAAATTCTAAGTAAGTTCCAAAGTTTGATTTATAGGGGATGATATTTTTTGTCTTTTTAGTATATTTTATGTAAGACACATGCAAAATCATGCCAGTTTAAAAGTTAATTCAAAAATGTGGTCAAATTGATTCCAAAAATTATGAAACTTGGCCAGATGGTGAAATATGGAAAAATTAAGACCTAAATTTCTATTTTAATTGCACTTATTGAAAATCAATTAAATAAATCACTAAATGATTTATTCAGGCCTCGGGATGCGTGCAATTGAGATGATTTTTTTAGATAATGTGAACTTAATTATCCTAGATCTAATGTGAATTTTTGGTGATTTTTGGAGTCACAGAGTAATTACTATGAATTAAAAGGCATAAATGGGCAAAACATACCAAAATTCAACCAATTAATTAATAGAAAATCCTGATATTACAAAAATGTGCCAAGTGTAACATATGGAAGAGGAAAAATAAGCTACACAATGCAATTTTCAAAATTAAAAAATGAATTAAAATGAGTGCCTAAATATGCGTGCAAAGACATGGGTATAAATGCAATTACAGGAATTAAAATTGATAAAAATAAAACGTGCTGACAGGGACCAATATGCAATTACCTATAATGCAGAGGGGGTGGATGCAATTTTTTATAGAACACGTGCTCCTCACGTGGGGTCTCCTGGCAGGGACTGAAATGCAAATATGAAAACCTCCAGGGGCTCGCTGCAAATACCCCAGGCCGTACGTGTAGATCACGTGGGGGTCCCAAGCTTGGTGGTCTTCGGAGGCTCGGGTGACTCTGGAGGCTCGGACCTGGCTCAGAGTAGCTTCGGGGATCCGAACCTAGTGGTTGGGGAAGAGGTTCGGATCGGGTGATGTGGCATGATCTGGACCGTGGATCAAGTGATGATCCAACGGTCCTTGAAGCTTGCTGGAGAAGGCCACATGGACGATCGATAGCCGCTAGATCAAGAATGATCCAACGGCATCTGGAGCGCGAAGGAAGTGGTGAAGTGGATCGTTAGGGACCGTTCGATCAAGGAGATCGAACGACAGCTGTTCTTCTTCCTCGACTGGCCCACCGCCTCTTGCGACGGAGAAGGCTTGGCTCCGACGAAAGGTCTCGAGCTCTGCCTCCTCCCCTGATCGCCGGTGAATCTCGGCGGAGGCTCCCAAGTAGCTGGAAAGATTCGTAGAAGCTTTGGGGATTCTCAGGTGGTCACAAAAGTAGCGGAGAAGCTCTGGGGTGCGGTGGCGGAGAAGCTTTGAAGCAGCTCCGATGAAGTCCCGGCCAATGAAGGAGAAGTACCTGCAGGGGGTTACTTGATAGCCGAAGCGTGCTATGTGTTCGTGGGGTGATCTGGCGTGTGGTGTGAGGCCTGAGAAGAGGAGAGGTGGTCCGGTGATTGAGCTCCGCCAAGGTGGCAGAGCTGGCGTTGGTGAGAAGTGAAGTGCATCGTCCGAGGGAACGGAGTGTAGCGCGAAGATCAGAGCTCCCTTGCGGAGCTCGGAGGATGGCTAGCAGAGTGAGAAGAGACTCGTGGACGGTGAATAAAATGGAAGAAAACTCGAGAAAAAGATTAAGAAGATCGGGAAGAAGATGGAGGTGTCTACCTGGGAAGTGGAGCTCGGATCTGGGCTCCTGGTCGTTGCTCGAAGGACGGTAGGCGGTCCTGAGCTTGTGCAGCTCGTGGAGGAGCTGCGATATGGCGGTGGAGGGACGTGGATCTCGCCGGAGGTGGATCTCGGTTGTCGCTCTTCCTCTCGTCAAATTGATGTCACCAACTCGAAGGTGGGAGCTCAGAGATACCCTCAGTGATGGTGGATAGGAGTGAAGGTGGACGGAGGAGGCGTATTTATAGGTCGAAGGTGACGGCGTAGCTGGTGAAGTGGTGGAGTTAGTGGGCATTGTCGAGCGAGGTGGAAGGAGTTCATGGTGTTCAAGGGAGTCGGCGATGTTGAGGGAAGAGTGGGGTACGTCGTGGAGGTGACAGGAGGCGGAGAAGGTGGCCGGAGTGACTCCCGAAATATAAAGGAGGTGGCGCCTGCGCGAGGTGGGTGACGTGGGCGTGGGTCAATCGGGAGGTAGACGACGACGCCTTGGTCGTTGGATCAGTCGATCCAACGGTCAGGAGAAGGGAGGAAAAGGAAGGCTAGGATTAGATCGGAGGGAAGCGATCGAAGGGATGTGAAGGAGCCACGTGGAGGGCGTGGGTGAAAGCGCTAACGTGCGGCTAAGATAATTCCCTTGGGTTTGATCGCACGGTTGAGATCAAGGCCAAAATGGATGGTGGTGATTAAGAGAGAAAGACGGGCATCAGAGGGTGCGGATGCAGCCACATGGCGCAAGGAAAATGCAACGCTGGCTAACGGTCCAGATTAAGCCCTAGGTCTGATCGAAGGGCTAGGGAGCGTTGCGGTTTGAATGGCCAAGATGGAGAGGGAGAAAAGGCGATCGGACGGCGTGGTAGGCCGGGCGTGTGGCGCGCAAGGGAGCGGGTCCCGTGGTGCAATCAGAGGGTGCCACGTGGCCAGCTCTGAGTGGCTGAGAAAAAAAGCAAATTTAGAGAGAGAAGGAGGCCGAATTTGGAAAAATTCAAAACATAAAGTTGTAGATCTCGATTATATCTACAAGTTTCATGTTGACCAAAAACGAAGATGAGGTCAAATATGATAAAAAATGCAAGAGTACAAATATACATATATGTAGTATACAAGGGGACCCAAAAACCCAAGTTATGCTTACGAGCTCCGAATTGAATAAAATTAGTCTCATTTTAAAGGTCTCTGGATGTGTATTAATCTGAAAGTGATTAGACCATGTTCATGTTTTGTAAGAGAGGTATATCGGCATTTTAAGGTCTAGGGCCTCTAATTGGGTTTGGGGCTTTATTGGGTATTTTACAAGATAGGTTTTTTGCCTTCTTCCTTACTTTATTAATGTACACAGTATGAGGAAGGTGTTATTTGATTTTTAGAGGAGATATAAAATACAAATAGTAAGGTGAGTTATTGGTGGATATTTTACAAGTGGATTTTACAAATGAATTGGCTTCTTATTTAATGCAAATATGAATACTAGAATGCATGTATTGTGGATTGATGCATGAATGCTAGCTATGCAAAATAAAGGGAAATATGCTGCTAAATACCTGGGGACAAAGCTCTATTTTCAACTTTAAGAGTGATTAATCACAGATTCATCATTGACCCGAGTCAACTCTTCAGCCCGCACCTAACGCCTGCTAACTTCACCATCCATCATTGCTTCACCTAATTCTCCGCGTATCCCTAATCCCTAACCGCTCGTGATTCCTTCTCCAACATTAGAGCCTGATCATTCATCTCACTCTCCACCTCCTCAAATCCACCAAACTCGCCTCAATCAACATCCATTTTTGAATTCAAGTCCATTCTGGAGTTCATCTTATAAATACCACCCCACCACCTTCGACGAGTTCTTGATTCGACTTTAGCCCATTTTCTCCCCGAGTTTGAGTGCCGATAGGTTGATCAGTGATAGAGGTCGACCACCTTCAAGAGCTAGTGTGGTATTTTGAGTGAAGTTCGAGATCCAGTTATGTCACCGGAGTCATCCCTGCACGTCTCTGCCTCTCCTCCCTAGACACTGAATGAGGCAATTTTCATCTTTCTACTAATATGTAGGTAACATAGATATATTATCTTCATTTCAACACTTTACTTTTGATTTGATTTCATCTCAATCTCGTATATCAGAACCTCATCTTCAACCTTTGATCTGCATGATCGGAGGTACTTCGATCATTGTTGAACCTCTCCGACCGCACCAACACATTCGCCCAACCACTCTTCAGCCCTTCCACACGCTACCCACCTCTAGATCCTCATGGATCAGTAGTCAGGTCTTCATTCCAACCATACTCCATCGGAGACCTCCATTCACCCCGCATTTCATGCGTTTTGTCCTAATTTCTTGGCCGAAGGTTTCCTCCGAGCATGAGCTTCCATTGCAGCTCTGAGGAGCTCCAAATATCATGTAAAGACTGGAGTAGGTTCCTGGAGAAGAGATTGTTCATCACCATCCAGATCCCTGATATGGTGTTTTCACAAAGATCTAAGGAGCATATCAGATGTGGAACACTCATAGCTTCATTCTGGGCATGATTTGAGGAGAATCCATTGATAAATGAAGGAGAATCGAATCATCTAATCTCGTTGGAGCTCAACTGCTTCCCAATTCATCCAAACCTTCTTGCAGTCGCACAATCAAGAACAAGCACCCAGTTTAGAACTCAACCATTCAAAAAGCCCCAATCTCGGACGTTGATCGAAGCATCATATTTGATAGGGACTCTTCACCCCATATTCATTCTTAGCCGTCTGATCATATTGTCAGTGCATTAGAATTGTCTGAGTCTCTACGTAATTTATGGATACATTTGCACCATAGCCCATTGATGAATTCACGATTAATCATCTCAATATCTTGATCTTAGCAAAATCCCTGAGTAAATTCTGAAATAAATATCCATAAAATCAGTAAATTAACAAAATAAATCTTGTAAATAAAATACACCAATTATTGTATATTAGATTGTACAAAATAAATTAACAATAAAAAGCCGCAAAATTAAAGGAGTTTTTCACCTGTAAATAGCCCAAAACTTTATCTATTTTTTATAATTTCACTTCAACTCCTTTTTAGCTAATTCTTTCTCTAACTTGTTCATAACAATGTATATAAAAATACAAAAAAATACAAAACAAATTTCACCTCAAATAAATACTCCTAGATCCCAAAGAGAAAAAACCGTAAAGTCCAACTTCCAAGTAAAATTCCCGCTCCGTATGAACTCCAAATTCACCAAACTCACTTTTAAAGTTCAAGTTAGAAAATTATCTTTCCAAAGAAGTGATTTTATTAAAATCGGAGCTCATTTGCAAAAGTTGAGTTTTGGGACCTAGATGTACATTGTATATTATGTATATATTCATCCTTTCTTCATTTTTATTTTATCTTTCTCAATTACCTAAAAATACAAAAAAATAATCATTGTGTTGCATGTTTATTATAGTATTTTATTGTATTTTTCTGTTGTAAATATCTCTTATTAAAAAGACAAAAAATACATATTAGAAAAGCAAACCAAAAATGTACATGTTGTATGTGTTCCTTTGTAAATTCACCACTATTTTTCCTTCTTTATATTTTTTTGTATTTAAAGTAGCCTACTTTATATCATTATTTATTTTATTATTTATTTCCCATTTTCTACAACAACTTATCATCTACCACCAACTTCCATCCAACTCCACCATTTTTGAATAACTCCCATTCCACTCCATATTCTTCCACCAACTTCCCATTCAACACCACCACCATTCTAACCTCCCTTTCTCTTGTCTTTATATTCATTTGTACATCCTCATTTTTACCCCATCCACCATTCTAATAGGATAAGGAGAGAGCTTAGAGTGTTTTGTTGGTGACAGCGGCGAGGCATCATCCTCGACGACCTTCTTCAGGCGAGATCCGTGGAGCTCCGCTCCGCATCACGAGTTCCCCATGGAGCTCGCATACCTTCTCCGATTTTTATTTCATAAATCGGATCGAGGCGACGATAGGAGTCCTGCGTAGCTGCTCCGCCAATCTGGCGAAGAATCTGGAAAGTATTCCTCCTCATTTCTCTTGTTATTTTATTTTATCTCATATTTTATTTCTTTTTTTATATATATCACATTGTTCTCACCACCACCTTCATTATACTACCACCACCTTCACCACCAAATTATCTTCCCACCTTCATTTTCTTTTCTTTATTCCATGTTTAAAAAAACAAAAAAATATAATAAAAAATTCACAAGAAAAACAAAAAAAATAAAAAAGGCAGGAGGAGATGCATCCGCCCGCCCCCAACCCCTGTCTTCCTCTACTACGCCTACGCGTGGCCACCGCTAGGCTGTGCAGCCCAGGCGGCCCCGCCGACGCACGCCTCCTCCGCTCCATCGCGCGTGACACCGCCGAGCCTCACACTCCCCCTTGTCTTCCTCCACTGCGTGCGGAGGCGCAACCCATCACTGCCACCGCGCAGCTACCAGCCTGCGCGTCCCCGCGCGCTACCATGCCGCCTTCGCTCCCGCCGCTCGCCCCCTCACCTCCGTCGCGAGCTCCCGTAGTGCGGCGCGCCACCCGCCGTTCCCCCTTCCGCCCCCGTCGTGCCCTATCTCCAGGAAGAAGAAGGTTCAATTATTTGATTTCTTTTTATTGTAAATATTGCATTTGTTTCCCTCATAGTTTATGTAATTGCAAAAGAGACCTTGTGCATCATTTGGATTGCATTTTTAATTACAGATTTGCAGGCATAACCCTGTGTTTGTGTGCTAATTTGGACTTGAATTAAGCATCTTTTTATTCAATGAAAAATATCTTGATGTTGAGCAACTAAATCTCTACCTAGTGGATATTTATTTATATTTTTTCTGATATTTGGGTAATTAATTAAAATTATCTAACTGAAATGCCGCATATTTTACCCATTTTGAGCACTTAAATTTATATCTCACTAACTGTTGCTCCAAAAATTCCATCAAAATTTGATGATGTCATGAAGTGAGCTTTAATTACTGTCCAGATTTCATCCAAAATAGAGTTGTCATGTGCCTAAAATAAATTATAGAGTAATCTAACTATTTGATTTTTAATTAAATCCATATACATCCTTTTCACAAAATTTTAAGTCTTCTGAATTCCATATGAAAATACCTATATGAGATAATTCTCTCTCTTCCTAATTTGCCATTGTGGATTTATTAGGAATTAATTACTCATTGTCACTCTGTTTTCACTAAAAATTCCATTAAAAACTCATATTTTGTCAAAAAAATTCCAAAAATATTACTGTAGCTTCCTTGCATCATGTTTATGTTACAGTATGTTTTCATAATTTTTACTTATTGTTTGTGTGAAAAATTATGAAAAACCTATAAAAATTGTGCATTTTTTATTATTGCATTTTAACACTGAAAATTCCAAAAACAATATGTTGCATTCATCATTGGATTACGTTTACTGGAAAAATATAATTTAATTAAATTGGATTAATTTCTCATTAAAGTTAATTTGGCTAAGTTGTGTGCTTTCTTATTAACTTAATTCACCCACATTTTGCATTGCCATTTGTTTTTTTGCATAAAAATATTAAAAAAATCCGCACTGAAAACCTAGATCTCAATTTTCGAACTAAACCCAAAGTTGTTCCTTTGCCTCCCTGTGTTCGACCCCAGACTTGTCCGGGATATAAATTAAAGTCGAGACACTCTTCACGGAGATCTTCTCTCGGTTATGATTGAATCGCTTAGTACACATACTATAACGAACACATATTATACATCATATTTAGCGACTCGACAGATGGTGTCATTATCGGGGAGGCAAATGGCTTAGGGATTATTTTGAAAAATTAGATTTAGATTTTCATTTACTCGGTTAGTCTAACCACCGAGCCACTTGTATTTATTCCATTTTTTAATTATTTTTCTTCTCATTTTGTATATATTTTATTGTTGATCTCTCTAACATAAATTTTATTTTCTTTGCGAGGGCCTGGTGGACTTGGAGTGCATCAGAGGTCGATGGACGTGACACGCGTCGACTGCTGAAGATCAAGGAGAATTGATTTATTCTTGAGAGAAGTTTTTGTAATTATTGTGTTGTAGTAATTTAGGTAATTCTCTCTTTATAGCGGCTCTTGTTTGAGATCTCGCGCTTGTATCAGGACTGGACATTTGACCCGCTCGTGGTCGTGTGGTTGATTGATGCAGAATAGGACTTGCACTCGCGGCTCTTAGAGCATTTTTATTATAATATATTTATTTCTTATGCTCGTAATTGTTAGGATCACAGATCACATTTAACGAGACACACTTAAGATCGCATGGCTATTAGTCAAATTTAACTTGTTCATCACTCGCTAATAGAACCACCTGTGTAGGAACGGTTTTCTTGTTTGCATTCATATAGTATAAAATTTCAATTCTGCCTTGCATCCCGCATGTAGAGCGTGAGGATCACTGTAAGTCTTCTGAACTGGGCATGCATCATTGATTTCACTATTTGCATCGGTTGTTCTCGACTCCCTCCCCTTGGTTTTTGAAACTTATGTTAAAAGGAAATCGGGACTGATCATTAGGCTTGCTTTGTTTGGTGGATTAATCAAGTGATAACCAAACTTAAAATCGGGACTGCTAATCAGAGTTGACCAAAAAAACTGACTAAAATTAACACTTGTTTGGGAGAGCAAAACCCTCATTGTATGCTTGGCTATTATGATTGTTGAGAGGTGAGGACACATCCCTAGGATAGTGCCCAAAACCTACTTTTAAGCCTTGCATAATTGGACTTATATCTTGATTTATCACCTAATTAAATTGAAAAGATAAACGGTCGGACTTCCGCGACCATCACTGTGTTGAGTAGGTGAACTCAGGGTTTGCTCGTGTGTTTGTTTGTTTTGTGTGTTATTCGGTACACTTGCACTCTTTCTTCCTCGATCCGCTCCATTCTCCCATCTCCCTTCCAAAATATCAGAATATTGGTCATCATATCCACGTCATTCTTCTTTGACCATATTTCGACCATCTCCACCTTCTTATTTCTCTTTATACCTAAACCTCGACCGCGAAGTCAGAACTCCGACTGATTTCTCCACTTCTTTGTCCTTCTCACCTACCCCACATTCTTTCACCCCTGACCCACAACCACCCTAGATTGACTCACCATATTCTCATCCGCTTGCTGAAATTAAGGAACAAACCAAAGAGCAAGCCACTGTAGAGATGAATGATTGGCAGAACCAGTTGACCCCACATACCTCATTCTCACCTCGAGTTAGGACTGGGCAACCATTGACTTATACACATACCGACTTGACCTTTGGGTATAACACGGTCGACCAAACAAATCGAATGGAGAGGCCTACACTACATGATCTTCCTGACTTGATTAACCTGATGATCAAGCCAACATTGACCAGCCTTCATATTACCCATTCGGAGAGCCGACATATACAGGGGATTGGACTCAAGAGACCGACCTACAAACCCCCTGTCTACTGACTCCACCTTATGAGGCTCCGACCAACATCTGCCATACAGATGGGCCATACTCAACCCAACATTACACGCCTGAGTCAAGGTGTGTTGAGTATAAGAGCCCGTGTTCTCAGCAGTATCCTCCAATTGCGCAGACTTCTCTCATGATGTTTCATGAGAACTTACTGGAGGATGACATTTTTAGACCGATCAAGAGTCCAGGTATGAAAGTGGATCATGGATTTCACGGATTAAATCTTGAAAACTTGGAAGACACCATATTGACCACATGTCATGTACAGTTGGAGTCCTTTCTACCTCCCTCTTCTACTAACCACTTTCCCTCAAAACTTGAGTCTGTACATCTCCTATTCCTCCTTCACCTATCAAAAAGACCAAAAAATGGAAAAACCGGTAAATAACATAAAAATTGAAAGAGGAAAAGATCTAAAAAAATTGGATCCTACGGTTAGGGAAGCATTGGATAGAAAGTTGATTTTTGAGCTTCCCTTAATAATGTTCATTAACCACTTTCCTGACCTTAAAAGATTTGTGAGAAGTAAATTGATTCCTAAAAGGTCGGGCAATAAGAGAACAAGGAGATATATAATGTCTATGGCCACATCTTTGATGATAGGGAGAAAACCAAGAGCCGTAGAGTGAAGCGGTTACCAAGATTTGACTGTGAAATCAAAGACAATACCTTCATCCCCGCAAGAATCGATGATGACTCACCGATAAATATCCTCCCGACCTTTGTGTTTTCCAAGCTCAAACTCGGATCTACCAAGATGTCAAGAGATATCATTCAGTTGGCGTATCGGTCCATTAAACGGTCGAGAGGGACCATTTCAGTCATCGTTAACTTCCAAGGTGCTCTATTGCAGGTGGACTTCACGATCATTGACATTGAGCATCGAGGAGAGTTCACCCAGTCTCCGATCATTCTAGGAAAGTCATTCTTAGCCTTGGCTAAGGCAACTATAGATTGCGAGACTCGGGAGATCGATTTCACTACATTGGGAGCACTTCAACCTACCCCGATATTTGAGGATACACGATATTCCAAGGTAACCCATAAAGTTGTAGACAGTCGTGATCTTCAAGGGACAGTTGAGTCTCGTCTCTCTACTACACCTGAGATACTGACTGTCCAGACGACCATTGGTTCAGAGACTCCCTACACCTCCACACCGCCCACTACTTGCACCTCCACCGCGACAGCTTCTAGAGAGGAATCACAACCAGAAGCTGTCCCTAAGTCGGACACGATCATTTCTGATTTCCTTGATTTTTTAGATGATCCGACTCATGAGCCAATCAATGCCTAGCCAACTGAGAACAATATGCCTTACTAGAGACGTGTGTTGACCCTACAGGAGTATTACAATGCATATGGTGACTCATCTGATGTCTTTTATTTTATTTTTAAATAAGTCCCTGCGTTGACACGTGTCATTCTGTCTTTATTTGAACATTTGCACTTTCATCCTTGGTATTTATTTTATTTGCGTTTCATTCATGTTTGAATTGTAGCTTGTGTGACATACGTGATCTGTTAGACTATAGAAGTAGTTTAATTGCTTTCTACTCCAATCCAGTAAGGCGCATGCACCCATACACGTGGTTTCTTGGGATTTTTGCACATATCACCTGTAGTTTGCATATTTGTTATCGTTTAATCTGTATACTTGAATTATTTGCATTTTAGTCCACGTGAGTCTGCATTTAATTTCATTTTTAAAATCGAATAAAAATTAGAAGAAATGCATTAAAATTTCTTCTAAATTCATATAGGCTCATGTAGCATCATACCGCATTCATAAATTGCATTTTACATTTTTCATCAATTCTATTGTTTATTAAAATTCAAAAACCTTATAAAGCTCCATGTTTGCATTTAAAAATCAATAACAATATAAAAATTGCCTGAAAATGCTAAAAAATTCATGTCTATTTATTTTGATATATTTTAATTTCTATATAATTTGGCTTTTAATTCTTCATAAAACCCATAAAAAACATAAAACTGTTAAAACATTGAAAATTTATAAAAAATATCTTACAAACCCTAAAAATCATAAAATGGCTTTCAGGAAAAAATATAAAAAATATCATTTATTCTATATATATTTCTTCATTTTTTAACATTATTTATTACTTTAAAATACCAAAAAACATTCATTTTATTTTTTTATTTAATTCAGATTATTTATTTATTTAGAGTACTTAAAATTTGTGAAAAATTCTAGAAAAATGAGTGAAACATAAATAAAAGTTTAGAAACCCAAAGACAATTTTTGTTTAGTTTTCTCATTATTTTTGACATTAATGGAAAATATAAAAAGATTTGAGTGTGTGCTTTAAATTTTCTTTAATTCTCTTATTGTTTTTAACAAATAAAAAATCTTTTACGAAATAAAAATAAAAAAACAGAAAACCAAATAAAAAATTATAAAATTAAAATCCTTAAAAAATGCAAAATCCAAAAAGAAAATACAACTTCCAAGCATAGCGTGAATAAAAATTTCTTTATTCTTTCGTTGGATTCTCATTGCATAGAATAACCCTCGGGATTTTTTATAGTCTCTCTGAGTTCGATCATGTTAGCTATACTGGTAAATTAAATAACAAATTCTCTTGGTGCATTTTCTTTTATTGATTTGTGCTTGAGATTTAAATAAAATTTTGTTTGACACTTCTTTGGGTTGCAACGATTACAATTTCACTTGTGTTTAATTCATTGAAATGAAAGCCCAAGGAAGATCGCTCAACAAAATGGCGTCGTTGACGGATGCGCTTTGGATTGTGTATTTCCCTCGCTACATTCCAAAGGAGTATGTTGGTCGTTTTTACTGACATGGTGGGTAGTTTCCTTGAGATCTTTAGGAATGATTTCTCGGTTTACGGGGATAGTTTTGATACATGTCACTCATTTAGATTGAGTTCGACAACTTTGTTGTGAGGTAAACATAGTGCTCTCGTAGGAGGAGTCACTTTATTGTGACTAATGGGATTGTATTGGAACATAGTTATAGAGAAGGATATGTTTGCAGTTGTGTTTGGACTAGAGAAGTTCAGATCTCACCTCCTTGGTTCCCATGTTATTGTGTACACTGATCAAACTACCATACGGTACTTACACGCAAAGAAGGATGCCAAACTACACTTTATCAGATGGATCCTTCTTATCCAGGAATTTTATTTGGAGTTTCGAGATAAACCTGGAGTAAAAAGTGTTGTGGTAGATCATTTTTCCCGCATTACAGATGCAGATACTTATGAGCAAAGCATGATCCCTATTTCCGAGACCTTTCCAAATGAGACCATTGTCTATGGAATCACTCCCATGGTATCTTGATATTGTGAGTTGTCTTATCTCCAAGAGAGTTCGACAAGATTGGTCGAAGCACAAGGTAGACAGGTTTTTATCTGAGATACTTTTTTACCGATGGGAGTATCCATACCTATTTTGTGAGGGTGCGGATTGTATCTGGAGAAGGTGCCTTCCTCAAGATGAATACACCAGTATACTTGAGCACTGTCATAAATTAGAATCTGGTGGGCACCATTCGGGGAAGCGCACGATAACAAAGATTTTATAGAGTGGCCTCTGGTGGCCAACATTATTTAAGGATGCTACAGAATATGTTCAAGGTTGTACTGACTGTAAGAAGATGGGAGGAACCGTTGATTCCAAAGATACCATGTCCCTGAGATATATACAGATTTATGATATTTTTAGTACTTAGGTCATAGACTCCATGGGCCCATTTCCTGTCAGTCAGGGATATCAGTATATTATGCTTTCCATGGGTTATGTTAGTCGATGAGTGGAGGCTATCCCCACTCATATTGCTAATAGTCGTACAATGTGTTCCTTTCTCAAGGATCATATTATTGCACGGTTACCAAGGATACTTATTTCAAATGGGGGAAGCCATTTCAATAATAGAGAAGTCAAGAAGCCTGTGAAGGAGTACGTCATTGAGCGCATGGTTGCGTCTCCTTACCACCGATAGACTAATGGCTTGGCTAAGACTTCAAATAAGGGGATTAAGACAATATTGCAGAAACATGTACGCCCAGATAGGAAGAAACTGGTCCTAGATGCTTGACTCAGTTCTATGGGCATATCAGATGGCGTAAAAGTCTCCATTGGGTGTCTCCCTAAAGATTGGTGTATGGAAAACCTTGCCACTTGTTAGTAGAATTAATTCACAAATCTTTATGGGCTCCATGTATGCAATCTGGATTATGAGAAGGCAAGAAAGAGCAGGAAGTTAGATCTGAATACATTCCTGGAATTCCGAGATTTTGCATACAACTCACTTATGTATAAGCAGAAAGTCTAGCATTGGCATGATAGACACATTATAAGAAAGACTTTATCCTCCGATCATAAAGTATGGTTATTTAATGCTAAATTGAATTTATTTCTACGCAAATTGAAAAGCAAATGGTCAGGACCATTCATTAATTGTGAGAGTTGTGCGTGACAATGGTAGTATTGTCGTATCTATATTGTCATCTGACACAACCATTTGTTGCGAACGGAAAGTTACTGAAGATATATCTTGATCATGGCACATTCCTGTCCATGGTTGATTCTATATATGTTGTAATATACGATGATTTTTTGACATCTTCTACGTCTGATACATGAGCTGACTTTAGCTTGTATATATCCTTTCGTTTTATTCCTTCTTCTTCCATTTTTATCGTTCAGCTCATTCCTGTTTGTGTGTGTGTTATACTAGGATGTACTCTATCCTAAGTGTAGGGGAGGTGAAGGATTTGAGTTGGTCGTATTCATCATGTTTCATCACTCTTGTTGTTGCGTATAGTTAAGGATCCCTTGCCCTAAGTATAGGGGGAGTGATGTTGTTCATACCGTTTTTTTTCATGTTTTTATTTTTATTTTTTTCTTCTGATCTCTCGGTTGTCCTTCAACTTGTTTCTATTCTTTTTCTATACTTATGGATATTTACCCTAAATATAGGGGAGGACGAGTCGAGTCATTGAGTTTGTTCATTCTTTTCTTCAGTTTTTCCAATTTGTATAGTCTTTTATACTTAGGATTACTTGATCTTAAGTAAAGGGGGGATCACCGACTTCTATCTATTTCATATATTAGTCATTGTATAGGTATCTTTTCACTTTTCTATACTTAGCACCGGTTATATCTTTCTATGTAGCTCTTTGATTACTATGAAGACATAGTTCGAGCAAGTATAGGGTGTGTCGTATATATTGCATATATACTTTAGCCATAAATCATACTTTTATTAATTAAAATGGCTGTAAAAATGTATTGTAAAATTATTTTCTATATACTATTGTAAAAGTATTTTTTCGTAAGGAAATAAATTATGGTATGTACATATATTCGTAAAACCCACGTGTGTGTATAAAAATTTCAATCATCTTCCCTCCTATAAAAGTTCTTTATTGTATGTATATTCCTATTGTAAAATCTTGTATAAAACTTGTATAATCCATGTATATATATTTACTAACCATTTTTTCTTTCTCAAAAATTCTTTGAAATTTTTTTCAAAAAGATTTTCCTTTTTCTTTCTTTCAAAAAATGTTTTGCATATATTTCTTGCATTTGCATGTGCAATTTTCAGAATAGTATTGACATTTAAACTAGCTGGAATAAAATTGAAGAATGGAGTTTGGTTATGACCTTAATCCACTTAATTTCATAGGAACCTTATAAGAAGTG
The DNA here is from genome assembly GCA_037367405.1 of Ottelia alismoides. NCBI lineage: Eukaryota > Viridiplantae > Streptophyta > Magnoliopsida > Alismatales > Hydrocharitaceae > Ottelia > Ottelia alismoides. The sequence continues at coordinate 129,252 of JAZKJV010001235.1, forward strand.
GAGTTGAAACTTTTCATGTCATAGAGACTTAATTCTTTAAGTCCATAAGACTATGTTCACATGTTATATTGATTAATCTAAGTAGAATATTTAACAACACATACATGATTCTTCTAGACCGTGGATTATTGGACAAGCACTCTACACATAACTCTTCATGGATGAGGTGGTGAGGGGGCATAATCCTTTGGCTTGGGGTAGCACACGGATGTGTAACAGCTAGTGGAAGCATTTGTCTTCCTCTAGGGAGGGTAGTACATCTCAACCTGGTCTTGTGGCATTGAGGTCTAAAGACAGGATGATGTGGGGTTGAAGTAATGCTTCAAAAGAATGATAGTCAACCGTCTCAGAAGAAAAAAATCCTTATGTACATGTTGCAACCTTTTATATATTTAAAAAATGCAAAAATTCCAAAAAAAGTGGACATGCCTGATTGAAAATAAAATGCCTGCCGAAGTGTATAGTCAATTAGCAAGGATGAGCTTTAAAGTCAAATTATTGTGAGCTTGCAGCTAAATGACTTGGATACACTGAGGTAGCTACACTGGCTACCGTCTATTCTTTTCTCCATCTCTTCTTCTTGAGATAGCTGCACTTGAACTTAGAAGGGAATATCCCAACTCCTCGAGGAAAGAGTTGCTAGATCAGGGGACTAGACTTACCTTGTTGAGGGAGGTTGTTTCTTTGCCATTTTTGAGGTGAGAAGGTACGTTCACTTACACCGTACAAGTAAATATTTGTAGTCATAATAATTTGTGTAAGTAGACTTGTTCTAACTCGACCGTTGAGGCGACCTAAACAGGAGTCTTGTGGAACTTAAGGGTTGTTATGTTTGAAATCCATTTCCCAATAACGTTCCACTAAACTAATAATCCAAATGTCTGAACGAGCTCCAGACTACATTTTTATGATGATAAATTTAATACTTAATATTATTCTAAGTTTTTATTTTTCCTTTATTCTTTTCTTTTTCTTTTATTCACTTATCTTTTTAAATAAGTGTTTGCTAAGGGACTAGCAAAGGTAAAGCATAGGGGGATGATGAATCTGCATTTCATCATCTTTCTTCATTTATTTGGACTTAAAATCCCATATAAAACACTTGTAAATATCACTAATTCCATTCTTTTACTAACTCTAATTATTGTGTAAATATTATATATTTGTCATTTAACCTAAAATAAATAAATAAAGAAATAAAGGAATGTATATATGTAATAGATATAGGTTGAATCATATCTCAAGAGAAGGTCAATACTTGACCTGATCGACAAGGAAGAAAGTAGGGGGAGATAAGGCCTAATTAACAAAAAATACACTTACCCTTGTACATATCCATCATATGTGTAATATTACCTATATTACACACTCTTTAATTTATTCATTACCAAATCTTTTGTAAAATAACATTGTTTCTTCTTGAAAATTGTGCATAAAATGCTCTTGTAAATAATTTCAATAAAAACTTGTATAATATTGTATAAATAACATTACTCTCAAAAGGATACATAACTCATCTTTCAATATCAATATTATCCTCAACTGACTCCAAATTCATCAAACTCACTTTCATTGTACTCCAAATTAAATTATCTATAAAATGGAGGTGATTTCATAAAATTCTAAGTTAAGGTGTGAAATGTGGTCAATTGGGGTATTATTGTATATTATACCTATGTACACTTTGTATATTATTAAATTAATTATTTTCTTGTGCAAACTCATGAATATTGTATTTTAGTTACTTATATATATTGTATTAAATTCATGTAAAATACAAATAAAAATCACAAAATAAAAAATTAATAAAAATAAAATCATGTATATATTGTGTATGCATCACCATTTTTATAATGTATCTATACCTATTTAATTAACCTAATAAATTAACTCTTAAAAATCAATAAAAATATCATTAAAATCCTTGTAAAATATTGTAAATAACTAAACTATTAAATTATGTATATACATAAGTAATTAATAAAAATCAAAGTTTTGTATATATAGTATACATACATGTAAATAACACCTTGTACTTATTTTAACCCTTGTAAATATATTTTAATGAAATAAAAATCACCAAAATTAACTTTAAATTATTCTTAACATTTTTTACTTACCCTATGTAATTAAATAAATTCATGTTCTATTTTTAATTCAATTAATTTACATTTTTGGCATGCTTTGTCATCTAGCCTATTTTGGCATTACTCTCCATGCCTTCTGATTGGACGACCCAGGTTTGTTGACCTAGTTCAACTCTTTAGCCTGCGCTTGATGCTCGCTAACTTTGCCCTCCGCCGTTACTTCAGCTAATTCTCCACATGCCCTTAATCACTAATTTCTCATAATTCCTTCTCCAGCATTCAAGCCCGATCATTCATCTCACTCGCCACCTCCTCAAATCCACCAAGCTCGCCTCGATCAACACCTATTTTTGAATTCAAATCCATGCTGGAGTTCATCTTATAAATACCACACCTCCACCTCCGATGAGCCCATGATACGACTTTAGCTCATTTTTCCCCGAGTTTGAGTGTTGGCAGGTTGATAAATGACAGAGGTCGATTACTTCAAGCAAGAGTATGAGATTTTGAGTGAAATTGTAGATCCAGCTATGTCGTCGGAGTCAACCACCGCACGTCTCCGCCTCTCCTCCCTAGTCTCTGATCGAGACGATTTTCATCTTTCTGCTAATATGTAGGTAACTTAGATAGATTATCTTCATTTCGGCACTTTATTTTTCTTTGATTTCATCTCAATCACGTAGATAATAAACTCATCTTCAACCTCTGATGTGCACGATCAGAGGTACTCAGATCACTGTTGAACCTCTCTGACCACACCAACACATTCGCCCAGCCATTCTTCATCCCTTCCACCCTCTACACATCTCTAGATCCTCATAGCTCAGGAGTCTGGTCTTCATTCCGACTATACTCCGTCGGAGGCCTCCATTCGCCCCTCATTTCATGACTTTTTGGCCTAATTCCTTTGTCGGAGGTTTCCTCCGAGCATGAGCTTCCCATTGCAAGTAAGAGGAGATCTATATCTCACGTATAATGCAAGACTAAAGACTAGAGTAGGTTCCTGTAGCAGAGATTGTTCATCACCTTACATATCCCTCATATGGTGATTTCACGAAGACGTGAGGTGCACACTAGATGCAGAACATCTCGATCGACATTTTGGGAGTGATTTGAGGAGAATCCATCGACGAACTAGGGCGAATCGAATGATCTACTCCAGCCTGAGCTCAAGCGCTTCCTAGTTTCTCCAAGTGTCTTTGTAGCCGTGCGATCATAAATACACGTCTAATTTACATCTCATCCGTTGATTGTGCCCCAATAGTCGTTTGTTGATTCAAGCTTCAATATCTGATCGGGGCCCTTCACTCCATAGCCATTTACAACCGTCCGATCAGACTGCTAGAGCATTAGAGCTGCCCGAGCCGCCACATCTAAGGGTAATTTTGCACCCCTATCCTTTATTTTATTTGCAAATAAGTCCCTACGAGGACACACACCATTTTGTCTTCATTTCAACATTTGCATCATCCTTGGTATTTATTTTATTTGCATTTCGGTCCTGTTTGAGTTGTATCTTGGGTGTCGTACGTGACCTATTGGGTTAATTGCAATAAAAATACTTTATTTTCATGTTATTATTCATGACCTAGAAGTATTTTAAATACTTTCTAGCCCAATCCAGGGAAGCGTACGTGCCCACGCACGTGATTTCTTGGGATTTTTGCACATCTCACCTGCAATTTGCATATTTGTTATCATTCAGTCTACATACTTGAATTATTTGCATTTTAGTCTCGGTGAGTGTACATTTAATTTAATCTTTAAAATCAAATAAAAATTAGCAAAATGCATCTAAAATTTCTGCAAAAATTCATATAGGCTCCTATAGCATTATTATTGCATTCATAAATTGCATTTTGCATTTTTCATCATTTCTATTATTTTTTAAAATTAAAAAACCTCATAAAAACTCCTTGTATGCATTTAAAAATCAATAAAAAAATATAAAATATGTGTGAGAAATTCTTAAAAAAATTATGCCTATTTATTTTGATTTATTTTAATTTCTTTCCAATTCTAACTTTTTAATTATTTATAAAACCCAAAAAAAGCATACAAATCTTCAAAACATAAAAAAATATTAAAAATATTTTAAAAATAAAAAATTATAAAATGACTTTCTAGAAATATAAAAAATATATTTTTTTCAACATATATTTCATCCATTTTTACATTATTTATTATTTTAAAATACTAAAAACATTTATTTTACTTCTATTTATTTAATTCATTGTTTTTGATTTATTTAAAGGACTTAAAATTTGTGGAAAATTCTAGAAAAATAGTATAAACATCTGAAAAAGCTTACAAATCAAAAAATAGTTTTTGTTTAATTTTCTACTTATGTTTGACATAATTGAAAAATATAAAAAAGAGTTGATTGTGTGCTTTAAATTTTCTTTAATTCTCTTATTATTTTTTAAAAAACTTTTGCAAAATAAAAAATAAAAAATAAAAAATAGAAAATCTAATAAAAGTTATAAAATTAATTTTTTTTCAAAAATACAAAATCCAAATAGAAAATACAACATCCAAGCCGAGTGTGAATAGAAATTCCTTTATTCTTTCATTGAATTCTCATTGCATAGAATAACACTTTGGATTTTTGTAGCCTCCATGAGTTCGATCCTATTAGCTATACATGTAAATTAAATAGCAAATTCTCTTAGTAATTTTATTTTATTGATTTGTGTATGAGATTTAAATAAAATTTTTGTTTGACGCTTCTTTGGGTTGCAACGACTACAATTTCACTTCTGATTAATTCCATGAAATAAAAATCCGAAGAAGATTGCTCACCACATCATACTTCTGTGCCCGTATCTGTCATCCCAAGACATGGGGAGAACTAGATGGCTTCAATCTGACTGAGGTGCCGAGTACCTCTTAGATGAATTTAAGGAATACCTCAAAGGGAGACGAATTATATCCAATCTCACTCCTTCTGGAACTCCCCAACAAAATGATGTTGCTAAAAAATGCAACAGGACCATCATGGACATGGTCCATTCAATGATTAATAAAGCACATTTACCTCTTAGTTTCTGGGGATATGTAGTAGAGACTGCAATATATCCTTAAGAAGATTCCTAGCAAATATGTACCTCAAAACCCCTCGTGAGCATTGGTTGGAACCAAGCCCAATGTTAGACACTTGATGATTTTGGTTGCTTGGTCCATGCGAAGAATGTGGATGCAAGTAAGCCGGAATCTCGTACTCGAGAGTATTACCTCATTACGTACATAAAGGATGGTATTGGATACCAACTTTACAACCCTAAGGCTCAAGAGGATTTCGTCTCTGTTGATGTAAATTTCTTAGAGGATGACTTCCTTAAGAGTCAAGACAAAATGAAGTAAAGGAACTAATTGAATCCCCTGAGGATATTGAGATTTCTAAGTCAGAACTAAATATGTAAATAAAGATGAAACACATATACCTCTTCTAAGGAGTTTGATGGTGGTTGTACCATCTAAAAGGTACATATTCTACATTTCATGTGAAACTGACAATGATCCAACTTCATTTGATGAAGCACCCACGGATCATGACATGGATAGATGGTTGCTAGCAATAAAGTTTGAAATCGACTCCCTGTACAAGAATGGTGTATGGACCCTAGAGGATCCACCTAAAGGGGTAAAACCCATTATATATAAATGTATCTTCAAGAGAAAGAGGGGACTTAATGGGAAGATAGAGACCTTCATGGCATGGCTCGCAGTAAAGGGCTACATACAGGGAGAAGGCATTGACTATGATGAAAGATTCTGTCTGTTGGAAATGCTTAAATCCATTAGGGCACTACTAGCTATAGCTGCATATCTTGACTACGACATCTAGCAAATGTACATCAAGACAACATTCATCAGTGGATACCTCGAGAAGGATATCTATATGAAGCAGCCCTTGGGCTTCATAACTGAGTAAGGCAACGTATGTAGGTTGAAGAAATTCATCTATGGGCTCAAACAAGCTTCACGTATCTGGAACATCAGATTTGATGAAACCATAAAGAGTTATGATTTTGTTCAGAATCTTGAAAAACCATGTTTGTATAAGATGCTTAGTGTGAGCGTCACTGTGTTCATAGTGCTTTACAAAGATGACATCATTATCATCAGGAATGATACAAGAATGATGACTAGTGTTATGATTTATCTGTCCCATATCGTCGAGATGAAAGATCTTGGAGAAGTCCTTTATATCTTGGGTATGAAGCTGTTCAAAAACAGAGAAAAGGGGATTTTGGGATTGTCACAACATGGATACATTAAGAAGATCTTGTAACGTTTCCATATGGAGAATTCCAAGAAAGTCTTCCTTCCCTTAAGACATGGTATACACTTATCTAAAGGAATGGCTTCTCAAAGTGTTGAGGATAAAAAAGCCATGGCAGGATACCCTTACGCATCAGCTATGGAAAGCCAAATGTATACCATGATGTGCACAAGGCCATTTATCTATCATGCAGTGGGAGTGGTAAGGTGCTACCAATCTTGGTATGGTGAGAAACACTGGAATGCAATAAAGAATATCTTTAAGTATCTAATACGAATGCAAGATAACATCTTGGTATATGGAGGTGGTGATCTCCAAGTCCTATGATACAAATATTCAAACTTCCAATTTGATATAGATGATTGCAAGTCGACTTCAGGGTTTATGTTCTTGTTAAATGACAATATTGTGAGCTAGAAAAGCAAGGAGCTGGACACGACGACTAATTCGACAATAGAATCGAAATACATTGCCGCATTGGATGCTACAATGGAGGTAGTGTGGTTACGCCAGTTCATCCTGGAACTTGGTGTAGTTTCCTTTGGTTCTCCCATCCTCCTACTGCGATAACATGGGAGCCATAGCTCAGGTGAAGGAAACCAGGTGGCATCAAAGAGCAAACATGTGGAAAGGAAATACCACATCGTTTGGAGATTCAAAAGCATGGTGACATCACTGTCACCAAGGTGTCCTCTATTAATAACATTGTTGATCCCCTTACCGTACCTTCACTTCTAAAAGATTTTCAGTCGGTATGTAATGAGAATGGGTTTAAAGATTGTATCTGAATAGTTCTGAGGGCTAGTGGGAGATTGTTAGCTATGTGAGCTGGAGGCAAAGCATTTCTACAATAACTATTATTGTAATGTTTGATATATCAATACATATTATTGATTTATTTCACTCCTTATTTGAGATTAAATGTATGAATAAACTTATAAGGTCCCTTAGTACAATTAGGGTTATGTACCATGACCATATTAATAATCATACAACTATTGATTCAATGGTTGAATCATAGAGGTTGGTATTTGGATGATATCTAAAGAGTTCGATTGGGTACTCATCAAGCATCGTCAAATGATTGTTAAGAAAGGATCTCCAACCCAAGAAGGAGATGGAAATACTTCTCTGAAGGTTGATATTTAACCGACCTCTTGATGCATGTCTTCTACATGGGAATAGAGATTGAGAGGTGTTAGATAAGTTAGGTCAAAGAGTTGACTTAACGAGATCGAGATAACCGAGACTTATGTCATATGTTGTCACGATTACTCTTGGCCAAAGTGCGGGATGGGTAGGCCCATGGGTCGGGTTGAACGGATCGTGGTTTTAAAAATCCTTAACCAAGGCTCAGGCCGGGCTAGCCCATGAGCCATACTTCAAGGCCCAAGTCCGACCCAGGTCTGGGCCATGCCGATCCATGGGCCGAATGTAAAGTATGTTTTTTCTTAATTTTTTATTCTAATTTATAAATTCAAAGAGATCATACAGGTTCACTACTGAATTGGAAGACTTGAGCTCACTCATGAGGTATTGGGACCAATCAAATTCCATGCATGATCATCTTGCTTTGAAAGCATGACAATAATTTGTAGGTACGATATATGCTTTTGGAAAGCATATGATCGATACCAACTCCCAATGATCGAATGAGAAACTTAATGATAAAATCTTGAATAAGATAGTTTAAATATGATCTAAAACTTCAGGTTTATTCTAAGTCTACTAGTATGCAAGATGTACGGGTATTAGGAATACTCGAAGGTGATGTGATCGTAAATGATTATATAAACATGATACTTCCATTCTGAGGGAGTGATGAAACATGTATGTATTTTAGTGACTCCTCTCAGTAGATTAGTAATCCAATTTTAGTCAAATATTGTAAGATGATCTGAATATGATTCATATGCAATGAGATAATTAGATTTACAGTGTTATGTAATCAAACATATTTGAGAGATCCTTGAGATCTGGATTTGAGATGAGATCTCGATATCCAAGTCATTATACACAAAATGTATGGTCGTCTTGTCCTTATCTTCAAGTATCTGCGGAGAAAGCGTAATTCAAGAATAATTCTATTGTTGATAATGTATCTAAGCATCAGAAAATTGACGATTAAATGTGATTTAATTATCATAAATATATGAATATGATTCATATTATTTGGACACATGATAATAATCATCTAAGAAAATTAAATGATATTTAATTATTAGGCATATGCTTAATATGGATATCACTATCCATAATAATCACAAATAATACAGATGTGATTTATAATATGTTGGAGAGATTTAATTATGAATAGTATTTACGAATTAAATGTTAATGTGAATTGGATTCACATTAATTGTAAATATATTTTACATTTTATGTAGGATGGATGAATATGATTCATAATTGTCAATGACATGAATGAAATTACCACAAAATAATTTGGAATTGTTTTAGTAAATAATTATGCAACAAAAGTTGTTGCACATGTGGAATATTTGTCTATATTTGAGATCTCACAAAATTGTAATGAGAGAACCACCTTCCCTTTATAGAGGGTGGACAACCATCATTGAGTCATATTTCAATGTGGTCGTCCACTCTATGGAAGGAAGAAGGCATGCTATTTTTCCATTCGTTCCACATGTTAATTGATTTAGTTCAAATTAAATTATATAGATGAATATTAAATATATTCAATATATTTTAAATTAGTTTTTTGTTGCAAATTTATACAATAAAATCATAGCTATTGATTAAAAGAGCAAATTAATCGACACCATTAATATGTGTGCTTATGGATTGAGATCCATGGACATCCAATTTGTTATATAAGAAAGGCTATATCTAGCTCTTTCCATTACAACAACTTCAAGAGCAACTACTATCTCTCTATTCTTATACATGTCCAAGGTCTCTATCTCTCTCAATATTGTGGTTATACAGTATATTGACCTAAAGAGCCTCATAATCGTCGCATCATTATTGTGCTTCGAATCGACTACTCATGGATCTCCACCTTCTTCGATGCTTCTTGCTCGTTAGGAAGGCCATGGGGTTCGTGAGATAAAATCAGAATATTCATTACTTGGATCATCAACTCAGATTGCGAGATCTACGTGTCTCATCCACGCGTCTGCAAGTGCATCCTTCGTTGGATCAGATTTGAGACAAGAGGCCACTTCATTTAGATACACGTGATCGCAATCACACTTCAAGAGGTAATCCTTTTACTCGTTTGTGGTCTTGATGAAATGATTTGAGGAGTGTTGTCATATCATGTGGGTTCAACTAATTAAAATTTTTAAATTCCGTTGTCCGTTGCAACTAGTATGATTAGTTGCCCTAGATCGTATTTAATGTGATCTACATGCTTCTATGATGCGCTAAAGCCTAAACCACAACCTTCAAGTGATATCAGTTCCTTGTTCAAAGGTCTTATATCTGATCCAACTCTTAATGGAATAAGGTTTTGTATATTGGGTCTATTAGGACTCATAGGTTATTCAAAAAATGCTTGTTTCGAATTGTTTTTTCACTAAAAATGAAAAACTACTGTTTATGCACTACTTGGATGAATTTTTTGGATAATAAAATGTATTTAAAATGTCTAAATATGTTCCTGAATTAGTATCTAATATTTGGCACCAAAGGTGCTAAAATTAAAATTCAAAAAGTTCCTGTAGTGACATTAGTTTTGCATGTATTTACGGATATGTAACAATATAATTTTGGTTTCTGTTTTCCCATTATAAAATAAGAAATAAATAATTTAACTAAGTATATAGTTAAATCAGCAAACCTTTCAATTTTATGAAATTAAATTGATGCTTAACATTTATGGAAATATTTGATTAAACATCAATCACCATTGAATGTTTATTTCATGACAAAACCATAGTTTAACCTACAATAGTTGTAGGTCAACTTTTACATGCAAAACATGTTTTCTTGATATGATTAGAAATTTAGAATCTTTAAAATATTTTAAGATGCTTAAGATTTTGGGGTGATTACTAGATATGTATCGTACTGGTCACGAAGAGCATGAGACCAATAAAACCTCTTAGTACAATTTGTACCAATTGTGTTGTCTCAAAGTGATTTGATAATGGTGTCTACGTCATGGATATGCTAATGGGTTACTTAATTGGTACCCTGAACTACAGTAGAAGCGTTCCAATTTAGCATTTTCTGTCTGGCCTGACTTTATTCGTATCAAAGATGCTAGCATGATAAGCCTATGCATACTTTAAACAACTAATTGGAATAATACAATTGTACAATGCGAGGGTGAATATCACATACTAATAGCAGGCAAACTTAAATTGTTTGTTAGTTGAATTAGATTGTTAATTAATTTAATATGATTAGATTAATTAGATCCAATTAAAATAAACACTCTATTATGAATAGAGATGTAATTCCCTTGGAAGAATTAATTGTAATGAATCTAATTTATAGTGATTAATTAAAATTTAAATGAGGTATGGAGGATCATATAAATGATGTCTAAAGTCTTCCATCAAGGTGAAGGGTTCCATCTCCATGGATTGTACCTTGGAGATGCCTATGCAAAGTCATAGCTTTGGTTACAAGCGCACATAGATCGAGCTCTTTGCTTGTCGAAAGAGTAAGGTCGTATGTGTAGTAACACCAATATTGTTCATCATATAATTGAGGTGATATTGGATTGCACATAGCCAGTTCTAGTCGTATTAATGGTTTATTCAATTAACAACGGGTCACCATCACCTTTGGGATGGAGGGCCTAGGTGTTAAAGGTCGAATTATACTTGCAAGGAGGAATGAGTTCCCGCTTCATTTTACCCAAATTGGAACTTCTCATATAATTGGGATGTAAAAGGGGTTAAAAAGGAGGTCACATATCTTGATAAAGAAATAATGGTAAGTATGTCTCTTTATTTGAAAGTTTAATAAGGGAGTGTACTTTTAGAGTTTAAAAGGCATGACTTATTGTTTAAAAATCCTTAATAAAAGAATTTAAATTTAAATATATAATCATTTATATATTCTAATGAGTGCATTATTAATCTCAGATATGAAATCTGTGAACTCGCTTAACGGGCTTCCGAAGGTCAACCAGTTGATCTGAACAAATTATTCGAATTGGATCCATAATTTAGATCTTGTTCTCTTTGCAAAGCACATTTGTTATGTACTCACTGAGAATAAATATGCAAACCCCATATTAATGAAAGAACTAGAATCTAATGAAATTTTAATAAGGACTACTTGCCGGTTCAATGTGGTATGTTGGGGTCTTTTTCTAATGTACTTCAAAAGCAACACATGAAAATAGAGAATTCCCATGATATAATGTTGAATCTAAAAAAGATGTTCAATGATGTGAACTACATAGAGCGCATTCGGAAGCATGGGTTCTAGAAGTGCCTGACCCAAAAGGTGAAGAAGAAGAGTTAAATTGTTGACTCATCCTCTCAACCTTCCACACATCTGGCATATGTATGTCATCACTATAAAGTCCAGGGCACTGGAAAAGAGATTATCCAAATTATTTGAAACTTAAAAAAGGATAAAGATAATGCCCTAGCATGTATAAAATCAACTTTCATCATCGAAATCAATTTTCTCATACGACGAGAAGGTAGTTGGGTCATAGATTTGGGTGCTTCTGTATGCAATCTATTGCATCTATTTTAGGAGATCAGATATCTTGATCAAGAGGAGATAGTCATCTAGATGGGATTTGATGCAATTGTTGCAATAATCACCATCGAGATGTGCATACTATCGTTATTTAGTGGGAGCGTCCTATTACTTAGAGAATATCTCTATGTTCCATATGTTATATGTATCTTATTATCGGTATCTAATTTAGTTAGAAATGGATATTCATTCCTGTTTTGTGAGAAGCTTATCACAAGTTGTTATGATAAACATATTGTAGGCGGTGTTCTAACTTCTTGTAGACTCTATGAATTGTGCATTAATGAATCCGTCATGAATATAACACCCATTAAAAAAACCATAAAAGAACTAGAGAGGAAAAAATCATTCAAACATGATTTGACAGGCTTGATCATTTATCTATTGATAGGATGAATAGATTGTTAAAGGATGGCTCCTAAGATTTTCTATATTGTCCAAACTTTACCTACCTGTGAGCATTGCATTCGAGTTAAAATGACAAGAGCATCCTTCCTAAATATGAGTACATGATATTATGGGTACATGATATTAGGGTATTCATGATTGCATACCGATGTATGTGATTCCTTCAGTACCACAACCCCAAATGGATATCGATATTATTTGACGTTTACTGATGACCATTCGCGATACAAGTTTATCTTCCTATTACATCATAAATCTAAAACCTTTGAAAAGTTCAAAGAATTCAAGGCTTTGGTTGAAAACCTAACCGATGGGAAGATTAAACAGATTCTATCTGACCGAGGTGGTGAGTACCTCTCAAATGAATATAAGGAATAGCTCAAAGAGAGAGAAATTGTATCCAATCTCACTCCTCCTAAAACTCCCCAACTAAATGGTGTTGTTGAAAGATGCAACGTGACCATCATGGACATGGTTCATTCAATGATGAGTAAAGCACATAGACCTCTTAGTTTATGAGGATATGCAGTAAAGACTGTAATATATGTCATTAATAAGATTCCTACCAAATATGTATGTAAAACCCCTTATGAGCTTTGGTTTGAAACCAAGCCTAGTGTTAGACACTTGAGGATTTGGGGTTGCTTGGTCCATGCAAAGAATGTGGACGCAAGTAAGCTGTAATCTCTTATTCGAGAGTGCTACTTTATTGATTATGTAAATGACAGTATTCGATACCAACTTAACAATCTTGATATTCAAAAATATTTTTGTCTCTAGAAGTATAAAATAATTAGAGAAGAATGACTTCGTTAAGAGTCAAGACAAAATGAAGTAAAGGAACTCACTAAATACGCTGAGGATGTTGAGCTTTCAAAACAAGAAACTGAAGATGTAAATAAAGATGAAACACTCACACATCTTCGAAGGAGTTTGAGGGTGATTGTACAATCTAAAAGGTATGGATTCTACGTGTCACGTGAAACTGAAAATGACCCAACTTCATTTGATGAAGCACTCACGTATCATGACATGGATAGATGGATGCTGGCAATGAAGTCTGAAATAGACTCCATGTACAAGAATGGTGTATGGACCCTAGAGGATCCACCTCGAGGGGTAAAACCCATTGGGTGTAAATGGATCTTCAAGAGAAAGAGGGGACCTTATGGAAATGTAGAGACCTTCAAGGAACAATCCGTAGCAAAGGGCTGCACATAGAGAGATGGCATCGACTATGAAGAGACATTATATCTTATAACTATGATTAATCCATCAGGTCACTTCTATCTATAGGTTCATATCTTGACTACACCATCTGGCAGATGGACGCCATGATGGCATTCCTCAATGAATATCTTGAGGAGGAAATCTATAAGGAGCAACCATAGGGCTTCAGAACTGAGGAAGGTAAAGTATGCAAGCTGAAGAAATACATCTATGGATTCAAACAAGCTTCTCGTAGCTAGAACATCAGATTTGATGAAATCATAAAGAGTTATGATTTCATTTAGAATCCCGATAAACCATATGAGTAGAAGAACCTTACTGGGAGCATCATTGTGCTCATTGTGTTTTAAAGATGACATCCTTATAATTGAGAATGATACAAGAATGATGATTAGTATTAAGATTTGGTTGTCCTATGCTTTTGAGATGAAATATCTTGGAGAAGCCTTATATCTTGGGTTTGAAGATGTTCAGAAATAGAGAAAAGACTATTTTGAGATTGTCACAACATGGATACATTAAGAAGATCTTGTAACATTTTTGTATGGAGAACACCAAAAAAGGTTCCTTCTCATAAGATATTGTTTACACCAATCTAAAGGGATGGATCCTCAAAGTCTTGAGGATATGAAAGCTATGGTTAATGCCCTTGCACATTAGATATGGGAAGCCTAACGTATGCCATGATGTGTACAAGGCCAGATATCTGCCATGCAGTGGGGGTGGTAAGCCGTCACCAATACTTCTATGTTCAGCAACACTGGAATGCAGTGAAGAACATCTTTAAGTATCTAAGATGGACACAATATTACATCTGGTTATATGGATATGGTGATCTACAAGTCGTAAGATCGCAAGTCAACTTCAGTGTTTGTGTTCTTGTTGGTGTTTTGTGTTGGAGAAGAAAGAAGCTACAAAATATGGTTGATTCAACAATAGAAGCTGAATACATTGTTGCATCGGATGTTGCAAAGGAGGAGGTATGGTTACACAAGTTCATTTTGAAACTTGGTGTAGTTTCTTGTGTTTATCCCATTCCTTTGATGTGTGATAACACGAGAGTCATAGCCCAGACGAAGGAACCCATGTCGCGTCAAAAGAGCAAACCCATAGGAATGAAATACCACATCATTCGGGAGATTCAAAAGGGTGTTGAAATCATCATCACCAAGGTGGCCTCTGCTGATAACATTGTTGATCCCCTTATCAAACCTTTACTCTGAAAGGCTTTCGACCAACATGTAATGAGCATGGGTTTAAAGATTGTACTTGAATGGTTCTGAGGTCTAGTGCGAGATTTTTAGCCATGTGAGCTCAGGGTGGACCGTTTCTACAATAAATATTATTGTAATCTTTGATATATCAATAAAGGGTATTGATTTATTTGACTTCTTGTCTGAGATTAAATGAATGAATGCACTTATAAGGTCCCTTGATATAATTAGGATTATGCACCATGATCATCTTAATGGTCATACAATTTTTGATTAAATGGTTGAATAATAGAGGCTGATGCTTGGATCATATAAAAATTATTAGATTGAGGACTCATTAAGCACCGTCAAATGATAGTTAAGAAAGGATCTTCAATCCGAGAAGGAGATTGAAATCCCTCTCTAAAGGTTGATATCTAACCGACCTCTTGATGCATGTCATCTGCATAAGAATAGAGATTCAGATGTATCGTATAACTTAGGTTAAAGACCGAGATCGAGATAACAAAGACATGTTTCGCATGCTGTCACAATATAGGCACACATCCCCAGACTGGAGACAGATGTATTACTATATACGTAAGTATCAACATTAGGTAGATCATTAGGTTAACGACCTAATCAAGGTCTATACACTGGCGAGCTATGCTCATACAAGTGCATATGAGTAATACAATCTGTCAAAGGGATCATACAGGTTCACTACTGAATCGAAAATCATGAAATCACTCATGAGGTATTGGAACCAATCAAATTCCATGCACGATCGTCTTACTTTGAAAGCATCACAAGACTTTGGAGGTATGATATATGCTTCTACAAAGCATATGATCGATACCAACTCCCAATGACCAAATGAGAAACTTAACGATGAAACCTTAAAGAAGATAATTTAATTATGATCTAAAACTTTGAATTTATTCTAGGTTTTCCAGTATGCATGATTTACAAGTATTAGAAATACTTGAGGGTGATGTGATAGTAAATGATTGTATAACAATGACACTTCCATTCCAAGGGAGTAATGAAACATGTTTGGATTTTAGTGACTCCTCTCAATAGATTAGTAATCCAATCTTAGTCCAAATGTCGGACATTAATCTGAATATGATTCAAATGCAATGATAATATTAGATTTTACAGTTTGATTTAATCAAACATCTTTGAGAAGTTCCCGGGATCTAGATTTGAGATGAAATCTCAATATTCAAGTCACTATACATGGAATGTACAATCGCCTAGTCCTTATCTCCAAGTATCCAGGGAGAAACCACATTATTCTTGAAAGAGTTCAAGAATAATTCTATTGTTGATAATGTATCTGAGCATTGAGAAATTGATGATTAAATATGTTATCATGAATAATTTTAATGTGATTCGTATTATTTGGACACATGAGAATAGCCATCTAAGATAATTAAATGTGAATTAATTTTCAAATATATGATTAATGTTGATATGATTATCTATAATAATCAAAACTATTAAAATGTGATTTATAACATATTGGAGACATTTAATTGTGAATAATATTTATGGATTAAATATTGATGAGAATTGGATTAACATTATACAATTAATTGTAAATATAATTTATATTTTATATTGGATGGGTGAACATGATCCATAATTGTCAATGACGTGATTAAAATTATCATAAAATAATTTGAGATTATTTTGGTGAATAATTATGCAATAAAAGTTGTTGCACATGTGAAATATTAATTGATATATGAGATCTCACAAAATTGGAATGAGAGAGCCTCCTTGCCTTTATAAATGGTGGACGAACACCATTGAGTCCTATTTCAATGTGGTTGTCCATTCTATGAAAGGAAGATGCGGGCTCTCTTTCCATTCATTCCACGTGTTAATTGATTTAATTCAAATTGAATTATATTGATGAACATTCAATATATTTAATTTATTTTAAATTAATTTGTTGTTGCAAATTTATGCAACAAAATTATGGTCATTTATTGAAAGCACAAATTAATCTACAATAATGATTATGTGTGCACATGGATTGAGATCTATGGACATCCAAATTGTTATAAAAGAAAGTCTAGACCTAACTCTTTTAATTACAACAACTTTAAGAGAAACACTTGTCTCTCTCTATTCTCATACACATGCAAGGTCTCTCTCGCTCTCTCGCTCTCTCTCTCTCTCTAAATATTGTGGCCATCCACTATATTAACCTAGAGAGCCTCACAGTAGTTGCATAGTGATTTTGTTGGCGGATCGACTGCTTTTGGATCTTCACCTTCTTTCGTTCTTCTTTCTCGTGAGGAAGGTCATGGATTTCGTGACATGAAATTAGAAGATTCATTACTCAGATCACCAACTTGTATTATGGGATCTGTGTGTCTCATATACATCCTTCATTAGATCAGACTTGAGACATGAGATCTCTTCGTTTAGAGACATGTGATTGCAATCACACTTCAAGAGGTAATCTTTTGACTTGTTTGTGATCTTGATGAAATAATCTGAGTAGTGTTCTCATATCATATGGTTTCATCTAATTAAAATTTTTAAATTCTGTTGCGTGTTGCAAGTAGTATGACTAGTTGCCTTAGATTGTATTTTTTGATGTATACGCTTAAGTGATGCTAAGGCCTAAACCATATCCTTCAGTTATGACCATCCCTGCCACTTTTCTATGCCCATCTGACCTGAGTAGAACTAGACAGGATGGTCATCAACCATTGCACGTACAAATTGTATAGGACGGTCGTTAACCATCCCCTTTGAGTGGAATACATAGGGGAGGGTTCTAATCGTCCCTATGAAGTTGACATAGGGGACGATCATGCTCATACCATCAAAAGATGTGAGGGGACATTCATTGATCGTCTCTACCAATAAGATCAGAAGGGATGGTCTCAGTTGTTGCCCTTTCTACGGACCCTCTAGTCAAATGAGATGTTAGTATCAGGGACGCTTCCTCAGCCGCTGCCATGATCGAAGGCGACAGTTATGTTATCATAAGGGATGATTGTTTATTGTCCCTTAATGTGTCTCTGCTTGTAGTGGGAAGATCATTCTTTAAACATGAAATTTAAATTCATTTGAATAGTCTTTTTTACGGTTTTAATTGGGAGTTGATATTGATCATATGCTTTCTAAAACTGTATCTTATACCTACAAATCATGTTCTACTTCTAAAGTAAAATGATTACCGGTAGAAAGGGAGTTAAAATCAATAAGTTTTATTCATATTTTATTACAATAATATTTATTGTAGAAATCGTTCGCCTAGGGCTCACATGCCCAACATTGCAGGCTTTGTATATTCCAATAGAAAGCAATGGAAAGGAAGCCTCATCAGTCCTTTAGATTTCTACAGTGTGTGATATGTAGTGTTGATCTTGGTGTTTGATCCAAGGTTGTAAAGTTGCATGCTTTGTAAACTGTTGAGGTATCCGCGTAACTATCTCATGGTTCATAGTGGAATAGTTAGTTGGCTCGGCTAACTGGAAAACTCTGAGTCAAGAGGCTCACTTCATGGTTTTTCTCAAGTGGGTTTCCACCTAAAAATAATGTGCAATGTTATGGTTATATAGATTGATTGAATATTTTGTGCTTATTACCAATTTTACAAAAATATTTCAATCTACCTCAAAAAATTATCATCCTCTCTCTAGTGGTCTCGTGATTCAATAACTTACAATATGTGTGCATGTGCTAGTGTATGTGTGCATGTAGATGTGCATGTCTATGTGTGGGAGTGCACAGGTGTACGTATATGCATGCATGTGTATGTGTATGCATGTGCATGTGTGTGTACGAGTGTGTGTTTATGTTAGTGTAAGTGTAGGTGTGCATATTCTTGCGTGCATATTGTGTGTCTAAGTTTTTGTAAATAATCATATAACATTAGGTTCACAAGTTTGTAATATATCATAATTTTATAATATATAATGAACAATTAACCAACTTACGTTGATCAAATATAAATATTTTTCTAAGCAAAGATTTAAACATACATGAACTAGAATTTACCCAAACAACAGAGAAATAAAGCACATACATGAATTGAAAATTACTCAAACAATATGGTAAACAAAACATTAACGGATAACAAAAATTTAAAGAAATCACTTTCACGTGGAGGCGCCTCTGGTAGGATTCACTTCAAGACAAGGGGGTGTGACAATAATTAGTGGAGATGTGCGAGGGGTGGCAACAGCTCGTGGCGATGCAGGTGGTGACAACGAAGAGGAAGGTAGTATATGAGAGGAGGAAGGGAGGGAGAGGGGAAGTCACTAGTGGCGGTACGGGAGAGGAGGGGGTGGTCAGTAGGGGTAGAGTGATGATAGAGGTAGGGGAGGAGGAGCTGCTAGTGGAAGTGGTAGAGTGGAAGGAAAGGGCAGGAGGAGCCACTGATGGTGGAGGCAAAAGTATGGGAAGGATGTGGTGGTCATGATAGAGAGGAACGGAGGCTTAGAATGCAACAAGTATCAGAGACGGAGGGAGGGGTGAGGAAACACTATTACTAAAAAAGGGAGGGAGAAGTGGTCATGACATCAATGTTTGAGGGGGAAAGGGAGGGTGGCGGTCGTGTAGGTTATGCAAGGTTGGGGGTGGCATGCCATTAAAAATCTTGCTTTATAACTATGGATTGTTCAAATGCATGGTATAAATGTCAGTGACTACATGACCTACCACATATAGTTGCAGAAGTAGATGTAATACTAAGGTAGAGGATTCCGACTATGTATGGTGGAAAGATGAACACAGTGTGGTTGTGATAAATTTGGAAATACCTTTACCACCACATGGAGTTGCAATGTTGTGGTCATGAATACCTTTTTTTCATAAAGTGGGATGGCCACAAGGGTGCCATATTCTCGGAGCCTAAACATTATAATTCAAGAAATCCTCTTTTATCGGTTATACAAAAATTACTCCTTCCCATTTTCAAACTCAATCATATTTATCACATAAAATTTTATGATCAACGATAGAAAAATCCTTCATATCTACTTAATTATTTCGTTCCTATCAAAAAAGAATGTTACACGATTATTATAAAAGTGACTGCAATTTTACTCTTCATTAGGATCTCACCATAGCACCTTTTACTTCTAAAATGTTGTGAACTAGACCAGGATCGTTCTCAATGAATCCATAAGATTTGATCCCATTTTTCTCATCGTGTGTTAGTAGAGACCAAAAATCTTAAGCAATCGATTTGACAAAACAACTTAGAAGCTAGTTAAGAAGATACAAGTGTCTCATTAGTTCCCACTTTCTCCGAATCCCTTTCCTTACACATTTCTTCTTCATATGTCTAGATATAGGATCTAAAGGGAGACAACTTAGAAGTACTTTTTGTACACAAAAAAAAAACACTCCTATCTGATAGAAATGTATTAAATGATCCTTTTGATCTTACCACATATCCCAAATTTGTCTACAAGAGCTACACTACTTGTATTAGTAGCTATATTTTTCTTCTTCTCTAGAACACTAATTTATAAGGTCTCATTCATAAGTCTTACAATATGGCACGCACTGAAACCACGATTATGGACCTTAGCTACTAGGTCTAGAGGGTGATATGGGGAGCACATACTCAATGTTCCATGTCAAAATAAGCTCTCTACAATTTTTTTTAAATGTCCCCAGACTAGTCCACTTGGATAATTTTTCATTTTATCTATAACTCAAAATGATGGGAATCTTTTTGCATTAGTTCATCAAAAATCAGGTAATATACACAAAAAACACTCATAAAAATAACAAAGCACGCAATTTTTGATGATTTTAGAAAGGTTACAACAGTATCACATGAGTATTCTCCTCATAAAATAAAGTCATCAACTTTGTCAAATCTCAAATGATTAAGTCAAACCACAACAAATACACATAGATTTGAATTTTAAAACACCCGTAGTTGATTTCCATGATTAAGAGTTCATAAATGCAAGTAAATAGATAATCAATAAGGTTGCAGCTTTATAATGTATGTACAAATGGAAATCTACACATTGGAGTGGTCATCATCATCGTGTCGTGTGTGTGCTCTTCAACCGAGTGGAAGCATGAGAGGTTGCATTCCTTTCATCAAAAGTCTGCGCATTTGGATTTGGTCATCGTCACCGTCCACCTCCGTGCGATTCTCTAAATGGGAAATTGATGGAGATGTTACGAATAAGATAAATGCAAGTTGATTAAAGTGGAGAGGAACTTCTGTTGTTTTTTGTGATAAAAAAATTCTTTGAAAATCAAAAGAAAGTTCTACAAAGCAGCCGTGAGACATGATATGCTCTATGGATCTGAATGTAGGCCTGTGAACTATAAACGTGTGCACAGAATGATAGTAACAGAATGAAAATGCTAAAATGGATGTGTGGACACACATACACGCACGAGCACGCACAAAGACCGGATTCGGAGTGATGCAATCAGAATGAATGTTGGTGTAGCTCCGATCGAGGATAAGATGCGAGAAAATCGCTTAAGATGGTTTGGTCATTTGCAAAAGATGTCAGTTGATGCATCGATTAGAAGATGTGAGTTTTGAGATGTTGAACTTGCTAATAGGGAGGCGAGGAAGCTCCAAGAAGTGTTGGAATGAGACTATAAGAAGGGATCTTAACGTTTTGGATCTAAGCTCGAGAATGACCCAAGATAGATCTGAATGGAGGTAAAGAATCCATGTAGCCGACCATACTTAATATGGGAAAAGACTTTGTTATTATTGTATGTTACCCGCTAAATGCGCATTAGCAAGCATCCCATCATGAATCAACATTGGGAAACAAAAAAGAAGGGATGATAATGGGTCTCCTTGTCTCAGACTTCTTGTGGATCTAAACATCTTGGTATCGTTATTATTTATTATGAATGCTAACTTGGATTAATTTGTTGATGAATCTAGTGATCCAGCCAGTACATCCTCTTGTGGATGCTTTGTATTACGTCAATAACATATAAAGTCGCTGATAAAATTATGAGAATCCATGACTAACTAAGAGATAATAAACTCAAATTTGAGAAATCCGAGCTTTATTTTGGTAACCGGTAAGATTACCCTTATTTGTTGGTCTTTTGCAAGTAATCTTTATCTGAAACTATAGGTTTTCATATCGTAGTTTAGAGGAGTGATCCTATGAGAGCAAAAAGTTGTGAGAGTATGAGAGGGATGATTCTGGACCACATGAATCACCCAAGAAAGAGAAAATCAGGAGAGAGAAAACAGAATCATGTGGTCTAAAATCATCTCTCTCATACTCTCACAACTTTTTGATCTCATAGGATCACTCCTCTCATAGTTTATATCTAAACTATATAGAGTCAGGTACTCCGTAGACCATACACCTGCTATAAACATATGCATGTGGGTGTTCTATATGCTTCCCCTCAATTGACGTCGTTTACCGATGAAGCAGATCCTCTACTATGGAGGATTCTACAACATGGCATACTATAATGGATTTTTTTTGCAAAAGAATTGAGAAAAATCCAACCGTATAGATTTACTCTATGTTAATTGGTCTGCATAGCTATCAAATTTCATCTTGATCCGATGTTTCTAACTATTTATCATAAAGGTCAAAAGAAAAGTCGAATTTGAAATGTTTTTAAGTACCACTCACATTGACTTTTCATTTGATCTTTACGATAAAACAACTAGGAACATCGGATCGAGATGAAATTTGATAGGTATATGGAACAATTAGCATAGATTAAATCTACACGATTAGATTTTCCACAAAGTTTTTTTTTTTGCAAAAAATACCCATTACAGCAAGGTCTGTTGTAGAATCCTCTACATCAGAGGATATGCTTCCCTCCATGTATTACAACAAATCAGTTGTAGTTTTTTTTCATGATTTCGATTCAGAAATCTAACATTATATATTGAATCTTAGATTAATGCTCTAAATATCTGTCAAATTTTGCTCAAATAAGAGGTTGTTTGCTATTTTATATTAATGCTTGAAGATCCGGACAATATTTAAGCAAGTTAAATTCCGTGTAAAAAAGGGTTCGGATCTTCAAATATTAAGATAAAGTAGCAAACGACCTCTGATTTGAGTGAAATTTGGAGGATATGTAGAGCATTAATATAAGATTCAATCTATAAGGTTGGATTTGGAATCGAAATCATAAACAAAAAAATTACAACTAGAGCAGACGATCTGCTCTTCTCCATGTAAACGTGTACGTGCATGCATTCATGCACACACTTACTATCCGATGGATGCAGGTTCAATGTGATTGATCATTGGCTTGTTGTGCTTGCAATCTCCTTGCAACTTGGAAGCTTCTTTGGGCAATGCTACCTGTTTGGTTGGGGGCCTCTCATGAGGCAATAGTAAGACAGATTAGCCTAACGCTGATCGCGAACGTGCTGCCGATCGAGAGATACGTCATCGCTACGTGGGGCTGGCAATCTTACATGTTGCAGTCGCAGCTAAGGCCTCCCTGGAAGAAAATCTCTCGAAATAATTTGGCTTGAAAGAATCGTTTGCGTGTGGGAGCACAACCGCTCCACCACATCTGTGAAGACGACGTATGGATCATATCACTGCTACGCCACTGAATGTCTAGCATTCAATTCTTAAAACACAGGAACTGCCTGGCATTGGGATTTGAACGCATATGTTTGGTTCACGTTCCTGTTTTATGCAATCCATTTTGTATTTGAAGGTATTTATTTAAAATTTGTATATGATGCAGGAAAGCCGACTCAACAACCAAAACTCCTTGATGTGGATGGTAGTAAAGACAGATCATTTATTTCCTCCTTTCTGCACCACGTGGTACGAGGGATAAGAAAAAAAATGTACTAAGCCTTCTCCCACTACAAGTAGGGTCGGCTACATGGATTCTTGCTCAAATCCATGTTGAAAGATTCGACTATTTTTTACGCTGGCCGTCGACTACCTAACGCAACCACTGCAAGAGTGGTATTTGAACCCTGGTCTTTTGTGTGGTAAACACACTGTACTACCACTAGATGGTACGAGGGATAAGAAGTAAATAAAAATTAGGGATAAGTAAAGTTATCTTTCGTTTTTTTGTGTTGGACATGGATCCTATAAGGGATGAGTATTGGGTCGGGCCGGTCCGACCCAGCCCGAAGTCCAACCCAAAAATCTCAGTCCAGCCCGGCTCAAGCCTAAATGAACATTGGACCTGGTTCTAATATTTAGGCCCAAAATTTTTTTGGGCCAGGCACAAGCTTGGCTCGGCCCAGCCCGATCCGGCCCAATGGTTTGACCCGAAGAGGGTCCGAACCTTTCCCGTATCCTACACGGCTGGAAACTCTCACTTGTCCACAGTCTGTTCATATATCCTATCTTCATACAATATTTATAAATCCAGAAAGTCATGTGTGGGACATATGAGTTGATGATCATTGTATTGCATTTCGGAATTAATTTTCCTTAATTAGTATATAGTTTAGATTCAGCTGGTTATTCTTAAATTTCTTAGTGTTTATTTTTTCCATCAGAATATTTTCTATTATTGAACCTTTACCCAATATGAGCATTATGCACATTACATGTAGTGCCTGGTGCACATGTTGTTGTTAACTGTGTAAGTTTGGTTCACAGTTATTTATTATTTATGTATTTTTGACACATATTTTATCCTTTATTATTTATTCATCAAATAAAGAAACTTTGTACATGAAAGTTGTAGATAATAATGTAAATAAAAATACAAAATTGAGTTTGTACAAAAATAATATACAGTATGCATTTTATACACAAAATAAAAAGCCGAAAATCAAACTTCACAGACCCATATCTTTCGAATAGAAACTCAAAACATATCAAAATCATCTCTAATTGTATATAACTTTTCACATGCTATTTAATGGTGGTGGTTTTGTATTTTTTGGAATTACTATGTGAAAGTTAGGTTTTGACCCCTATTGTACATTCTACCGATTAAAATATTCATTTTATTCATCCCTTATTATTTATACAAATTCTTATTTTATAATTTTGTAAATAATATTTATAACATATGTATATATTAAAACTATAATAAAACCAAAAAGGAAATGAAAAATAAAACAAATCTATGTAAAAACATAGATAAAACACCTACAATCATACATGTATATAAATAAAAGTGGAAATATATTCTTTCATTCTTTTATTCTTTATATTTTTATGATAATATAAATATTATATATATATTATTAAAAATAGAAAACTGAAATAAAACTCAATAAAATATATTAAAATAAAAATATGCAAATAAAACATAGGTAAAATACCTATAAAGAGACCAATATAATATACATACTTATTTATTTAAGTATACAAATAACATCAGAAAAATAAAATAAAAATATATTTATACTCACAAAAATAAGTTATAAATATTTAAAATAAAATAATAAAATAAAGTATATAAAATAAAAATAAAAATGCAATAAACATATATGAATATACCTATAAATACACTATTAAAATTAAGGGATATTTACACCCATAACCCTGAGTAATATGGTAATTACCCCGGAAACCCTCGGCAATCAAGAATTACATCCAGAACCCCAAATAACGCTTAACCTTTACATGGCATAACCTTGAGTTAAGTTCCGTCTTAATTCTCCGTTAACTCGGATGGAAAACGTCAAATATTCACCATTTTGCCCTTCGAAACACGTCATATTTATGACATGATGCCATTGGGTCAAACAAAATTATGCCTCCTCTTCTGACAGGACTTAGGCTCGGTGTCCGCCGCTCCCCGACCGCAACTGCCTCCGACCATCTCCTTCTCTCTCGTCGACCATCCTCCCTTCCGCCAAAATCGTCGAAGCCCCTCCCCCCTCCGGTCAGCCTCCACCATATGTTGCCAGTAAAGCCCCGACCTGCGACCCCTCCCACTAAGCTCCTCCCCTGCAGTCGGTAACTAGCAAGCCCACCTGCGACCAACCGCCGCCGTCTCTGCAACGAAGCCGGTCACCTCTTCCTTTCCGATCAACCATACTCGCTGCGAGCATACCCCCTTCCCCCACCGACCCGCACCCCCCGCCCCGACGAAGCTCCTCCCCTCCAGCCCCCTCCCCCTGCAACCCACTCCCCGACGAAGATCCTTCCCACCCACCACTCGGCAAGCTCCAGGTGCTGCGCACCTGGGATCCCTCCCGCGCCGCTTCCCCCAACCCCAACCCCCAAGCCTCCCCCCTCCCACGCCCGCCTCCCCCCACCCGCCCTCCCACGTCGCCCCGCGCCGCCTCCCCTCCCGCGCCACCCTTCCCAACCCCGCCTGTGCCGCCCCCCCGCCCCCTCCCTTCCCGTGCCGCCTACCCCCCCCCCCCGCCATCCCGCGTCTCCCCGCACCGCCTCCCCTCCCGCGCCACCCTCCTCCAACCCCGCCTGTGCCGCCCCCTGCCCCCTCCCCTCCCGTGCCGCCTCCCCCTCCCCTCCCCTCCTGTGCCGCCTCCCTCCACCCGCCCTCCTGCGTCGCCCCGCGTCGCCTCCCCTCCCGCGCCACCCTCCTCCAACCCCGCCTGTGCCGCCCCTCCCCTCCCGCGTCGCCTCCTGGGAATCACCCCCCCCCCGCCCTTCGTCCCTGCGCCCCCACCACCACGCGCGCGCTGCCTCCCGCCTCTTCCCCTTCCGCGCCCACCTCCTCCAAAGCCACCTCCCCCCTGGGCCGCCCTCCTCCAAAGCCACCTCCCGTGTATCACCCCGCCTGTGCCGCCCCCACCCCCTCCCGTATCGCCCTCCTTCAAAGCCACCTCCCCGTGCGTCACCCGCATGTGCCGCCCCCCGCCTCATCCCCTCCCACGCCGCCTCTCGCCTCCTCCCCTCTCGCGCCGCCCCCCCGCATCTTCCCCTCCCGCACCAGCTCTCCGTGCATCACCCGCCTGTGCAAGCTCCAAAGCCATGTACTCTTTTTTTAATTAATCTGGACCGTTGGATCACGAATGGGTTAGATTAACTCATCCCTCTGGTTGAGTTAATGACATAAACTAACGGAAGGTTATATGTGTAAAACGGAATGATTACTCAGGGTCTTGGGTGAATTTAGTGATTATCTAGGGTTCCTGGGGTAATTACCATATTACTCAGGGTTATGGGTGTAAATATCCCTAAAATTAACTACTAATAAATAAATCCAAAAATAAATAAAAATTGTAATAAAATACTACATTAAATAATAAACATTTTTTATTTTATATATAAAATTAATAAAATCATTTACTATTTTAAAATAATTATTTTCAAATAAATATGCTATTTTGTCCTATAGCGAATCGACATGGACCAATGGCAGGTCGAGGACTGTTGACCTCTGGTCAACTGTCCCTTCAGAAGTCCTGGCTCGCCAGAAATGTCAACTCCCCATTTTCCTCCATTTTTCTTGGTTGAGTCATTCATCCATCATCTTCCCTTTCTTCACTAAAAATGATCTACCATTATTGTACATCCTCGTCGAGATCCTGGATCAGTTGTATATAGCTTCGATTCTTCACAATCGGCTGGTCAATAAGGGTGCACCATCATTGTTGATAAATAAAACCTTATGCCTTCTTCTTTAAATTTGGTCACTTTCTAAGTGCTAAAACCCATCTAGTCCAGCCTAGAGTGCATCCTCGTAACAGGGGGGTCCCTTGGAGCTTGGAGGCGGCTGAAGGATGAAGGAGGTGCACCCACAGTGGTGCTCCGGCGAAGTCTCTGCTCCTTAGCTCCGGCCAGGTATGAGATACGAACTTTATCATTTTTAGTTAGATTTTCATTCCTGCTTTTTAATTCTATTATTAGTTTAATGATTAACATAGTGTTTTAGCGTGAAAAGGTCCCTTCGTAGTTTGTCGGAGCTCCGCTCCAGCGAACCCTGTCCATCGTGATTCGCCCATTTCCGACACCACTGACCGCCCTCATTTCTTCCCCATCCGCTTCTTCATCTTCCAGCCATCCTAGACCACCCGGAACTTCTTGATTCCGCGAATCGACGCTCCCCTCCGCCACCTCGCTGGAAGCGTCTCTGCCCACCTCATTTTTACGCTAATAGCATCATCTTTGGTCGAGGAGTACCTCCTCGAGCCGTGTATCATTCCTGTGCATGTTAGGTGCGCAAACAAGCACCATGAGCCTATTTCGAAGATCACCGGAGGTTCCTGGAGCACCGCATCTTCTCTGACCTCGTGGAGGCGCTCCTGTGAAGCTCTTCCCATTCTGACGACTCCATCAGTTAGGGTACCTTGCCAGGAACATATAGAGCCCTTTTGGAGTAGCAACGCCCGATGGAGGAGAGAGATTTGGCTGGAGGAACCTCGCCCAGGTGAGTGTTCTTCCATGTTCTTGGACCATGCTCCATCATTGTTGGATCAGATGCAGTGGCCTAGATTGATTGCCCATTGTTGGATCGAGCCTCGTCTTCACTATCAGATCAGTCCTGTTGATCTAATCCATACCATCTAGGGGCGAAGCGGTACAAGCCATCGGATGTATGCCACGTGTTCAAGTGAAAGCTTCATCGACGTCTGATACCGCGCCTTGTTTGGGGTAATTGCATATCTCGCCCCGCTTATTTTGTATTTATTACTTAGACCTGTAAATAAAAGTTAACGTTATAAATAATTTGGACTTTTTGCATTGAGATCCCTGAACTTCTTGTAATTACAAATAGGTCCAGTCCACGTCACCTCATGTGCTATTCCACGTGAGGTGGTAAAATTGCAGGATGCCCTTGCAAGTTTTGTACATTATTATTTAGTCCAATAAACTGAAATTGACGTTATATATTTTGCTAAAAATTGTTGAGAGGTCCCTGAACTTTTTTGTATTTGTATTTTGGTCCTCCCAACGTGCATCACCTGTTGTCCCACGTGATGGGAAAAAATTGCAATATTACCCCTAGTATTTTTGTATTTATAGAATAGTTCAATAAAATTTTAATTACGTTGTAAACTTTTGGCACTTTTACACAGAGCATCCTTTCTTATATTTTATTTGCAAATATGCCCCTACTAGGATGTGTATTTTTTTGATATTTATATAATTATTAAAAATACCTAATGTGCTCCTAAAAATCTACAAAAATAGGATTAGATGCTTTATGTCGTGTACATTCACGCCCATATTTTTATTGGCATTTTTTTGCATTTTGTCCAATTATTAAAAATGAAAAGGAGCTTTATTAATCCCTGTTTAAAATCTAAAATTCCAAAAAAATAAAAACTTTTTGAAAAATTACAAAAAAATTATATATAGAATCTTTTAGTATTTATTGAGTTTAAAAAATAAAAACCCCTAAAAATAGAAAAATAAAATGACAAAAATCATAAAGCTCCAAAATCCAACAAAAATATAAAAATTCAACAAAATACTAAAAATATGTTATTCTATTTTATAATTTTATTTATACATATATTTATGAATTAAAATTAATTTGTGTAATTTTGGGAACTATTTGTTTTTTTAAAACCAAATTATTTTCAATTATTTATTAATCCCTTATTTGGGATATTTTTGGCTTTAAAAATACATAGAAAGTTGCCAAAATTCCAGAAAAATAACAAAAAATAACATAAATATAAAAATCATAAAAATATTATGTTTACTGTATTTTATCTATTTTACATATTTTTATCTATATAGTATATATACCTTATATTGTATTTATACATATACATATATACATATATGTATATTATATTTTAATCAAAGAAAAAAATAGAAAAATCCATTTATAACAATAAAACTAATCAAGAAGGGACTGATATTGATGAACTGAATAAAACAAGAAATATAAAAATTGAAAATAAAAAAATACAAAAATATAAAAATAAAAAAATAAAATATATATATAACTAAAAACCCACAAAACAATAAATTGAACAAGAGATAAAAGACAGAATTTTTATGCATCTAATTTGCCTCCTCCTTATGTTTGCTCACAGTGTTCGACCTCTACACATGCTTACACCTATACACCATTGTTGTAGAGTTATAATAAATCTTAATCCACATTTTTAAAATTTAATTGATTTATTAATTATTCTGGGTTAATTGTTGATTGATTGAGGATTTTGTCTGAGGTCACATCAACGAAATGTCCTTCCGCCTTGTGGAAAGACACGATTTCAGCTGAATTTTCTCAATTATCAAAGGTATGGAAGCCTTCTAGCAAATACAAGCATGCATCCTCCCCTAGAGCTTGTCATCTCCATTCCAGCAGAACCACTACCTCCCCCTGAGGTTGTTCTGAAGGATGGAGAAATCCTCAAGCGCATCACGAAAGCGTGATCGTCGTATCGGATACGACGAAGAACGACTAGTCGTACTAGTAGTTTGGTGCAGCGGAATTTAAAAAAAATTATTTGATGAAACCACGTGATCCGAGAACCATTCTCAGATCGTTTCATCTATAACCACAACAAGTATAATGCAATACCTCTTGAAGCGTGGTTGATCTAGTCTCTAAGAAAAGAGACCTCCTGTCTCAAGTTCGATCGTCGGCGAGACTGCTTGCGAGCGCGGGGATGAACCGCGTTGTCCTCGCAATCCAAGAAGTTGATCCAAGCGTGGTTGCTCCTGATCTCGTCGCACGAGATCGAACGTCTCCTTCGTGGGCGTAGCACACCAAGAAGACGGAGAACCGAAGAACGTCGAAGCGGCGGCGCGGTGGCGATGGCATCGAAGATTTCCTCCTCTAGGGTATGGTGGACGGCCACCAACAAAAGAGGGGAAGAGGGCTGTCGTGTATGAAGAATTGAGAGAGAGAGAGAGAGAACTCCAATATTGCAAGTAAAGAGAGAGCATAGTATGCCTCTCTATTTATAGGGTTTTGGGATCCATGGATCTCAATCCATGGGACACATAAAACCAATGGGTGAGATTGATTTATGTCAATCCAATGGCTAAGATTGTTGTTGTTAAAAACAACAAATTTAGGTTAAAATATATTTGACAAAATCAAATATAATTTAGTCCTAAATCAACCCAACAAATAAGGAGAGAAGATACATGGAGATTTCATCTCCATGTGCCTTCCAAAGTGGACGGCCACACATTCTTTATAGGAATGATGTGCCGCCCATGGAGATTGCATGGAGATTGCAATCTCATGGAAATCCATGAGAATGCATATCTCCTTGAAATATCTCTTATTTATTTGCATCAAATTTATTGGGTTTTATTCTTCAAAAAATAATTCACAATTATCTTTGAGAATATTGCATTCTTGCCATGGAAAAATTGTGAATCATATTCACAACCCAAAACAACATATAATTCATATTGTTAATTAATTACACAATGTTTATCCAATACACATAATAATTAATCAGCAAATATAAATTATAATTATCTCTCTCTAATACATTATAAATCACATTTATAATATATTATGAATAATTGGATATTTCTATCCACACTATTCTTATCCATAATAATTAAATCACATTTAATTATATTGGATAATTTCTTCACACATCAATATGATTAAATCACATTTAATCATCATCTCTTCATTGCTTAGATCTTATGGAATTATTCTTGAACCCTTCAAGAATAATGCAATCTCTCTGCAGATACTTGAGATAAGGACAGGGCGATTGTATTGTTCCACGTATAGTGACTTGGATGTTGAGATCATATCTCAAATACAGATCCCATGGACCTCCCACTGATGCTTGATCAAATCAAGACCGTAGACCTAATCTTCTCATTGCATCTAAATCTCATTAAGATCAATGTCCAGTTCATGGACTAAGATTAGGTCACTTCTCTAATGAGAGGAGTCACTAAAATCCAAACCTGTTTCATCACTCCCTCGGTGTTGGAAATGCGAGCCCACGGCGAGCCATTATGCAATAAATGTTATTGCAAATATCATTCCCTGATCTGAAATGAAGAATGAATAATTTGTATAATAGGTCCCTTAGTACAATTGGGGTTATGTACCATGGCCATCTTGATAATCATACAGCTGTTGATTCAACTATTGAATCATAGAGGCTGGTACTTGGATGAATATCTAAAGAGTTAGATTGAGGACTCATCAAGCACCGTCAAATGATTATTAAGAGATGATCTCTAGCCTGAGTAGGAGATGGCAATCCTATCTCTGAAGGCTGATATCTGACCGACCTCTAGATGCAGGTCCTCTGCATAGGAATAGAGATTCGGAGGTGTCAGATTAGTTAGGTCAAAGAGTTGACTTAACGAGATCGAGATAACCAAAGTCCTATATCATATGCTGTCATGATATAGGCACGCATCCTCTGACCGGAGACAGATGTGTTGCTGTATGTCTAAGTATGTACATTTGGCAGACCAATAGGTTGATGACCTAATCAAGGTCTATACACCGGCGCGCTGGTGTGCATATAAGGGCATATGAGTAATACGATCTCTCAAAGGGATCATACAGGTTCAGTTACTGAACCGGAAGACATGAGCTCACTCATGAGATATTGGGAAGAATCAAATTCCATGCGCATGGTCGTCTCGCTTTGGAAGCTTGACTGAATTTGTAGGTTTGATATATACTTTTAGTATATGATCAAGACCTAGGTATGATATACACTTTTGGAAAGTGTATGATCGATACCATCTCCCAATGATCGAATGAGAAACTTAATGATAAAACCATGAAGTAGACAGTATAAAGTTGATCCGATACTTCGGGTTTAGTCTGAGTCTTCCAGTATGCAGGATGTACAGGTATTGGGAATACCTGAGGGTGATTTGATCATAAACGATTGTATAACCATGACGCTTCCATTCCTAGGGAGTGATGAAACGGGTCTGGATTTTAGTGACTCCTCTCAGTAGAGAAGTGATCTGATCTTGGTCCAAGTGTTGGACATTGATCTGAATATGATTCAGATACAATGAGAAGATTAGATTTACGGTCTTGATTTAATCAAGCATCTATGGGAGGCCCGCGATCTGGATTTGAGATATGATCTCAATATCCATGTCACTATACGTGGAACAATACAATCGCCCTGTCCTTATCTCCAAGTATCTGCGGAGAGATTGCATTATTCTTGAAGGGTTCAAGAATAATTCCATACGATCTAAGCAATGAAGAAATAATGATTAAATGTGATTTAATCATCTTGAATGTGTGAAGAAATTATCCAATTTAATTAAATGTGATTTAATTAATGTGGATAAGAATAATGTGGATAGAAATATCCAATTATTCATAATATATTATAAATGTGATTTATAATGTATTAGAGAGAGCTAATTATAATTTATATGTGTTGATTAATTATTATGTGTATTGGATACACATTGTGTAATTAATTAACAATATGAATTATGTGTTGTTTTGGGTTGTGAATATGATTCACAATTTTTTCCATGGCAAGAATGCAATATTCTCAAAGATAATTGTGAATTATTTTTTGAGAAATAAAACCCAAATTATTTTGTTGCAAATAAATAAGAGATGGATTACATGGAGATTACAATCTCCATGCAATCCATGGTGGACGGCACACCACTCCTAATTGGAGTGGGTGTGCGCCCACATGGAAGGCACATGGAGATGAAATCTCCATGTGTCTTCTCTCCTTATTTGTTGGGTTAATTTAGGAGCAAATTATATTTGATTTTATCAAATATATTTTGACCTAAATTTGTTGCTTTTGACAACAACAATCTCAGCCATTGGATGAACATAAATCAATCTCATCCATTGATTTTATGTGTCCCATGGATTGAGATCCATGGATCCCAAAACCCTATAAATAGAGAGGCATTCTTGGCTCTCTCTTTACACATGCTATTGTAGCACAAACTCTCTCTCTCTTTCTTCTCTACACACGTCAGCCCTCTCTCCCTCTAATTGGTGGCCGACCACCAAACCCTAGAGGAGAGAACCGTCGTCGCCTTCGCCACCGCGCCGCCGCTTCGACGTTCTTCGGTTCTCCGTCTTCTTGGAGAGTTCCTCTCACGAAGGAGACGTTTGATCTCGTGCGACGAGATCAGGAGCAACCATGCTTGGATCATCTTCTTGGATTGCGAGGACAACGCGGTTCATCCTCGCGCTCGCAAGCGGTCTCGCCGACGATCGGACTTGAGACAGGAGGTCTCTTTCTTTAGAGACTTGATCAACCACGCTTCAAGAGGTATTGCATTATACTTGTCGTGGTTATAGATGAAACGATCTGAGAATGGTTCTCGGATCATGTGGTTTCATCGAATAAAATTTTTTTTAAATTCCGCTGCACCGAACAACTAGTGCGACTAGTCGTTCTTCGTCGTATCCGATACGACGATCACGCTTCCGTGATGCGCTTGAGGATAATTTCCATATCCTTCAAGTGGTATCAGAGCCTTAGGTCGACGGTTTCGAATATGATTCGAAAAACCGAGGACGACTTGGGTTCGTTAAGGTCGCGAAAGTTTTTATCGCATTTGATTTCGCAGATCTGTTTAGTAAATAAATCCGGCACTGTTTAAATTGTTTAACACGAATTTAATACTTGTATTTTGTTCCCCATTAAATAAGGAAACCATAGGATCTGAGTTTACGTAAATCGGATTTCGTATGCTCTAGATATGGTTGTTTTAATGAACATGTATACACTGTTGCGGGAACTGTAGATCTGAACGTGATTAAAATATTAATTACTGTTTAGACTTGCCTCGAAATGCGTGTACCATCACTTGGGTTCTGTCCTAAATCAAATTAGCAATCTATGAAAATTGATTTTGTCTAATTTGGATTTAATATGATTGAGATATGCTAATTTTAGTAAGAAGGGGTCACTGCTGAAATTACAGTCCTAATCAAAAACCAAGTGATTGTCAATTAGTGAAATTAATTGTTAATTTCGTGAAATAATCATGAAAAATATTTGTGAAATATTTGAAGATGATTATTTACATAATTGACTTGGCCTCATCCAATTAATTGATTAGATTTGATCTAAACCTTAATTGGAAACACATTCATCAAACTTAATGTTTGATTGGTGATTGTTATTTAATCATTTAGTGAAATGAAATTGTTTAATTTCCTAGAATAATTGTGCATAAATATTTGTGAAATATTTGATGATAATTATTCCCTTAAATGACATTGCCTTAACCAATAATTGATTAAGATGTGATCTAAATCATAATTGGAAACCACAATCTTTCAAACTTGATGCTTGAATAGGATTTGGGAATTTGTCTAGCAAATTTCCTTATAATCAAAAATGTTTTGATTATTACTATATGGTACAATTTGGTTGAAGAACCGATGATCATCTCAAGTACAAATTAATCAATTTGGCATTATCTTTTCCCGAGGCGGATATGGTGCCTAGTCGGAGAGCATTGGGGTTGCGGGTTGCAACGTATGTGGTCCGTCCCACTCTCGTCGGTACTGGCCATGACAGCGGGTAGGGCCGGGATAATGTCCGAGGGATTAAGATGTATTTTTCTAATTATTAAAATTCGAATTAATACGTATTTTGAGATATTACCATATATATTCAAGTAAAATAATCAAGTTTGATTGATTGAATTGGATTGATAATTAATTTAATATGATTAAATTGATTATGTCCAATTGAAATACTCTAATATGATTAGAGATAATAATTCCCTTGGAAGAATTAATTATGTGAATATGATTCACGATAATTAATAAAATTTGAATATGATATGGAGGATCACATAAGTGACATCCATGGTCTCCCGTCAAGGCGGAGGTTCCGTCGCCAGGGATTGCATGTGGGAGACGCCTGTCCGAAGTGACAGCTCCTGTATGCAAGCGCATCTGGATCGGGCTCGTCGCTTCTCGAAAGAGTAAGGACGTATGCGTAGTGACCCCAATATCGGGTCCTCATATTATTGGGGCGATATTGGATTGCGCATAGCGAGTTGTATTCCTGTTGACGGTTGGTTCAATTAATGACGGTCAACATCGCCTTAGGGGTGGTGGGCCCGGGTGTTAAAGACCGAATTGGGAGATGCAAGTTGGACTTGCAAGGCGGAATGTGTTCCCGCTTCTTTTTATCCGAGTTGTAGGTTCTCATATTATTGGGATGCAACAAAGATAAGGAAGGAGATCCCAGATCTTGCTTGAGATATAATGGTAAGTATATCTCTTACATGAAAGTGATTAAGGGAATGAACTTTCAGTGTTGACAAGGCAAGACAACTTTGATATAAAAAAATTCCTAAATCAAAGTAAAATATGTATATATAAATACATACATTTATGCAAATTTCTTATTTCAGATAATCCTTCATTAAAACCCACTCAATGATATACTCAATATTAACCAATGAAATATCTTGGATTGGACTCATGATCCAGATATTGTACTTGCAATTGAACACATAATGTATGTGGTTGCAATGTGCAAGTTTCCTCATAATATTGAGGAATGACAATTAAATAGATGATAGGACTACAACCCTAGGGTTTGTATGTCTCTATAGTCTTGGTATCATCAAATGTACTTTGGAAGTGACATGTTGATGATGATCATAATTGTCATATAATCCTTATAAAAATCAATGAAGATATTATGGCATACATATGTGCTCTTGACATTTAATCATGGATGACATGGTCTCTACATCATGTAGGATGGTAGCTCTATAAAGAGATGATGTATTCAAATTGTTTGAGTACCTACCTGAACCTATGTTTCAAGAGTTTAGATGGATGTAGATGATGAGTGTCATTATTCTACTATCTATACTCTAGTCATTCATGAAGCTTCATAATATTCATATTGTATGAATTTAATGAAGCATAAATAAATGTTGAAATACTCTTATTTTGAATTCTTTTTGAATTTAATTGTAAGAGATCCTTAGTCTTAAGCAATGGTTGCTTATAGATAAAGGGAGCGCAATGGAAGCATGGGTTGGACCCAAGAAAGAAGGAAAGTCAAAGAGTTGACTGGACTTCTGTGACTTCCATATGACATCCAAAGAGTTGGATGAGTGCCAATACTGCAATAAGTTGATGTGTTGATAGTATGACTATCAAGTCTGTCTAGAATCCTTAGAAAAGGACCGGATGGAGCATCAGAATAATCTACATAAATCATTGATATTGACTTACTTATTGAACAAGATAAAGTCAAATAATTGTATCTCAATTCTTCTGATGACATTTGCAATGGGTTGCATATGTTTTAGAAGACTGGAAAATTTGATCTTAAAGGTTTATAGTTATCCACGTGAGTATTGATGCAACTGTTGCAACAATCTCTGTTGGATTAATAGGACTTGTTAATTTCAGTGGGAGAGCCCTTAGTCTTAGAGAATGTCTCTGTGACCTAGATATTAGAATACACTCATTGTTTATTTCTAAATGTTGGAAATAAACATGAATTCTGAGATAGACATCTCATAAAGAGTTATGATGGATATATTTCAGATAGTAATCTAAAATCTGGTGGACTCCACTAAATTAGAAAAATTAATGAATGGTTCATTAATATTTCTAAATACTGAATTAAAACCTCTGTAAGATCAATAGGAGGATGAAGATCGTTTGACAATGATCTAGCATCGAGCCTTGGACATTTGTTTATTGATTTGATCAATAGACTAGTAAGAGATGAAACTTTAGAATGTCTAAAATTTCAAAAGTTACATACCTATGAATATTGTATTCAAAGTAAAATGTCCAATACACCCTTCTTCGGGAATGGTGTAAGATGCCAAGGTATTCAGGATCTCATACATATTGATGTATGCGGATCATCTATATCATAGTAAACATTGTAGATATGTGATATCTATTGATGATTATGTATGATATGAGATTTCTTCTCTTCATCTAAGAAACCTTTGAAATGTTCAAAGATTTCATTAATTTTGGTTTAGAACCAAAGTTTGAAGGAAGATAAAATGAATTTGATCTAATCTAGGTAGCAAGTACCTACTAGATAAATTCGAAGAATACCTTATGGAGATATGAATATAATTTCTATCTCAATCCTCCTAACACACCTTAACTCAAAAGAGTTATAGGTAGATACAATTGGATCATGTGTGACATGATCTTATCAATGTTGAATTTTAGCATAATTATCCCTTAGTTTCCAGGTATATATGTGTAGTAGAGACTACAATGTATATCCTTAATAAGGTTCCATGTATGTTGGAATCTAGCACTTGAGAGTGTTGCTTCATTAGGAAAATAAAGGATGGTATTGGATAACCTACTTTATGACCTTGAGATTCTTAAAATATCTCATCTCCGAGAATGTGATTCTTAGAGGTTGAGACTCTTGAGAATCAAGATGAAAATGAAGTGTAGGAACTCATTTATAATGAGACTCCTGAAATTGGAAACTAAAAGGACAATTAAAGATGAAACATTAATACCTCTTCAAATGAGTTTGAGGATGGATTCCATGTGTTAGAGAAATCTGACAATGATCGAACTTCATGTGATGAAGTTTCTGAAGATCATAGCATGGATAGATGGATAGCAATAAAAGTCTAATGTAGACTTCATATACAAGTGTTGTATATGGACCCTCGAGGATCCACCTATATGGGTAATACCTGTAGAGGTGTAAATGGATCTTCAAGAGACAGGGAACCTGATGAGAAGGTAGAGATCTTCAAAGCACGGTTCGTAGCCATAAGCTACACACTGGAAGAGAAGACATTGCTTGCAAT
The DNA here is from genome assembly GCA_037367405.1 of Ottelia alismoides. Classification (NCBI taxonomy): domain Eukaryota; kingdom Viridiplantae; phylum Streptophyta; class Magnoliopsida; order Alismatales; family Hydrocharitaceae; genus Ottelia; species Ottelia alismoides. Next base: position 167,773 of record JAZKJV010001235.1, read on the forward strand.
GAGACTTGCTCTTCGGTGACCATGCTTAAAACCATCATAATATTGCTAACCTTAGCTACATAACTTGACTATTGCATCTTCAAGATGTAAGTCAATATTGCATTCCTCTACGAATGCCTCTTTGAGGATATTCCTATGAAGTAGCCCCAGGGCTTCGTGGTTGAGGAAAGCAAGGTGTGCAAGCTAAGGAATCCATCTATGGACTCAATTAAGCTTCTTGAAGTTGGATCATAAGATTTGATGAAATTATAAATGTTATGATTTCAGATAAAATCTTGATGAACCATATGAAGCTTAGTGGGAGTGCTTTTGTGTTCATCGTGCTAAATGTAGATGATATCCTAATCATTTAAAAATGATATAAGGATAATAATTAGTGTTTTATAATCTGGTTGTTCCATAACTTGAAATATGATTTCAAAGATGCCTCTCAGATCTTAGTTTCTGAAGTTGTTCAGAAGCCAAAGAGAAGAGGATAATGGGACTGTGACATTTATAGTACATCTTGGACATATTTCCATTTTATGGAAAATTCCAGTAATGGGCTTCCATCCCTTAAGATATGGTACTGACCTATCTAAAGGGATAGCACCTCAAAGAGTTGAGGAAGTGAATGCTAGAACTACTTGCCTTTGGGCATCAGTTCTGAGGAAGCCAAGTGTGTGCTAGATGTGCACAAAAGCCAGATGGCTGCCATGCAGTGGGAGTAGTAAACTGTTGCTAATCCTACTATGGAAATAAAACACTTGGTTGCAGTAATGACAAAATCTTCATAGATGACAAGATTTTTGAGATAGTGATCTCAAAGTCTTATCTTCAAAAACTTAAGACTTTATAGATAGAGATCTAAAAGGTCTTAACTATGGATACCTTAAGAGATAGTGATCTCCAGAATAGGGATATTCTGATAAGGATTATGGGAAATACTGGTTATGGTAATTGTTAAGTTGTAGTATCAAGGACACTATAACTAACAAGATTGAGTATTAGTTGCATAAGATGCAACATTCGCAATTGGATGCGAGCACTGTTACTGGGGATATGCAAGTGCCGTAAAAGACTTGGCGTAGTCTCGCGGGAACAGAGTGACTGATCAGCTTACCTAGCTATTTTCTAAATAGCCTATGATTGTCACATGAGTGTGAGTTTAAAATGATTAGCCCATTAATGGCTCTTTGGGCTAGTGGGAGATTGTTGGAAATGCGAGCCCACGGGCGAGCCATTATGCAATAAATGTTATTGCAAATATCATTCCCTGATCTGAAATGAAGAATGAATTAATTTGTATAATAGGTCACAGTACAATTGGGGTTATGTACCATGGCCATCTTGATAATCATACAGCTGTTGATTCAACTATTGAATCATAGAGGCTGGTACTTGGATGAATATCTAAAGAGTTAGATTGAGGACTCATCAAGCACCGTCAAATGATTATTAAGAGATGATCTCTAGCCTGAGTAGGAGATGGCAATCCTATCTCTGAAGGCTGATATCTGACCGACCTCTAGATGCAGGTCCTCTGCATAGGAATAGAGATTCGGAGGTGTCAGATTAGTTAGGTCAAAGAGTTGACTTAACGAGATCGAGATAACCAAAGTCCTATATCATATGCTGTCATGATATAGGCACGCATCCTCTGACCGGAGACAGATGTGTTGTTGTATGTCTAAGTATGTACATTTGGCAGACCAATAGGTTGATGACCTAATCAAGGTCTATACACCGGCGCGCTGGTGTGCATATAAGGGCATATGAGTAATACGATCTCTCAAAGGGATCATACAGGTTCAGTTACTGAACCGGAAGACATGAGCTCACTCATGATATATTGGGAAGAATCAAATTCCATGCGCATGGTCGTCTCGCTTTGGAAGCTTGACTGAATTTGTAGGTTTGATATATACTTTTAGTATATGATCAAGACCTAGGTATGATATACACTTTTGGAAAGTGTATGATCGATACCATCTCCCAATGATCGAATGAGAAACTTAATGATAAAACCATGAAGTAGACAGTATAAAGTTGATCCGATACTTCGGGTTTAGTCTGAGTCTTCCAGTATGCAGGATGTACAGGTATTGGGAATACCTGAGGGTGATTTGATCATAAACGATTGTATAACCATGACGCTTCCATTCCTAGGGAGTGATGAAACGGGTCTGGATTTTAGTGACTCCTCTCAGTAGAGAAGTGATCTGATCTTGGTCCAAGTGTTGGACATTGATCTGAATATGATTCAGATACAATGAGAAGATTAGATTTACGGTCTTGATTTAATCAAGCATCTATGGGAGGCCCGCGATCTGGATTTGAGATATGATCTCAATATCCATGTCACTATACGTGGAACAATACAATCGCCCTGTCCTTATCTCCAAGTATCTGCGGAGAGATTGCATTATTCTTGAAGGGTTCAAGAATAATTCCATACGATCTAAGCAATGAAGAAATAATGATTAAATGTGATTTAATCATCTTGAATGTGTGAAGAAATTATCCAATTTAATTAAATGTGATTTAATTAATGTGGATAAGAATAATGTGGATAGAAATATCCAATTATTCATAATATATTATAAATGTGATTTATAATGTATTAGAGAGAGCTAATTATAATTTATATGTGTTGATTAATTATTATGTGTATTGGATACACATTGTGTAATTAATTAACAATATGAATTATGTGTTGTTTTGGGTTGTGAATATGATTCACAATTTTTTCCATGGCAAGAATGCAATATTCTCAAAGATAATTGTGAATTATTTTTTGAGAAATAAAACCCAAATTATTTTGTTGCAAATAAATAAGAGATGGATTACATGGAGATTACAATCTCCATGCAATCCATGGTGGACGGCACACCACTCCTAATTGGAGTGGGTGTGCGCCCACATGGAAGGCACATGGAGATGAAATCTCCATGTGTCTTCTCTCCTTATTTGTTGGGTTAATTTAGGAGCAAATTATATTTGATTTTATCAAATATATTTTGACCTAAATTTGTTGCTTTTGACAACAACAATCTCAGCCATTGGATGAACATAAATCAATCTCATCCATTGATTTTATGTGTCCCATGGATTGAGATCCATGGATCCCAAAACCCTATAAATAGAAGAGGCATTCTTGGCTCTCTCTTTACACATGCTATTGTAGCACAAACTCTCTCTCTCTTTCTTCTCTACACACGTCAGCCCTCTCTTCCCTCTAATTGGTGGCCGACCACCAACCCTAGAGGAGAGAACCGTCGTCGCCTTCGCCACCGCGCCGCCGCTTCGACGTTCTTCGGTTCTCCGTCTTCTTGGAGAGTTCCTCTCACGAAGGAGACGTTTGATCTCGTGCGACGAGATCAGGAGCAACCATGCTTGGATCATCTTCTTGGATTGCGAGGACAACGCGGTTCATCCCGCGCTCGCACTCGCAGCGCGCAGACGATTGAGACAGGAGGTCTCTTTCTTTAGAGACTTGATCAACCACGCTTTCAAGAGGTATTGCATTATACTTGTTGTGGTTATAGATGAAACGATCTGAGAATGGTTCTCGGATCATGTGGTTTCATCGAATAAAATTTTTTTTAAATTCCGCTGCACCGAACAACTAGTGCGACTAGTCGTTCTTCGTCGTATCCGATACGACGATCACGCTTCCGTGATGCGCTTGAGGATAATTTCCATATCCTTCACTCGGAATGGAGGCGTCATGGTTATATAATCGTATATGATCAAATCACCCCTCAGATATTCCTAATACCTGTACATCCTACATACTGGAAGACTTATGATCATTCTGAAGATAAAGATCACTTTTGCACTGTCATCTTCAGGGTTAGATCATTTAAGTTTCTCAATCTTGGTCATTGGGATTTTGTATAGATCATATGCTTTCACAAAGCCATATATCTTACCTTCAAATTCATGTCATGCTTCCAAAGCACAGACGACCATGCATGGAATTTGTTCAGTCCCAATACCTCATGAGTGAGCTCATGTCTCCCGTTCACAAGTGAACCTGTATGATCCCTTTGAGAGATCGTATTACTCATATGTCCTTACAAGCACACCAGCTCGCCGGTATATAGACCTTGATTAGGTCATCAACCTATTGGTCTGCCAAATGTACATACTCAGACATATAGCAAACACATCTGTCTCTAGTCAGAGGATGCATGCCTATGTTGTGATAGTATTCAACGTAGGTCTTTTGTTATCTCGATCTCGTGAAGTCAACTCATTGACTCAACTAACCTGACACCTCTAAATCACTATTCCCATGCAGAGGACCTGCATCAAGAGGTCAGTCAGATATCAGTCATATGAGATAGGATTGCCATCTCCTACTCAGATTGGAGATCATCACTTAATAATCATTTGATGATGCTCGATGAGTCCTCTATCTAACTCCTTAGATATTCATCCAAGCATCAGCCTCTATGATCCATCCAATGAATCAACAGCTGTATGATCATCAAGTTGGCCATGGTACATAACCTTATTGTACAGAGGGACCCTATAGTGCATTCATTCATTAATCTCAGAAAGGGAGTGAAAAAATAATCAATAACTTTCATTGATAATTTATTCATTACAATAACATTTATTGTAGAAATGGGTTCGCCCGGGCTCACATTACTAACAATCTCCCACTAGCCCTCAGAACCATTCAGGTACAATCTTTAAACCCATACTTCATTACATGATGGTCAAAACCTTCTATGTCAGAGGTTTGGTAAGAGGATCAGCAACGTTGTCAGCAGATGCCACCTTGGTGATGATGATGTCACCACGCTTTTGTATCTCCCGAATGATGTGGTATTTCCTTTCCACGTGCTTGCTCTTTTGATGCCATCTGGTTCCTTTGCCTGAGCAATGGCTCCCGTGTTATCGCAGAGTAACGGGATGGGAGTATCAGAGGAAACTACGCCAAGCTCCAGCACGAACTTGCGCAACCACATCGCCTCCTTTGCAGCATCCGATGCGGCAATGTATTCGGCTTCCGTCGTTGAATCTGCAGTAGTGTCCTGTTTCTTGCTTCTCCAGATCACAGCACCACCATTCAACAATAAACACGAACCCCGATGTCGACTTTCGATCATCTACTTCCGATTGGAAGTCAGAATCTGTATATCCCAAGACTTGGAGATCACCATCTCCATAGACCAAGATGTAATCTTGCGTCCGTCTTAGATATTTGAATATGTTCTTTACTGCATTCCAGTGTTGCTTTCCATAGCAGGATTGGTAACGACTTACCACTCCCACTGCATGGCAGATATCTGGCCTAGTACACATCATGGCATACATTAAGCTTCCTACGGCTGATGCATAAGGGCATCCAGCCATGGCTTTCTTTTCCTCAACAGTTTGAGGAGTCATTCCTTTAGACAGGAGGATACCATGTCTTAAGGGTAGGAATCCTTTCTTAGAACTATCGATACGGAATCGTTCAAGAATCTTCTTAATGTATCCATGTTGTGACAATCCCAAAATCCTCTTTTCTCGGTTTCTGAACAACTTCAGGCCTAAGATGTAAGAGGCTTCTCCAAGATCTTTCATCTCAAAGGTATGGACAACCAAATCTTCACACTGGTCATCATCCCTGTATCATTCCAATGATAAGGATGTCATCTACATAAAGCACGGATGAACACAATGGCGCTCCCACTAAGCTTCTTGTATACACAAGTTCATCAGGATTCTGCACAAAATCATAAGTCTTTATGGTTTCATCAAATCTGATGTTCCAACTACGAGAAGCTTGCTTGAGCCCATAGATGGATTTCTTCAGCTTGCACACCTTACCATCCTCAGTCATGAAGCCCTGGGGCTGCTCCATGTAGATATCCTCCTCGACGTATCCATTGAGGAATGCCGTCTTGATGTCCATCTGCCAGATGTCGTAGTCAAGATGTGCAGCTATAGCCAGCAATGCCCTGATGGATTTAAGCATAGACACAGGAGAGAATGTCTCATCGTAGTCGATGCCTTCTCTCTCTGTGTAGCCCTTGGCTACGAGCCGTGCTTTGAAAGTCTCTACTTTTCCATCAGGTCCCATCTTTCTCTTGAAGATCCATTTACACCCAATGGGTTTTACCCCTTTCGGTGGATCCTCTAGGGTCCATACACCATTCTTATGCGTGGAGTCAATTTCTGACTTCATTGCTAGCATCCATCTATCCATGTCTTGATCCGTGAGTGCTTCATCAAATGAAGTAGGATCATTGTTAATTTCACTTGACACATGGAATCCATACCTTTCAGGTGGTGCAACCACCCTTGAACTCCTTCGAAGAGGTATGGGTGTTTCATCTTTGTTTAATTCTTCAGTTTCTGGTCTAGGAAGCTCAGAATCCCTCAGGGGATTCAATGAGTTCCTCTACTTTCATTTTTATCTTGACCTTTAAGGAAATCATCCTCCAAAAATTTCACACTCTGGGAGTTAACCTTTCATTGGGTAGGGTCATAGAGCTGATATCCAATACCATCTCTAACATACCCAATGAAGTAACACTCACGAGTGTGAGATTCCAGCTTACTTGCATCCACGTTCTTTGCATGGACCAAGCAACCCCAAACCCTCAAGTGCTTAACACTAGGTTTGGTTCCATACCAAAGCTCATGAGGAGTCTTAGCTACAGATTTGCTAGGAATCTTATTCAGGATATATATTGCAGTCTCTACTGCATATCCCCAGAAACTAAGTGGTAAATGTGCTTTACTCATCATTGAACGGACCATATCCATGATGGTCCTGTTACATCTTTCAGCAACACCATTAAGTTGGGGAGTTCCAGGAGTAGTGAGATTGGAGACAATTCCATTCTCTTTGAGGTATTCCTTGAATTCATCAGAGAGGTACTCGCCACCTCGATCAGATCGAATTCGTTTAATCTTCCTATCGGTTTGGTTCTCAACCAAAGCCTTGAACTCTTTGAACTTTTCAAAGGTTTCAGATTTATGACGTAATAGGAAGACAAACCCCGTATCGCGAATGGTCATCAATAAATGTCAAATAATATCGATATCCATTTCGAGTCGCGATACTGAAGGGACCACATACATCGGTATGTATTAAGTCAATAATATCTTCGCATCTAGTAACCTTGTTACGGAAAGGCATTCTAGTCATTTTACCACGAATACAATGTTCACAGGTAGGTAAAGATTGAACCTGTAGAAAATCTAAAGGTCCATCCTTTATCAATCTATTGATCCTATCAACAGATAAATGACCAAGCCTTTGATGCCAAATCATGTTTGAATGATTTTCATTATTCCTGGATCTTTTAGGGTTTTTATTAGTGGTTGTAATATTCATGACATGTTCATTAATGCACAATTCATAGAGTCCTCCAGAAGTCAAAATACCATCTGTAATATATTTATCATAATGATTTATGACTAATTTATTACAGAACAGGAATGAATGTCCGCTTCTAACTAGCTTAGATACAGATATTAAGTTCCTCCTGACTTCAGGTACATAAAGACACTCTTTAAGTACTAGGACTCTACCACTAGATAGTGATAGCCGACAAGTCCCGACGGCGACTGCTGCAACACTTGCATCAGATCCCATCTGGATGACTATCTCCCCTTCTTCAAGTTTTCTAGTTTCCTGAAACAAATGCAACAAATTGCATACATGAACAGAAGCACCAGAATCAACAACCCAACTTCCTTCTCGTCCTACGAGAAAGCTGGTTTCAATGATAAAAGTAGATTTCATACCTACCGGGGCTTTACCTTTGTCGACTGACTTCAGGTAATCCGGGCAATTACGCCTCCAGTGCCCCGGCTTCTTGCAGTGGTGACAGACGTCGGTTTTCTTCGACGCCATGAGAGTGGATGCATTGGAAGAAGAGCCAACATTTTGTCCCTTCTTCTTTCTCTTCTGGGCCGGGCCCTTCCGAGAACCATGCTTCCGATCGCGTTTCCCTTTGACCTGTGCAACCATTGCACTGCCAGTGGGACCATCCTTCTTCATTATGTCTTCTGCATACTTTAATGAAGCAAGGAGAGCAGCACTTGTCAATTCCAGCTTGTTCATGTGGAATGACACAACAAAGTTATTGAAAGCTTTGGGCAATGACAGCAGAATGAAGTCAGCTTGCATGTCTGCATCCATCGTTGCCCCAAGAGTCTCCAGCTCCGATAAGTACCCAAACATTTTGAGTACATGTTCACGGACCGAAGTCCCTTCCTGCATCTTGCAGCGAATGAGGTCTTTCATAACATTGTACCGCTGGGTGCGGTTAATGTCACCAAACATATCCTTAAGATTCTGCATTATTTCCTGACAGGTACTCATCTCCACATGTTGCTTCTGCAGAACATTGGAGAGAGAACCTAGGATATAGCACCTAGACAAGACATGATCTACATCATACTTGTCATTAAATGCTTTTTCTTCCTTGGACTTAGGGTTTTTATGCTTGTCCTCAGAGAGCACATAACTTATGCGCTCAGCAGAGAGAACAAGCTCCAAATTACGGATCCAATCCGAGTAATTTGGGCCGGTCAATTGGTTGACCTCAAGAAGCCTACTAAGTGGGTTCAAAGACTTCATTTTCTGAAATTAAGAATGCACTATATTAGAATATAAAAATATATATTCAAATTTATGATATTTGATTAATGTATTTTAAATCAAATTAGTCTTGCTATGTCAACTATGAAAGTTTATTCCCTTATTCACTTTCAAAGTAGGAGATACACTTACCGATATATCTCAAGCAAGAACTGGGATCTCCTCTTTACCTTTGTCATATCCCAATAATATGAGAACTTATGACTCCAATAAAGAGAAGCGGGAACACATTCCGCCTTGCAAGTCCAACTTGTATTTTTCCAATTCGGTCTTTAATACCCGGGCCCACCACCCCTAAGGTGATGTTGACCCATCATTAATTGAACCAACCGTCAACAGGAATACAACTCGCTATGCGCAATCCAATATCGCCCCAATAATATGAGGACTCGATATTGGGGTCACTACGCATACGTCCTTACTCTTTCGAGAAGCGACGAGCCCGATCCAAATGGATCATATGCAGGAGCTGTCACTTCGGACAGGCGTCTCCTACACATAATATTTGGCGATGAAACCCTTCGCCTTAACGGGAGACCATGGATGTCACTTATGTGATCCTCCACCTCTTATTCAAATTCTAATTAATTAACATGAATCATATTCATATAATTAATTCTTCTAAGGGAATTATTAAGTCTAATCATATTAGAGTATTCTAATTGGACATAATTAATTCAATCACATTAAATTAATTATCAATCCAATTTAATCAATCAAACTTGAATGTCTTACTTGAATATATATGGTATTATTCTCAAAGTACATATTAATTCGTATTTTAATAATTAGAAAAAATACATCTTAATCCCTCGGACATTATCCCGGCCCTACCCGCTGTCATGGCCAGTACCGACGGGAGTGGGACGGACCGCATACGTTGCAACCCGCTACCCCAGCGATCCCCGACTAGACACCATATCCACCTCGGGAAAGGATAATGCCAAATTGATTAATTTGTACTTCAGATGATCATCAGTTATACAACCGAAAATGTACCATATAGTAGAAATCAAAACATTTTTGATTATAAGGAAATTTGCTACTCAAATTCCCTAATCCTATTCAAGCATCAAGTTTGAAAGATTGTGGTTTCCAATTATGATTTAGATCACATCTTAATCAATTAATTGGTTGGGGCCAAGTCAATTAGGCAAATAATCATGTTTCAATATTTCATAAATATTTTCAAGATTATTTCACGAAATTAACAATTTAATTTCACTAATTGACAATCACTTGGTTCTAGATTTGGAATGTAATTTCATTAAGGGCCCCTACTCACTAAAATTAACATATCTCAATCAATTTAAATCCAAATTAAGCAAACTCAATTTTCATAGATTGCTAACTTGATTTAGGACAGAACCTAAGTAGAGTTGCACGCATTTCGAGGCAGATGATAACAGTAATTAAATCTTTAATCATGTTAAAATCTACTGTTCCCGCAACAGTGCATACATGTTCATTAAAACAACCATATCTAGAGCATACGAAATCCGATTTACGCAAACTCAGTTCCTATGATTTCCTTATTTAATGGGGAACAAAATAAAAGTATTAAATTCATGTTTAATCAATTTAAACAGTGCCGAATTTATTTACTAAACAGATCTGCGAAATCAAATGCGACAAAACTTTCACGACCTAAACGAACCCAAGGCGTCCTCGGTTTTTCGAATCATATTCGAAACCGTCGACCTAAGGCTCTGATACCACTTGAAGGATATGGAGAAATCCTCAAGCGCATCACGGAAGCGTGATCGTCGTATCGGATACGACGAAGAACGACTAGTCGTACTAGTTGTTCGGTGCAGCGGAATTTAAAAAAAAATATTTGATGAAACCACATGATCCGAGAACCATTCTCAGATCGTTTCATCTATAACCACAACAAGTATAATGCAATACCTCTTGAAGCGTGGTTGATCTAGTCTCTAAGAAAAGAGACCTCCTGTCTCAAGTCCGATCGTCGGCGAGACTGCTTGCGAGCGCGGGGATGAACCGCGTTGTCCTCGCAATCCAAGAAGTTGATCCAAGCGTGGTTGCTCCTGATCTCGTCGCACGAGATCGAACGTCTCCTTCGTGGGCGTAGCACACAAAGAAGACGGAGAACCGAAGAACGTCGAAGCAGCGGCGCGGTGGCGATGGTGTCGACGATTTCCTCCTCTAGGGTATGGTGGACGGCCACCAACAAAAGAGGGGAAGAGGGCTGTCGTGTATGAAGAAATGAGAGAGAGAGAGAGAGAGAACTCCAATATTGCAAGCAAAGAGAGAGCATAGTATGCCTCTCTATTTATAGGGTTTTGGGATCCATGGATCTCAATCCATGGGACACATAAAATCAATGGGTGAGATTGATTTATGTCAATCCAATGGCTAAGATTGTTGTTGTTAAAAACAACAAATTTAGGTTAAAATATATTTGACAAAATCAAATATAATTTAGTCCTAAATCAACCCAACAAATAAGGAGATAAGATACATGGAGATTTCATCTCCATGTGCCTTCCAAAGTGGACGGCCACACATTCCTTATAGGAATGATGTGCCGCCCATGGAGATTGCATGGAGATTAAAATCTCATGGAAATCCATGAGATTGCATATCTCCTTGAAATCTCTCTTATTTATTTGCAACAAATTTATTGGATTTTATTCTTCATAAAATAATTCACAATTATCTTTGAGAATATTGCATTCTTGCCATGGAAAAATTGTGAATCATAATCACAACCCAAAACAACATATAATTCATATTGTTAATTAATTACACAATATGTATCCAATACACATAATAATTAATCAACACATATAAATTATAATTAGCTCTCTCTAATACATTATAAATCACATTTATAATATATTATGAATAATTGGATATTTCTATCCACATTATTCTTATCCATAATAATCAAATCACATTTAATTATATTGGATAGTTTCTTCACACATCAATATGATTAAATCACATTTAATTATCATCTCTTCATTGCTTAGATCTTATCGAATTATTCTTGAACCCTTCAAGAATAATGCAATCTCTCCGTAGATACTTGGAGATAAGGACAGGGCGATTATATTGTTCCACGTATAGTGACTTGGATGTTGATATCATATCTCAAATACAGATCCCATGGACCTCCCACTGATGCTTGATCAAATCAAGATCGTAGACCTAATCTTCTCATTGCATCTGAATCTCATTAAGATCAATGTCCAGTTCATGGACTAAGATTAGGTCACTTCTCTAATGAGAGGAGTCACTAAAATCCAAACATGATTCATCACTCCCTCGGAATGGAGGCATCATGGTTATACAATCGTATATGATCAAATTACCCCGCAGGTATTCCTAATACCTGTACATCCTACATACTGGAAGACTTATGATCATTCTGAAGATAAAGATCACTTTTGCACTGTCATCTTCAGGGTTAGATCATTTAAGTTTCTCAATCTTGGTCATTGGGATTTTGTATAGATCATATGCTTTCACAAAGCATATATCTTACCTTCAAATTCATGTCATGCTTCCAAAGTACGATGACCATGCATGGAATTGGTTCAGTCCCAATACCTCATGAGTGAGCTCATGTCTCCCGGTTCACAAGTGAACCTGTATGATCCCTTTGAGAGATCGTATTACTCAAATGTCCTTACATGCACACCAGCTCGCCGGTATATAGACCTTGATTAGGTCATCAACCTACTGGTCTGCCAAATGTACATACTCAGACATATAGCAACACATCTGTCTCTAGTCAGAGGATGCATGCCTATGTTATGACAGTATTCAACGTAGGTCTTTTGTTATCTCGATCTCGTCAAGTCAACCCATTGACTCAACTAACCAGACACCTCTGAATTACTATTCCCATGCAGAGGACCTGCATCAAGAGGTCAGTCAGATATCAGTCATATGAGATAGGATTGCCATCTCCTACTCAGACTGGAGATCATCACTTAATAATCATTTGATGATGCTTGATGAGTCCTCTATCTAACTCCTTAGATATTCATCCAAGCATCAGCCTCTATGATTCATCCAATGAATCAACAGCTGTATGATCATCAAGTTGGCCATGGTACATAACCCATATTGTACAGAGGGACCCTATAGTGCATTCATTCATTAATATCAGAAAGGGAGTGAAAAATAATCAATAACTTTCATTGATAATTTATTCATTACAATAACATTTATTGTAGAAATGGTTCGCCCGGGGCTCACATTGCTAACATGTTACCTTATATTGGTTGACTCCTCACCCTCGCTTGCCGCTTCCACAGCCCCAAAGGAAATAAAGGGACATGGATCTTGTTGTAGCAACTCATTCCACAAAATGTGGAACCCATTAGCTTGGTAGAAATTAGGATCGGACTGTGAAATAGAGGGAAGTTCACCTTCCGCATTCCTAGTAGGTGGGGTTTCACCAACAACTACATCCCACTGGGATGAATCTATGTCCTTTCAAAGGAATTATGTTGGACATGCAATCAAGTCGACATCTCCCATCAAGCCATAACACTCTCTTACTATAATACCAAGGGCTTCTCCTTGGCCATCTCGTCCATCTATGGTTCTAATTACCTATCATAACATAAGGACCTTTGGGTAGAGCTGGTGTACCTCAATGGATCCTTAGTTGTCACATGGTTGGCGCTTGGGGACTTAAATATGGTCAGTTTTGACCGCGAGAAACGCATGGGAATACTCCTTTGAATGGGTCCAAGGAGGACTTAAATCACTACATTAACTTGTGCGGATTATTCAAACTTGACACCTATGGGAACTCTTAGTCTTGATTAAAAATCTTAAGTGACCATGCCTAAGTGATAGTCTGCCTTGACCGCAGGTTATCGAATCCAGCTTGGTTAAGACTTTCCCTTTAGCAAAACTGAGGTACTCATACCCTCTCACCCTTGAGAAACCATTTTCTAATTATAGTTGGTGTGGCTTATACATCCTCCCACATCAAGGCATTTTGTTACTTTTAATATTGAGATAATATCATGGGCTACCATGAGAATGTGGCTAGTGCTTGGGCTATCATGATTTGCAACCCCATCGTCTGCTTTTCACATAAGCTTAAGAGTGTCAAGCTTCCACTTAAATAATGGGCACGTAGGGAGGCAAACATATTTGAGGTAGTGAAAGCAACCGAGAATGCTTTTAGGATTATTAATGAAGCTCTTGCTTTGGACCCTCTATATCACTTATTTGTTGGACTTGTGAAGCCTTGATAATCCATTAATGCAATAAAAGTTATTATTTTCATCCGAACTGGAGGTTTATTTTTGCACTAAATTAAGATCCCTATGTACAAATAAGGTTATATACCATGGCTATATCGAATACCACGTAGTTGAGAGGATACAACTGACATTAACATGTAATATTCAATAATGATCTGCGGTCTAAAAAAGAGATGGTAATCCTTCTCTAAATATTGATTTTCGAGCAACTTCTTGATCAGATCCTATACGTAAGAATAAAGATTCAGAGGTATCGTATTAATCAACTCAAAGAGTGGACTTGTTGAACAAACTAAGACCTGAATAATAATTGTCACGATCAAGCACACATCCCTTGACCAAATATAGACACATATATATACTTAAATGTTTACACTAGACATACCATATCATACAGGTTCATACTTGATAAACCAGGAGACAGATCTCACTCTTGAGATATTTAGGGTCAAAAAGAATTCCATGCAAGGTTGTCTTGTTTATCAAATAGGACATAATTTGAGATACTGATATATGTTTTTGGAATGTATATGATTAATATTATCACTAATTATCAATTGATAAATCTATTGATATAGCATGGATGAGACAATCAAACGAGGGTCTAAACTTTGAGTGTATCGAGGTCTTACTATATGAAGGATGATGGAGTATTGGGAGTACTCTAGTTTAAAGCTATCATTATAGATCATCTACCATGGTACTTCCATCCCGAAGAGAGATGAAGCTAGATGGAATTTAGTGACTCCACTTTATGGCTTAATGATTTGAGAATTAATAAGATTAGGTCTCATTTCATTATATTCAATTCTTATTTCAATGTCCAAATGTCAGAAATAGAAATCAAGGTGAAACCATTTCTAGAGTTCATTTCTAAGCTCCAAAAAGTTTGGACAATGATAAAAAATGGAGTCGAAAGTTGAGTTCATCACTCTGATCGTTTGTTGAGCTTATGGAGGGTGTAATTAATGCATTTCATTGAGCTCCCATAGAGTGAATCATTTCAGCTCAAGCTCAGAGACACTGTCTATTGTGTTTCAACAAAAGTGGTATATGAAGGATATGGGAAAAATCCTTAAGTGCATCACGGATGTGTGAGGATCACATCGTAGGCAATCAGAACGACTAGTCTTAATAGTTGCTCGAGGCAGTGGAATTTAAAAATTTTAAACGATGAAATCACATGATTTAAGAACACTTATTGTATCATTTCATCTAAGCACATAGTAAATAAAGGATTACCTCTTGTATCATGGTTGCGATCAAGCCTCTAAGAGAAGATAGATCATGTCTCAAGTCCGATCCGTCGAAAAAGATGCTTGCGAGCGCAGAGATGAGACATGTGCTTCTCGCAATACAAGTCATTGATCCTAGCAATGGATCTCCTGATCTCGTCTCACAAGATCGAACGCCTTCTTCACAAGCGAGATGCACCAAGAAGATGGGGACCCAAGAGTTATCGAAGGGCAGCACAACGGTAATGCAACAATGTCGGCTATCTTCTCTCTAGGGAAGGAGTGGACAGGCACTCAAGGAGAGAGAGAGAGAGAGGGCGTAACATGAGAATGAGAGAGAGAGAGAGTTGTGTTGTTTTTGTTGTACTTGAAGAGCGAGGGGTTCCTTTCTTATATAAGGTTTGGGAGTCCATGCATCTCAATCCATGGACAATACAAAATCAATGGATGAGATTGATTTGTGTTTCTTTCAATGGTCATTACATTATTGTAAAAAAACACAACAATATTAATTTAATTTAAATTAATACATATCGATAAATTAATATAAATTAATTTTAAATTGAATCAATTTATCTTGAAGATAAAGAGGGAGAAGATTGACCTCATCCCTAAAAAGGGAGGACGGCCACCCACTCCAAATGGAAGTCGGTGGCCATCCACCCTCTTATGGTGGAATGGGTCAATCTCCTCATTATCTCATGAGATCTTATTATCTCATGATATCTTCAAGATTTACAACAACACTTGTTGTAAATTATTTCACAAAAATAATTCATAATTATCTTATGAATATTGTAGACATGCCATTAAAAAAATGTGATCACATTCACACCCTCAAAAAATGTAAATTATATTTTCAATTAATCATCCAATGTGAATCCAATTCACATCAATAATTAATCAACAAATATAAATCACAATGGTCTTTCTCTAATATATTATAAATCACATTTCTAATATATATGAATAATTGGATAGTGATATCCACATTATTCATTTCCATAATAATAAAATCACATTTAATATAGGATTATCATTCTCATGCATTCAAATAATATGAATCTAATTCACATTATTCATGATAATTAAATTACATTTAGTTATCCATTTCTCAATGTTTATGTATAATTTAGCAGTGAATTTTTCTCGAACTCTTTGAAGAATAATGTTCTTTCTCCGCAAATACTTGGAGATAAGGACATGATGATTGTATTATTCCACATACAATGACTTGTATATTGAGATCACATCTCAAATCCTGATCTTGCGGACCTCTCATAGATGCTTGATTAAATTAAGACAACAAATGTAATCTTCTCCTTACATCTAAATCATAATCAGATCAATCTTCAACATTTGGACCAAGATCATATCACTTCTCTACTGAGAGGAGTCACTAAAATCTAGATTTGTTTCGTCACTCCCTAGGAATGGAAGCATCATGGTTATACAATCGTTTATGATCACATCACCCTCAGGTATTCCTAATACATGTACATCATGCATACTGGAAGACCCAGAATAAACCTGAAGTTTTAGATCTCTTTTAGAATGTCACCTTCAGGGTTTTGATCATTAATTTCTCATTTGATCATTTGGAGTCGATACCGATCATATACTTTCCAAAAGCATATAACAAACCTACAAATTCAATCAAGCTTCCAAAATGAGAGGACCGTGCACAGAATTTGATTCTTCCCAACATATCATGAGTGAGCTCATGTCTTTCGATTCAGTAAATGAACATGTATGATCAATTTGAGAGATTGTATTACTCATATGCCTTTGTATGCACACCACCGCTCCGGTGTATAAACCTTGATTAGGTCATCAACTTATTGGTCTGCCAAATGTATATACTTAGACATATAGTAACACATTTATCTTCGGTCAGAGGATGCGTGCCTATATCGTGATAGCATACGACATAAGCCTTTGGTTATCTCGATCTTATTAAGTCAACTCTTTGACCTGACTTATCTATCATCTCTGAATCTCTATTCCTATGCTGAGGATCTGCATCAAGAGTTAGTTAGATATCAGGCTTTAGATAAAGGATTTCCATCTCCTTCAAGATGGAGATACTCTCTAACAATCATTTGATGGTGCTTGATGAGTCCTCAATCTAACTTTAGATATTCATCCACAACAGCCTTTATGATTCAACAATTGAATCAACAGTTGTATGATCATTAAGATGATCATGGTACATTACCCTAATTGTACTAAGAGACCTATTATGCAAATTAATTATTCTTCATTTCAGATCAGGGAATGATATTTGCAAAAATATTTATTACATAATAGCTCATCATGGGCTCGCATGTCCAACAATCTCTCATTGGACCAAAGAGCCATTACTGACTAATCTTTAAACCCTCACTCATGTGACAATCATGGGCTATTTAGAAAAATAGCTAGGTAAGTTGATCAGTCACTCTGTTCTCGAGAGACTACGCCAAGTCCTTTCACAACACTAGCATATCTCCTAGTAACAATGCTCGCATCTAATGCGAATGTTGTATCTTATGCAACCAATACTCAATCATAAAGAAATTATAGTATTGTTGACACTAAGATTCAATGATCATTATATAACTAGTATATAATTTCAATTATCCTTATCAGAATACCATTATTCCTGGAGATCTCTATCTCTTAAGGTATCTGTAATTAAGACCTTTTAGATCACTATTTATAAAGTCTCAAGTTCATGATGATAAGACTTAGAGATCACTATCTCAAAAGTCGTGTCCTCTTTGAAGATATTGTTATTACTGAAACCAAGTGTTTTATTTCCATAATAGGATTAATAACAGTTTACTACTCCCACTGCATGTTAGACATATAGCGTTTGTACACAATGGCGGACTGTGAAATTCCCTATGCTAAATGTGTCGTGTTGTTGTAGTCGGTCAATCAGGATCGATCAAAAATTAACCACATGAATCGAGGTATCAACGAATTAATTAATGTGTGGTTTTCTGTATTTTTAACCTGGGTAAGCTCCAAGGTCGACTCAAGGAGGTAAATGAAAAACTTTGGATCAACTTAGATGAATTAGCTCACGGTTTTCCAAGCATAATTTTTTTATTATTTTTTATGCAAAAGAAATGCCAATGCACAAATGCGATTGAACTAAGTTATTAGGAAATCAGACAACTCAGCTAAATTAATTTTAACGTGAAATTAAACTAAATTAGCCAAGTTATATTTTTCTTGGAAACCTAATCCAATGGTGATTGCAAAACATTTTTTGAGGATTTTGGGAGTTAAAATGCAAACGAAAAATGTTATCCTTTTAGGGGGATTTATGCAATTTTTCATGCAAATAGAAAGCAAAATTAATGAATTTTTCAGTGGAAATGAAAATTGATGAAAGGAAGCTACAATATTTTTTTGGAATTTTCTAACAATATATGAATTTGTTAATGGATTTTTTAATGGAAACCGAGTGACTGTGAGTATTTAATTTGTAATAAATCCCCAAAATCATATTATATAGAAATAAATTTATCTCAAATAGATAAGTTACTGAGAAATCTAAGATACTTGAATTTTTGTAAAGATATTATTTGTGGATTTAATTAAAAAGCATTTACTGAAATCAGTAAATAATTTATTTTAATCACAGGGCATCTCCATTTTTGACAACATTTGGATAGTAATTAAAGCACATTTCATGGCATCATATCTGATTTTTTTTCACAATTGTCGGAGTAATATTTCATTAAATATGAATTTCAATCCTTGTAATGGGTAAATATGCAATTTTTTACCGAAATTATTTATGTAATTAATTACTACTCACAATATTGTAAATAAGAATCCAAGAAATAAAGAAATATATGTTATACAACATGCAAGTTTTTCTTAAAAGTATAATGAAAAAATGATGTCCAAATTTGAGCATAAATATAGGGTTTTCATTGCAATTCAGAAATAGAACTCAACAAACAAATTGTGCCCCAGAGCACTTTTGCAAATAAATAGACTTAATATGCAATTTTCCAAAAAAACATAGGTTCCAAGTCTTGGAACCCACTTCTCCCACGTAAAGGAGATGTGCGAGAGGAGACGGTACGCGACAGTTGATGGCGGAGGATGGAACAGGCTGGAGAAGGAGGTGCGCACGAGGTTAGTGGTGACTGGGGAATGCAAGAGGGGCATGCAGGGTGTTGCGGTGGTCGGTGTTGGAGGCGTACAAGGCAATCATGGGGCTGTACATGGTTGCTAGTGGTGTGGAGGAGGATGGCGCACATGGCCCAGTCACAGACGCATGGTGAAAGATGGCCAGGGGGTGCAAAGCAGACAGGCAATTGGATCTAGCAGAGGTACGCGGCTGTGGACTAAGGCTGGTGGGAAGTGAGGGCGCAACAACTGATGACAGAGGGGGGAGCAGGCTGGAGGCTTGGTGCATTGATGTTGTGCACCGGATGGAGGATAGGAGTGTGTGGGGACGTAGGTTGATCGGCCGCACGTGGCAGCACGTTATTGCTCTGTTGTGATGTGGGAGATAGAAGGGCACTTTATCTAAAAACAAATGCTCCTTCGATGATTGTGTGCTTCCACTCATAACTGCTGGAGATGGGGTTGCGACCAGCAGTATTCGTCGACGATGATTGGCACGGAGCAGTCGTGGAGACAATGGGAGTGGCGGCAACTGTCGGGGAAGGAGCTGCTGGTGGTGTATTTTCTGAAGACCTACAAATGGGCACCTAAGATCAAGCTGCTTATGACCGACTAATGATGAGGAGAAATGAAGGGATGACACTCCATGAGCAGTGGGGGAATTGGAGCGAGTTGCTGAAAGGTTGCAGTAAGCGGAGAATGGGAAATGGGGAGACAAGAAGATGGTGGTGATGTTCTTGGTTCTGATTTTTGGTTTTGTTGGGTTTGGTGTGAATTTGGATGTATCATTGATTAAAGAAGTGAGAATAAATGACTAAAAAGTTTATGAAAAGAGGATACCATTCTTACCGGTGTTGTTTTCGCCAGAAGGTGGAGTTGCAATGCGGCTACCGTCATGGCTTCAATCAGCTTGGCGAAAAGTTGAGAAGCCGATCTGTGACCTGAAGAGATGCACAAATACACGAGCAGGATCCCTCATGGATCTCGCCTTTGATATCGTCATTGCTCGACCGGAGGGTGTTGAAGCTGTCACTGACAACACTTGGGGACTGGTGGTCTCTCCCTCTCAATTGAAGAAATGGCGGATGAAGATGAATGAAGGAGGAGAAGAGAATAAAAAGGAGGAGGGGAAATTAGAAAAGAGGTGGAGAAAGTGGCTTGGGTGGGGAGTTGGAGTAGAAAACAAGTAAAAGCAGAAGAGAAAAATAAAATATAAAATAAAGTAAAATAAGTAGGCTACTAAAAATAATGAAAAGAAAAGAAAAAAGTGGAAGAAAAATATAAATAAAAATTGAAAATAAATCAATATAATTAATTAATTAATTAAAGTAAATAAAAAATAAAAAAATTGAATAAGTAAATTAAATTAAGAAAATAATAAAAAATAGGGTAACACGCGGCAGCTCTAGGATCCACATGTCGCACCTAGAAAAATCAAAAATTAAATGTAAAAAAATAACAAAAATAACAAAAGGGTAAAATCAAAAAGTTATCAACACGAAAAGTTTTTCGTCTGGACGAGATCTACAACTTTCATGAAAGACCAAAAACAAAAAAATAAACCAAATGCATAAAGTATATTTTTGGGGGTACCTTATATGTATAAAATATCGTATTTTTATCATTTGCAGATTTTTTGTATTTTTAAATAAGACAATAGAATCTAAGAAAATATGAAACAAATATTTACAACTTAATATAATTTTTTTGTATTTGTAATAAAAATATAAAATAAAGGGTATTTTGGTCAATATGTACAATATACAATCGGGGCCCAAAATCCAAGTTTTACATACGAA
Source organism: Ottelia alismoides (assembly GCA_037367405.1). Taxonomy (NCBI): domain Eukaryota; kingdom Viridiplantae; phylum Streptophyta; class Magnoliopsida; order Alismatales; family Hydrocharitaceae; genus Ottelia; species Ottelia alismoides. The sequence continues at coordinate 188,795 of JAZKJV010001235.1, forward strand.
CTCTGAATTTTATGAAATTAGCCTTGTTTCGACGGTCTTTAAATGTATATTACTTCAAAAGTAAGTAGACGTAAATCTGACATTATATGAGAGAGATATGCGAATTTTAAAGTTCTTGGTCTCAAACTAGGGCTCGGGTTTTATTGGACAATTTTAGAAGTTAGTATTTTTTGATATTTTTTCTTCAATAGTATTTTTAATATATACACTATTACCATGCAAGGTCACCCCTGCCCCCCCCCATGATCTTTGTGTGCATGTATGGTTCTCCTTAAATTTCCATTGGGCCCCTGCTTAATTAAATAGACAAATGCATAGACTTCTAGAATAGAACACTCATAGTTGCCAGGTTGGGTGTCGCTAACATAGGACTTGTTTGGTTTCAATACATGTGAAATTATACAACAACCATTTAGTTTCGTATATACTTGATATTCCTATTTGATATGCAACAATCATGTTTAGATTCATATAAAATAATATACATATTTGATATGCGACAACCGTGTTTTGTTTCATATACAAGCAATATACCCATGCTACATGAGGAATTATTTTATTATTCAATTTAAATCTTTAATATTTGTTTCAATGTGATTTTGAAATGTTGCGATTTAATGCTAGAACAATCTAAACGATCAACTACAAATAGTCAAGTAAAATGTCAAAGATCGAATACCATATTGTAAGAGCTTTTAAAGTTCATATACATCCTTGAAATCTGATATGTAGTTCCAGTACTTTTGTGTAATTTAGTTTTTTTCATATATATTGTACTAGTTAGTTTTAAATAATAAATAATTGAAGAAAAAAATAAAACATGTATTTTAAGTTTTTATCTTGAAATTAATGTTATTCAAGAACTAATAAAACACAGATATCATAACCTTATAAAATTTATTTTAACATAGTTACAATTATCATGGCCACTCCTTAATCAAATTTCTAGTTTCGTCCCTAGTAATCATGATGTAACAACTAGAGATCTATCATTATAATATGTAGGCAATTGTACAATCTAGGAATGACTTGTTACTCAAAGTCCTCTCTATGCTATCTAATTTAGTCGATGAAATGTTTTCTAGGAATACCTTTTTGTTTGATGAACTATTTTTCATCTCCCTCGTCACCAACTTTATTGGGAATAATTCGTTGAAATTTCCCATCCCTTAATGCCTCTCCACCTTCATCTCCATCCCTTTCATGACAACCCTCACACAAACCCTAACACCCTCCTACGGACGTCCCCACCAAGCCACCAAAATAGACTTTACTCCACCAACCCTAGCTCGCACCATCACCCCCCCCCCCACCTCCACGACCCAAACCCATACACATATCCCCTCAAAAATTCCATTCAACATGCCCCTTCTCTCGCTCCCTCCTCCACCGACCCTTCCCCTCCGCCCCATCCCATCTTAATCTCTCCCGCACCTCGGTACACTCATCCATGTCCCTCATGCCAGGATGTATGTGAGGGTTCTCCCTTGTTGCTGACTAGACGTAGTATTACCTTCATCCACATAACCCCTCCCCCCTACCCAAACCCATCGTCGTTGATGATGAGGAGCTGGCCCTCATCACTAAAGAAGCAGTCCTTGTGCTGGATCAAGTCTACGCAAACACCATTGTCTTTTACATCCTTACAAAGATGTTGTATCCTAAGATTCTCTCCTCCTTCGGTGAGAAGTTATGGTAGCCTTCTACCAAATACAAGCATGCATCCTCCCCTAGAGATTGTTGCCCCCATTCAGATAGGACCACTACCCCCCCAACCTCCCTTGAGGTTGTTAACCATATGTTGGTTGACTCTTCACGCTCGCTTGCCACTTCCACATCCCCCAAGGAAATAAAGTGACATGGATCTTGTTGTAGCAACTCATTCTATAAAATGTGGAACCCATTAGATGTTAGAAACTAGGATCAGACTATAAAATAGGGAGAAGTTCACCTTCCGCATTCCTAGTAGGTGGGGTTTGACAAACAACTACATCCCACTGGGATGAAACTATGTCCTTTCGAAGGAATTATGTTGGAGATGCAACCAAGTCGACATCTACCCTCAAGCCATAATACTCTCTTACTATAATACCAAGGTATTCTCCTTGGCCATCGCATCCATCTATGGCGCTAATCACCTAGCATAACATAAGACTTAGAGATCACTATCTCAAAAGTCGTGTCCTCTTTGAAGATATTGTTATTACTGCAACCAAGTATTTTATTTCCATAGTAGGATCAATAACAATTTACTACTCCCACTGCATGTTAGACATATAGCTTTAGTACACAATGACGGACTGTGAAATGCCCTATGCTAAATGTGTCAAGTTGTCGTAGTCGGTCAATCAGGATCGATCAAAAATTAACCACATGAATCGAGGTATCAACGAGTTAATTAATGTGTGGTTTTCTGTATTTTTAACCTGGGCAAGCCCCAAGGTCGACTTAAGGAGGTAAATGAAAAACTTTGGATCAACTTAGATGAATTAGCTCACGGTTTTCCTAGCATAATTTTTTATTATTTTTTATGCAAAAGAAATGCCAATGCACAAATGCGATTGAACTAAGTTATTAGGAAATCAGACAACTTGGCTAAATTAATTTTAACGTAAAATTAAACTAAATTAGCCAAGTTATATTTTTCCTGGAAACCTAATCCAATGGTGATTGCAAAACATTTTTGGGGATTTTGGGAGTTAAAATGCAGATGAAAAATGCTAGCCTTTTAGGGGTATTTATGCAATTTTTCATGCAAACAGAAAGCAAAATTAATGAATTTTTCAGTGGAAATGAAAATTGATGAAAGGAAGCTACAATACTTTTTGGAATTTTCAAACAATATATGAATTTGTTTTCGAATTTTTTAATGGAAACCGAGTGACTGTGAGTATTTAATTTGTAATAAATCCCCAAAATCAAATTATATAGAAATAAATTTATCTCAAATAAATATTTTAATGAGAAATCTAAGATACTTGAATTTTTGTAAAGATATTATTTGTGGATTTAATTAAAAAGCATTTACTGAAATTAGTAAATAATTTATTTTAATCACAAGGCATCTCCATTTTTAACAACATTTGGATAGTAATTAAAGCACATTTCATGGCATCATATCTATTTTTTCACAATTTTCGGAGTAATATTTCATTAAATATGAATTTCAATCCTTGTAATGGGTAAATATGCAATTTTTCCCAAAATTATTTATGTAATTAATTACTACTCACAATATTACAAATAAATATCCAAGAGATAAAGAAATAAATGTTATACAGCATGCAATTTTTTCTTAAAAGTATAATGAAAAAAATGATGTCTAAATTTGAGCACAAATATAGGGTTTTCATTGCAATACAGAAATAGAACTCAACAAACATATTGTGCCCCACAGCACTTTTGCAAATAAACAGACTTAATATGCAATTTTCCAAAAAAAACGTAGGTTCCAAATCTTGGAACCCATTTCTCCCACGTAGAGGAGATGTGCGAGAGGATACTGTACGCGACAGTTGATGGCGGAGGATGGAGCAGGCTGGAGAAGGAGGTGCGCATGAGGTTATTGGTGATTGGGGAATGCAAGAGGGGCACGCAGGGTGTTGCGGTGGTCAGTGTTGGCGGCGTAAAAGGCAAGCATGGGGCTATGCACGACTACTAGTGGTGTGGAGGAGGATGGCACACATGGCCCGGTCGCAGATGCATGGTGAAGGATGGCCAGGGGGTGCGAAGCAGACAGACAATTGGATCTAGCAGAGCACGCGACTGTGGACTAGGGCGGGTGGGCAGTGAAGGCGCAACAGCTGATGGCAGAGAGGGGGGAGCAGGCTGGAGGCTTGGTGCATTGAGGTTGTGCACCGGATGGAGGATAGGAGCGTGAGGGGACGCAGGATGATCGGTCTCACGTGGCAGCACGATGTTGCTCTGTTGCGATGTGGAAGATAGAGGGGCACTTTATCTAAAAACAAATGCTCCTTCGATGATCGTGTGCTTCCTCCCATGACTACTGGAGATGGGGTTGCGACCAGCAGTATTCGTCAGCGGTGATTGGCACGGAGCAGTCGTGGAGGCAACGGGAGTGGCGGCAGCTATCGGGGAAGGAGATGTTGGTGGTGTATTTTTTGAAGACCTATAAATGGGCACCTAAGATCAAGCTGCTTATGACCGACTAATGATGTGGAGAAATGGGGAGATGACACTCCGTGAGCAGTGGGGGAATCGGAGCGAGTTGCTGAAAGGTTGCGGTAAGCGGAGAATGAGAAATGTGGAGACAAGAAGATGATGGTGGTGTTCTTGAATCTGATTTTTGGTTTTGCTGGTTTTGGTGTTAATTTGGATGTATCATTGATTAAAGAAGTGAGAAGAAATGACTAAAAAGATTATGAAAACATGATACGATTCTTACCGGTGTTGTTTTCGCCTGAAGGTGGAGTTGCAATACGGCTCCCGTCGTGGCTTCAATCAGCTTGGCGAAAGGCTGAAAGCTTATCTGTGACCTGAAGAGATGCACAGTGACACGAGCAGGATCCCTCATGGATCTCGCCTTTGATATCGTCATTGCTCGACCGGAGGGTGTTGAAGCTGTCACTGACAACACTCGGGGACTGGTGGTCTCTCCCTCTCAATTGAAGAAATGGCGGATGAAGATGAATGAAGGAGGAGAAGGGAATAAAAAGGAGGAGGAGAAATTAGAAAAGAGGTGGATAAAGTGGCTTGGGTGGGGAGTTGGAGTAGAAAACAAGTAAAAACAGAAGAGAAAACTAAAATATAAAATAAAGTAAAATAAGTAGGCAACTAAAAATAATGAAAAGAAAAGAAATAAAGTGGAAAAAAATATAAATAAAAATTGATAATAAATCAATATAAATCATTAATTAATTAAAGTAAATAAAAAATAAAAAATGATTAAGTAAATTAATTTAAGAAAATAATAAAAAATAGGGTAACACGCGGCAGCTCTAGGAGTTGCCGCGTATCGCACCTAGAAAAATCTAAAATTAAACGTAAAAAAATAAAAAATAAATAACAAAAGGGTCAAATCAAAAAGTGATCAACACGAAAGTTTCTTGTCTCGACGAGATCTACAACTTTCATAAAGGATCAAAAACAAAAAAAATAAACCAAATGCATAAAGTATATTTTTGGGGGTATCTTATATGTATAAAATATCGTATTTTTATCATTTGCAGATTTTTTGTCTTTTTTAAATAAGACAATAGAATCTAAGAAAATAAGAAACAAATATTTACAACTTAATATAATTTTTTGGATTTGTAATAAAAATATAAAATAAAGGGTATTTTAGTCAATATGTACAATATACAATAGGGGCCCAAATTCCAAGTTTTACATACGAACTCTGAATTTTATGAAATTAGTTTTGTTTCGAAAGTCTTTAAATGTATATTACTTCAAAAGTAAGTAGACGTAAATCTGACATTGTATGAGAGAGATATGCGAATTTCAAAGTTCTTGATCTCAAACTAGGGCTTGGGTTTTATTGGACAATTTTAGAAGTTAGTATTTTTTGACATTTTTTCTTTAATAGTATTATTAATATATACACTATTACCATGCAAGGTCACCCCCCCCCATGATCTTTGTGTGCATGTATGGTTCTCCTTAAATTTCCATTGGGCCCCTACTTAATTAAATAGACAAATGCATATACTTCTAGAATAGAATACTCATAGTTGCCAGGTTGGGTGTCGCTAACATAGGACTCGTTTGGTTTCAACACATGTGAAATTATACAACAACCGTTTAGTTGCGTATATACTTGATATTCCTATTTGATATGCAACAATCATGTTTAGATTCATATAAAATAATATACATATTTGATATGTGACAACCTTGTTTTGTTTCATATACAAGCAATATACCCATGCTACATGAGGAATTATTTTATTATTCAATTTTAGTCTTTAATATTTGTTTCAATGTGATTTTGAAATGTTGTGATTTAATGTTAGAACAATCTAAACGATCAACTACAAATAGTCAAGTAAAATATCAAAGATCGAATACCATATTGTAAGAGCTTTTAAAGTTCATATACATCATTGAAATCTGATATGTAGTTCCAGGACTTTTGTGTAATTTAGTATTTTTTTCATATATATTGTACTATTTAGTTTTAAATAATAAATAATTGAAGAAAAACATAAAACATGTATTTTAAGTTTTTATCTTGAAATTAATGTTATTCAAGAACTAATAAAACACTTAGATATCATAACCTTATAAAATTTATTTTAACATAGTTACAATTATCATGGCCACTCCTTAATCAAATTTCTAGTTCCGTCCCTAAGAATCATGATGTAACAACTAGAGATCTATCATTATAATATGTAGGCAATTGTACAATCTAGGAATGACTTGTTACTCAAAGTCCTCTCTATGCTATCTAATTTAGTCGATGAAATGTTTTCTAGGAATACCTTTTTGTTTGATGAACTATTTTTCATCTCCCTCATCACCAACTTTATTGGGAATAATTCGTTGAAATTTCCCATCCCCTTAATGCCTCTCCGCCTTCATCTCCATCCCATTCATGACAACCCTCACACAAACCCTATCACCCTCCTACGGACGTCCCCACCAAGCCACCAAAATAGACTTTACTCCACCAACCCTAGCTCGCACCATCACCCCCCCCACCTCCACGACCCAAACCCATACACATATCCCCTCAAAAATTCCATTCAACATGCCCCTTCTCTCGCTCCCTCCTCCACCGACCCTTCCCCTCCGCCCCACCCCATATTAATCTCTCCCGCACCTCGGTACACTCCTCCATGTCCCTCATACCAGGATGTATGTGAGGGTTCTCCCTTGTTGCTGACTAGACGTATTATTACCTTCATCCACATAACCCCTCCCCCGCCCAAACCCATCGTCTTTGATGATGAGGAGTTGGCCCTCATCATTAAAGAAGTAGTCCTTGTGCTGGATCAAGTCTAAGCAAACACCATTGTCTTTTACATCCTTACAAAGATGTTGTATCGTAAGATTCTCTCCTCCTTCGGTGAGAAGTTATGGAAGCCTTCTACCAAATACAAGCATGCATCCTCCCCTAGAGATTGTTGCCCCCATTCCAACCGGACCACTACCCCCCCCCCCCCCTTGAGGTTGTTAACCATATGTTGGTTGACTCTTCACTCTCTCTTGTCGCTTCCACAGCCCCCAAGGAAAGAAAGGGACATGGATCTTGTTGTAGCAACTCATTCTATAAAATGTGGAACCCATTAGCTATTAGAAACTAGGATCATACTGTAAAATAGGGGGAAGTTCATCTTCCGCATTCCTAGTAGGTGGGGTTTTACCAACAACTACATCCCACTGGGATGAATCTATGTCCTTTCGAATGAATTATGTTGGAGATGAAACCAAGTCGACATCTACCCTCAAGCCATAATACTCTTACTATAATACCAAGGGCTTCTCCTTGGCCATCTCTTCCATCTATGGTGCTAGTCACCTAACATAACATAAGGACCTTTGGGTAGAGCTGGTGTACCTCAATGGTTCCTTAGTTGTCACATGGTTGGTTCTTGGGGACTTTAATATGAGTAGTTTTGACCGCGAGAAGTTCATGGGAATACTCCTTTGAATAGGGCCTAGGAAGGCTTAAATCACTACATTTAATTGTGCAGATTATTCAAACTTGAGACCTATGGCAACTTTTTTTTTAAGCAAGATGTCATCCTGAATCCTAAATCTGAACTGACTCCCACTGACCTGAAGATATATACACTGATCAACAGTGTTTTCCGATGACATTTTCTTCTTTTTGGTGCTAAGATCAAAAGTAGAGAGGGATGGATTTGAAAATCTTAATTGACCATGCCTAAGTGATAGCTTGCCTTGATCGCAGGTTATCGAATCCAGCTTGGTTAAGGCTTTCCCTTTAGCAAAGATGAGGTACTCACACCCCCTCACCCTTGAGAAACCATTTTCTTATGATAGTTGTCGTGGCTTATACATCCTCCCACACCAACTTTGAATTTGAGATGCTATCATGGTCTACCTTGAGATTGTGATTAGTGCTTGGGCTATCGTGAATGGTGGCAACCCCATCTTCTGCTTTTCACGTAAACTTAAGTGTGTCAAGCTTCCACTTTAATAATGGGCATGCATGGAGGCAAACATATTTGAGGAGGTGAAAGCAACCGAGAATGCTTTTAGGATTATTAATGAAGCTCTTGCTTTGGACCCTCTATATCACTTATTTGTTGGACTTGTGAACCCTTGATGATCCATTGATGCAATAAAAGTTATTATTTTCATCTGAACTGGATGTTTATATTTGCACTAAATTAAGGTCCATGTCTACAAATAAGGTTACGTACCAAGGATGTATTTAATACCATGTAGTTTAGAGGACACAACTAACATTAACATGTGATATTCAATAATGATCTTCGGTCTGAGAAAGAGATGGTAATCCTTCTCTAAAGATTGATTTTTGAGCAACTTCTAGATGCAGGTCCTATACATAAGAATAAAGATTCAAAGGTATTGTATTGATCAACTCAAAGAGTTGACTTAATGAATAAAATAAGACCCGAATAATAATTGTCACAATCAGTCACACATCCCTTGGCCAAATATCGACACATCTATATACTTAAATGTACACAATGGACAGACCATATCATATAGGTTCATACTTGATGAACCAGTAGACAGAGCTCACTCATGAGATATTTAGGGTCAGAAAGAATTACATGCAAGGTCATCTTATTTATCAAATAGGACATGATTTGAGATATTAAGGTATGATTTTGGAACGTATATGATTAATATTATCACCAATTATCAATTGAGAAATCTATTGATATAGCATGGACGAGACAATCAAACAAGGGTCTAAACTTTGGGTGTATCAAGGTCTTATTATAAAGGATGATGGAGTATTGGGAATACTTTAGTTTGAAGCTATCTTTATAGATCAGCTACCATGATACTTCCATCCCAAAGAGAGATGAAGCTGGATAGATTTTAGTGACTCGATCATGAAGCAATTATAGTGTTGTTGACACTAAGAGTCAATGATCATTGTATAACCAGTATATAGCTTCGATTATCCCTATCAGAATACCCTTATTCTTGGATATCCCTATCTCCTAAGGTATCTGGAGTTAAGACCTTTTAGATCACTATTTATAAAGACTTAAGTTCATGATGATAAGACTTAGTGATCACTATCCCCAAAGTCGTGTCCTCTTTGAAGATATTGTTATTACTGCAATCAAGTGTTTTGTTTCCTTGGTAGGATTAATTACAGTTTACTACTCCCATTGCATGGTAGACATCTAGCTTTTGTACACATTGGCGGACTGTGGAATGCCCTATGCTAAATGTGTCGTGTTGTTGCAGTTGGTAAATCAGAATCGATAAAAAATTAACCACACGAATCGAGGAATCAAATAATTAATTAATATGTGGTTTTATGTATTTTTAACATGGGCAAACCCCAAGGTCGACTCAAGGAGGTAAAGGAAAAACTTTGGATCAACTTAGATGAATTAGCTCACAGTTTTCCAAGAAGAATTTTTTTATTATTTTTTATGCAAAAAATGCCAACGCACAAATGCGATTAATCTACGTTATTAAGAAATCAAGCAACTTAGCTAAATTAATTTTAATGTGAAATTAAACTAAATTAGCCAAGTTATATTTTTCCTGGAAACCTAATCCAATAGTGAATGCAATTTTTTTTGCAATTTCAAAAGTTAAAATGCAGCAATGAAAAATGCAAGCCTTTTAGGGGGTTTTATGCAATTTTTCATGCAAACATAAAGCAAACTAATGAAATTTTTAGTGGAATGAAAAATGATGAAAGGAAGTTGCATTAGTTTTTTTGGAAATTTCTAACGATATATGAATTTGTTTACGATTTTTTTAATGGAAACAAAGTGAATATGAGTATTTAATTTGTAATAAATCCTCAAAATCAAATTATACGGAAATTAATTTATATAAAATAGGTATTTTAATGAGAAATCAAAGAGACTTGAAATTTTATAAAAATAGTATTTGTAGATTTAATTAAAAATCATTTACTTCAACCACTAAACAATTTATATTAGGCGCAAGCATCTCTATTTTTGACAACATTTTGACAGTAATTAAGGCACATTTCATGGCATCATATCTGATTTTTTCACAATTTTAAGGGTAATATTTAATTAAATATGAATTTCAGTCCTTCAAATGGGTAAAATATGCAAATTTTTGCCAAAGTAATTTATTTAATAAATTAATGCTCACAAAAATACAAATAACTATCCAAGAGATAAAGAATTAAATGTTATACAACATGCAATTTTTTATTAAAAGTATGATGAAAAAATGATGTCCAAATTTGAGCACAAATATAGGTTGTCATTGCAATACAGAAATAGAACAATCAAATTGTGCCTAAGAGTACTTTTGCAAATAAACAAACTTAACAGAGAATTTGTAATTTTTCCAAAAAAATAAAAGAATAAAAAGAGGGAAAGAAATCGACCTTCATGGAAACGTGGGTTCCAAATCTTGGAACCCACTTCTCCCACGCAGAGATGACGTACAGGAGGCGGCAGTGCGTGACGGTTGATGGTGGAGGATGGAGCTGTCTAGAGAAGGAGGTGTGCACGAGGTTAGTGGAGACTAGGGGACGCAATAGGGGCACGTAGGGTGCTACAGTGGTTGGTGCTGGCAGCGTACAAGGCAGACATGGGACCGCGCACAACCAATGCTGGTGCAGAGGAGGATGGCGCACATGGCCCGATCGCAGACGCATGGTGAAGCATGGGCAGGGGGTACGAAGAAGGCGGTTGGTTGTATCTAGCAAAGGAACGCGGTTGTGGACTAGGGCTGATGGGCAGTGAGGGTGTAACAGCTGATGGCAGAGGGGGGAGCAGGCTGGAGGCGTGGTGCATTGAGGTCATGCACCGGATGGAGGATAGGCGCGTGAGGGGACGCAGGTTGGTCGGGTGCATGTGACAGCGCGTTGCTGCTCTGCTGCGATGGGGGAGGTAGAGGGGCGCTTTGTCTGAAAACAAATGTTCCTCCAATGATTGTATGCTTCCACCTGTAACTGCTGGAAATGGGGTCGTGACCAGCGATATTCATCGACGGTGACTGGCACGGAGCAGCCGTGGAGACAATGAGAGTAGGGGCAGCTGTTGGGGAAGGAGTCGGGGGTGGTGTATTTTTTGAATACCTGCAAATGGGCACCTGAGCTCGAGTCGCTTATGCTCGGCTGATGAGGAGGAGAAAAGGGGGGATGATGCTCTGTGAGCAGTGGGGGAATTAGAGCGAGTTGCTGAAAGGTTATAGTAAGGGGAGAATGGGAAATGGGGAGATAAGAAGATGATGGTGGTGTTCTTGGTTCTGATTTTTGGTTTCGCTAGAACTCGGATGTATCGTTGATTAAAAAAGAGAGAAGAAATGACTAAAAATTTTATCAAAAGAGGAAACGATTCTTACCAGTGTTGGTTTTGCCTGAAGATGGGGTTGCGATGCGCGGCTCCCGTTGCAGATTCAATCAGCTTGGGGAAAAGCGAAGAAGCTAATCTGCAACTTGAAGAGATGCACAGCGACACGAGCAGGATCCCTCGTGTATCTAACCTTTGAGACTGACATTTCTCGATCATAGGGTGTTGAAGCTGTCACTGACAATGCTCGAGGGTCGGTGATCTTTCCCTCTTAATTGAAGAAATGGTGGATGAAGATGAATGAAGGAAGAAAAGGGAATAAAAAGGAGGAGGGGAATTAGAAAAGAGGTGGAGAAAGTGCTTGGGTGGGGAGTCGGAGTAGAGAACAAGTAAAAGGAGAAGATAAAATAAAATATAAAATAAAGTAAAATAAGTAGGCTACTAAAAATAATGAAGAGAAAAAAATAAAAGTGGAAGAAAATATACAAATAAAAAATGAAAATAAATAAATATAAATAATCAATTTATTAAAATAAATAAAATAAGAATAAAAAATTAATTAATTAATTAAATTAAGAAAATAATAAAAAATAGGGTAGCATGTGGCGGCTCCAGGAGCAGCCATGTGTCGCACCAAGAAAAATCAAAAATTAAATGTAAAAAAATCAAAAATAAATAACAAAAGGGGTCAAATCAAAAGTGGTCAACACAAAAGTTTTTCGTCTCTACGAGATCTACAATTTCATAAATGATCAAAAATAAAAAAAATAAATCATATGTACAAAGTGTATTTTGGGGGGTACATTATATGTATAAAATATCGTATTTTTTGCAGAGTTTTTTGTATTTTTAAATAAGAAAAAATGAAAATAAAATCCGAGAAAATATACAACAAATGTTTACAATATAATCAAATTTTTTGGATTTGTAATAAAAATATAAAATAAAGGGTATTTTTGGTCAATATGTACAATATACAATAGGGCCTAAAACCCAAGTTTTACATACGAACTCCGATTTTTATGAAATTAATCTTATTTTGAAGGTCCTTGAATGTATGTTACTTTAAAAGTAAGTAGATGTAAATCGGACATTGTATGAGAGAGATATGTGCATTTCAATGTTCTTGGTCTCAAACTAGGGCTCGGTTTATTGGACAATTTTACATGTTAGTATTTTTTGATATTTTTTTTCTTTATTAGCATTAGTAATATATACACTATTACCATGTAAGGCCACCCCCTCATGACCTTTGTGTGCATGTATGGTTATCCTAAAATTTCCATTGGGCCCCTGCTTAATTAAATAGACGAATGCTTAGACTTCTAAAATGGTACACTCATAGTTGCGGGGTTGTGAGTCGCTAACATAGGACTCGTTTGGTTTGCATGTTACCCTATGCATTCTTGGGTGGGAATTCCATCACAAACTAATGTGACATTATATCACATTCCTCATTCCAATCCTATCTAACTCTCCTACCCATCTAAATAACTACCATTCACATGAGGTTACTACGACCCAATCCAGTTACCAAACATGCATTGGATTAGAAACAGGCTTGTCCAAAGGATAATTTCACCCATGCTTTTGTTACTCAATTTCACTATTTGATGTTTAAGTTGAATTTGTCGTGTCATATGTGTCATAACTTTCTTTATTTTAATTTATATCCTTTTTTAGGAAACTAAGATAGGATATAAGTCCAGAAATCAACATAGCCTCTCAAGATGTGCCAAAGGCCGACAACAAAAAGAAGCTGATAAGCCACACCATCAGCCAAAGGAATAACCACAGACAAAAAAGCAAAGTTCAGATATACACACGTGGATTATACAGAACCCGTTTAGTTTCGGATAAATACTTGATATTCCTTTTTGCTATCCAACAATCATGTTTAGATTCATATAAAATAATATTCATATTTTATATGCGACAACCGTGTTTTGTTTCATATACAAGCAATATAACCATGTTACATGACGAATTATTTTATTGTTCATATTTAGTCTTTAATATTTGTTTCAATGTGATTTTAAGATGTTGTGATTTAACATTAGAACGATCTAAATGATTAACTACAAAGAGTGAAGTAAAATGTCAAAGATTGGGTACCATATTATAAGAGCTTTTAAAGTTCATGTACATCGTTAAAATCCGATAAGTAGTTCAAGGACTTTTGCATAATTTAGTTTTTTTTCATATATATTGTATTATTCAGTGTTAAACAATAAATAGTTGAAGAAAAAATTAAACATGTATTTTAAGTTTTTATTTTGAAATTAATGTTATTCAAGAACTAATAAAACACCTAGATATCGTAACCTTATAAAATTTATTTTAACATAGTTAAAATTATCACGGTCACTCCTTAATCAAATTTCTAGTTTTGTCCCAAGTAGTCACGATGTAACAACTAGAGATCTGATCATTATAATATGTAGGAAATTGTATAATCTAGGAATGACTTGTTACTCAAACTCCTCTTTATGCTATCTAATTTAGTCGACGAAATGTTTTCTAGGGATACCTTTTTGTTTGACTAACTATTTTTCAACTCCCCCATCACCAACTTTATTGGGAATACTTCGTTGAAATTTCCCATCCTTTCGATACCTCTCCACCTTCATCTGAAGGATATGGTTAGATCCTCAAAAGCATCACGGAAGCGTGATCGTCGTATCGGATACGACGAAGAACGACTAGTCGCACTAGTTGTTCTATGCAGCGGAAATTAAAATTTTTTATGCGACGAAACCACATGATCCAAGAACACTTCTCGGATCGTTTCGTCTGAACCACAAACAAGTATTAGGATTACCTCTTGAAGCGTGGTTGCGATCAAGTCTCTAAACGAAGAGACCTCCTGTCTCAAGTCCGATCCATCGGAGGAGACGCTTGCGAGCGCGGGGATGAACCGCGTGCTTCTCGCAATCCATGTTGATGATCCAAGCAGTGGATCTCCTGATCTCGACACACGAGATCTGGTGTCTTCTTCACGAGCAAGGCACGCCGAAGTAGACGGAGTTCCACGAGCAAAACATCGGGCAGCATAACGACGGTGCAGCGACGATAGAGAGCCTCTCTAGGGCATCCATGGTGGACGGCCATGAGAGGGAGAGAAAAAGAAAGAGAGAGAGAGAGAGAGAGAGAGAGAGATATGCTTCTCAAGCATTATGTGTAAAGAAGAGCAAAGGGGTGCCTCTCCTTTTATAGCTTTTGGGATCCATGGATCTCAATCCATGGTACAACACAAATCCAATGGCTCTCATTGATTGTATTTCTTTTAATGGTCAAGATTTGTGTTGGTAAAACCAACAACAATTAGTTTAATTTAGATTAAATATATGTTGATAAATCAACACAATTTAATTACCAAATTAAATCAAGATCTCTTGGAGATCATAGGAGAGAGAGTTCCTCCTTCCATGTTGGAAGGAGGGGACGGCCACACATTCCTAATAGGAGTGGGGGCCGTCCACTCCATATACATGGAAGGTGGCTCTCATCTCTTTAATGTAATCTCCAAGATTATGCAACAACTTTTGTTGCAAATTATTCTACAAAAATAATTCACAATTATTTTGTAGACATTGCAATCTTGCCACTAAAAATTTGTGAAACATATTCACAACCCAAAATAAAATGTAAATTACATTTTCAATTTAATGTCCAATGTGAATCCAATTCACATTAACATTTAATTAATAAATGTAAATTACGAACATCTCTCTCTTATATATTATAAATCACATTTATAATATATATGACTAATATGGATATTGATATCCACATTATTCATATCCATGATAATTAAATCATATTTAATCACCTTGGGACTCATTTCTCTTGTTCTCAAATAATATGAATCATATTCATATTTCTTACATCTTTGATAATTAAATCACATTTAATTATCTTAGATAACTCTCTTTATAATATGAATCAAGTTCATATTATTCATGATAATTAAATCACATTTAATTATCCATTTTCTCAATGCTCAGATATATATATCAACAATAAAGTTATCCATGAACTCTTTCAAGGATAATGCGCTTTCTCCGCAGATACTTGGAGATAAGGACAGGGCGATTGTATTGTTCCATGTATATTGACTTGGATATTGAGATCATATCTCAAATCCAGAACGCGGGCCTCCCATAGATGCTTGATTAAATCAAGACCGCAAATCTAATCTTCTTATTGTATCTAAATCACATTCAGATCAATGTCCAACATTTGGACCAATATTAGATCACTTCTCTACTGAGAGGAGTCACTAAAATCCAGACTCGTTTCATCACTCCCTAGGAATGGAAGCGTCATGGTTATACAATCGTTTATGATCACATCACCCTCAGGTATTCCCAATACCTGTACATCCTGCATACTGGAAGACTCAGATTAAACCGGAAGTATTAGATCAACTTTATACTGTCTACTTCATGGTTTTATCAGTAAGTTTCTCATTCGATCATTGGAAGTTGGTATCGATCATATACTTTCCAAAAGCATATATCATACCTAGGTCTTGATC
Source organism: Ottelia alismoides (assembly GCA_037367405.1). NCBI lineage: Eukaryota > Viridiplantae > Streptophyta > Magnoliopsida > Alismatales > Hydrocharitaceae > Ottelia > Ottelia alismoides. The sequence continues at coordinate 204,767 of JAZKJV010001235.1, forward strand.
ATATACTTTCCAAAAGTATATATCAAACCTACAAATTCAGTCAAGCTTCCAAAGCGAGACGACCGTGCACGGAATTTGATTCTTCCCAATATCTCATGTGTGAGCTCATGTCTTCCGGCTCAATAAATGAACCTGTATGATCCCTTTGAGAGATCGTATTACTCATATGCCCTTACATGCACACCAGAGCGTCGGTGTATAGACCTTGGTTAGGTCATCAACCTATCGGTCTGCCAAATGTACATACTCAGACATATAGTAACACATCTGTCTCCGGTCAGAGGATGTGTGCCTATATCATGACAGCATATGATATAGGACTTCGGTTATCTCGATCTCGTTAAGTCAACTCTTTGACCTAACTAATCTGACACCTCCGAATCTCTATTCCTATGCAGAGGACCTGCATCAAGAGGTCGGTCAGATATCAGCCTTCAGAGATAAGGATTGCCATCTCCTACTCAGGCTGGAGATCATCTCTTAACAATCATTGGACGGTGCTTGATGAGTCCTCAATCTAACTCTTTAGATATTCATCCAAGCAACAGCCTCTATGATTCAATAGTTGAATCAACAGCTGTATGATTATTAAGATGGCCATGATACATAACCCTAATTGTACTAAGGGACCTATTATGCAAATTATTCATTCTTCATTTCAGAACAGGGAATGATATTTGCAATAACATTTATTGCGTAATGGCTCGCCGTGGGCTCGCATTTCCAACAATCTCCCACTAGCCCAAAGAGCCGTTGATGGGCTTATCATTTAAACCCACACTCATGTGACAATCATAGGCTATTTAGAAAATAGCTAGGTAAGCTGATCAGTCACTCTGTTCCCACGGGACTATGCCAAGTCCTTTTACGGCACTTGCATATCCCCAGTAACAGTGCTCGCATTTAATGCGAATGTTGCATCTCATGCAACCAATACTCAATTTCTTTTGTTAGTCATAGTGTCCTTGACACTACAGCTTAATAATTATCATAACCAGTATTTCCATAATTCTTATTAGAATACCCTTATTCCTAGAGATCACTATCTTTTAAGGTATCCACAGTTAAGACCTTTTAGATCTCTATCTATAAAGTCTTAAGCTTTCGAAGATAAGACTTTGAGATCACTATCTCAAAAACCTTGTCATCTTTGAAGATTTTGTTGTTACTGCAATTAAGTGTTCTATCTCCATAGTAGGACTAGTAACAGTTTACTACTCCTAATGCATGGCAGATATCTGGCTTTTGTACACATCTAGCATACACTCAGCTTCTCGTAACTAATGCACAAGTGCAAGTAGTTCTAGCATTTACTTCCTCAACTCTTTGAGGTGTTATCCCTTCAGATAGGTCAGTACCATATCTTAAAGGATGGAAGCCTTTCTTGGAATTTTCCATAAAATGGAATATGTCCAAGATGTACTACTAATGTGACAGTCATAATACCCTCTTCACTTTGCTACTGAACACCCCCAGAACTAAGATCCAAGAGGTATCCTTGAGATCATATCTCAAGTTATGGAACAACCAGATTAGAAAACACTTATTATTATCCTTATATCATTTCAAATGATTAGGATATCATCTACATTTAGCATGATGAACACAAAGGCACTCCCACTAAGCTTCACATGGCTCATCAAGATTCTATCTGAAATCATAACATTTATAATTTCATCAAATCTTATGGTCCAACTTCAAGAAGCTGGTCCATAGATGGATTCTTTAGCTTGCACACCTTGCTTTCCTCAACCATGAAGCCCTGGGGCCACTTCATGTGAATATCCTCAAAGAGGTATTCATAAGGGAATGCAATATTGACTTATATCTTGAAGATGCAATAATCAAGTTGTGTAGCTAAGGTTAGCAATATTCTGATGGTTTTAAGTATGGTCACCGAAGAGCAAGTCTCATCGTAAGCAATGTCTTCTCTTCCGGTGTGTAGCTCATGGCTACGAACCGTGCTTTGAAGGTTTGTACCTTCTCATCAGGTTCCCTTTCTCTTGAAGATCCATTTACACCTTTACAGGTCTTACCCATATAGGTGGATCCTCTGGGTTCTATATACAACACTTGTATATGAAGCCTACATTAGACTTTTATTGCTAACATCCATCTATCCATGCTATGATCTTCAGAAGCTTCATCACATGAAGTTCGATCATTGTCATATTTCTCTGACACATGGAATCCTTCCTCAAACTCATTTGAAAAGGTTTTAGTGTTTATATTTAATTGTCCTTTTAGTTTCCAATTTCAGATTCCTCATTATCTTTTCAAGATTAAATGAGTTCCTATACTTCATTTTTCATCTTGATTCTTAAGAGTCTCTACCTCTAAGAATCTCATTCTTAGAGATGAGATATTTTAAGAAACTCAAGGTCATAAAGTAGGTATCCAATACCATCCTTTATTTTCCTAATGAAGCAACACTCTCAAGTGCTAGATTCCATCATGCATGGAACCTTTTTAAGGATTGTAGTCTCTACTACACATATATATACCTGGAAACTAAGGGATAATTATGCTAAAATTCATCATTGATAAGATCATGTCACACATGATCCAATTGTATCTCCCTATAACTCTATTGAGTTAAGGTGTGTTAGGAGGATTGAGATAGAAATGATATTCATATCTCCATAAGGTATCCTTTGAATTCATCTAACAGGTACAAGCTACCTTGGTTAGATCAAATTCATTTTATCTTCCTCCAAACTTTGGTTGTAAACCGAAAACGATGAAATCTTTGAACATTTCAAAGGTTTCTAAGTGAAGAGAAGAAATCTCATATCATACATAATCATGAGTAGATATCACATATCCATAATGTTTACTATGATATAGATGATCCGCATAGATCAATATGTATGTGATCCTGAATACCTTGACATCTTACACCATTCCCAAAGAAGGGTGTATTTGGACATTTTACTTTGAATATAATATTCATAAGTATGTAAGTTTTGAAATGTTAGACATTCTAAAGTTTCATCTCTTACTAGCCTATTGATCAAATCAATAGACAAATGTTCAAGGCTTGATGCTAGATCATTGTCAAATGATCTTCATCCTCCTATTGATCTTAAGGTTTAATTTCAGTATTTAGAAATGTTAATGAACCATCCATTAATTTTTAATTTAGTGGAGTCCACTAGATTTTAGATTACTTTCTGAAATATCTCCATCATAACTCCTTATGATAGGTTCATTCCAGAATTCATGTTTATTTCCAAAATTTAGAAACAAACAATGAGTGTATTCTAATGTCTAGGTCATAGAGACATTCTCTAAGACTAAGGGCTCTCCCACTGAAATTAACAAGTCTATCAATCCAACAGAGATTATTGCAACCATTGCATCAAAATCCATGTGGATAATTACAGAACTTAAGATCAATTATTCCAGTCTTCTAAGACATATGCAACCCATTGCAAGTGTTGTAGAAGATTGAGATACAATTAGAAGACTTTATCTTATTTAATAAGCAAGTCAATATCAATGATTTATGTAGATTATTCTGATGCTCTATCCGAGTCCTTCTCTAAGGATTCTAGACAGACTTGATAGTCATACTATCAACACATCAACTTATTATTGTATTGGCATTCATCCAGCTCTTTGGATGTCATATAGAAGTCATAGAAGTACAGTCAACTCTTTGACTATACCTCTTACTTGGGTCCAACCCATGCTTCCACTGTGCTCCCTTTATCTATAAACAACCATTGCTTAAGACTAAGGATCTCTTATGTTAAATTCGAAAGAATTCAATGTAAGAGTATTTCAACATTTATACATGCCTCATTAAATTCATACAATAAGAATATTATGAAGCTTCATGAATGACTAGAGTATAGACAGTAGAATGATGACATTCATCATGTCTACATCCATCTAGACCCTTAAAATATTGGTTCAAGTAGGTATTCAAACATTTTGAATACATCATCTCTTATGGAGCCACCATTCTGCATGATGCAGAGAATTATGCCATTCATGATTAAATATTGAGAGCACATATGTATGCCAGAAAGTCTTCTTAGATTTTATAAGGATTAATTGACAATTGTGATCATCATCGATATGCCACTTCCAAAGTACATCCGATGAGATCAAGACTATAGAGACATACAAACCCTAGGGTTGTAGTCCTATTATCTATTTAATTGTCATTCCTCAATATTATGAGGAAACTTGCACATTGCAACCACATACATTATGTGTCCAAATGCAAGTACAATATCTGGATCATGAGTCCAATCCATGATATTTTACTGGTTATCAGTGAGTATAATGTTGAGTGGGTTTAATGAAGGATTATCTGAAGTAAGAAATTTGCATAAATTTATATATACATATTTTACTTTGATTTAGGAATTTTTATATCAAAGTTGTCTTCCTTGTCAACACTGAAAGTTCATTCCCTTAATCAGTTTCAATGTAAGAGATATACTTACCATTATATCTCAGGCAAGATCTGGGATCTCCTTCCTTATCTTTGTTGCATCCCAATAATATGAGAACCTACAACTCGGATAAAAAGAAGCAGGAACACATTCCACCTTGCAAGTCCAACTTGCATCTCCCAATTCAGTCTTTAACACCCGGGCCCACCACCCCTAAGGCAATGTTGACCCGTCATTAATTGAACCAACCGTCAACAGGAATACAACTCGCTATGCGCAATCCAATATCGCCCCAAAAATATGAGGACCCGATATTGGGGTCACTACGCATACGTCCTTACTCTTTCGAGAAGCGAAGAGCCCGATCCAAATGGATCGTATGCAGGAGCTGTCACTTCGGACAGGCGTCTCCTACATACAATATCTGGCAACGGAACCCTTCGCCTTGACGGGAGACCATGGATGTCACTTATGTGATCCTCCACCTCATATTCAAATTTTAATTAATTATCATGAATCATATTCACATAATTAATTCTTCCAAGGGAATTATTAACTCTAATCATATTAGAGTATTCTAATTGGACATAATCAATTTAATCATATTAAATTAATTATCAATCCAATTCAATTAACAAACTTGAATATCTTACTTGAATATATATGGTATTATTCTCAAAGTACGTATTAATTCGTATTTTAATTATTAGAAAAATACATCATAATCCCTCGGAGATTATCCCGACCCTACCCGCTGTCATGGCCAGTACCGACGGGAGTGGGATGGACCGCATACGTTGCAACCCGCTACCCCAGCGATCCCCGACTAGACACCATATCCACCTTGGGAAAGGATAATGCCAAATTGATTAATTTATACTTGAGATGATCATCGGTTCTTCACCCAAAAATTATACCATATAGTAATCAAAACAATTTTGATTATAAGGAAATTTGCTAGACAAATTCCCAATCCTATTCAAGCAAGGAGTTTGATGATTGTGATTCCAATTAAGATTTAGATCAAATCTAAATAATTAATTGGTTGGGGCCAAGTCAATTAGCCAAATAATCATGTTCTAATATTTCACAAATATTTTTCAAGATTATTTCACGAAATTAACAATTAATTTTACTAATTGACAATCACTTGGTTCTAGATTAGGACTGTAATTTCAGTAGTGACCCCTATTCACTAAAATTATCATATCTCAATCAATTTAAATCCAAATTAGAAAAAATCAATTTTCAAAGATTGCTAACTTGATTTAGGACAGAATTCAAGTGTGTTTCACGCATTTCGAGGTGGATGATAACAGTAATTAACTCTTTAATCATGTTAAAATCTACTGTTCCCGCAACAGTGCATACATGTTCATTAAAACAACCATATCTAGAGCATACGAAATCCGATTTACGTAAACTCAGATCCTATGGTTTCCTTATTTAATGAGCAACAAAAGACAAGTAAATAATTCGTGCTTAAATATTTTAAACATGGCCGAAATTATTTACTAAACAGTTCTGCGAAATCAAATGCGATAAAAACTTTCGCGACCTTAACGAACCCAAGTCATCCTCGGTTTGCGAATCATATTCGAAACCGTCGACCTAAGGCTCTGATACCACTTGAAGGATATGGTTAGATCCTCAAGCGTGTCACGGAAGCGTGATCGTCGTATCGGATACGACGAAGAACGACTAGTCGCACTAGTTGTTCTATGCAGCGGAAATTAAAATTTTTTATGCGACGAGACCACATGATCCAAGAACACTTCTCGGATCGTTTTGTCTGAACCACAAACAAGTATTAGGATTACCTCTTGAAGCGTGATTGCGATCAAGTCTCTAAACGAAGAGACCTCCTGTCTCAAGTCCGATCCATCGGAGGAGACGCTTGCGAGCGCGGGGATGAACCGCGTGCTTCTCACAATCCATGTTGATGATCCAAGCAGTGGATCTCCTGATCTCGACACACGAGATCCGACGTCTTCTTCACGAGCAAGGCACGCCGAAGTAGACGGAGTTCCACGAGCAAAACATCGGGTAGCATAACGACGGTGCCGCGACGATAGAGAGCCTCTCTAGGGCATCCATGGTGGACGGCCATGAGAGGGAGAGAAAAAGAAAGAGAGAGAGAGAGAGAGAGAGATATATATATATATATATATATATATATATGCTTCTCAAGCATTATGTGTAAAGAAGAGCAAAGGGGTGCCTCTCCTTTTATAGCTTTTGGGATCCATGGATCTCAATCCATGGGACAACACAAATCCAATGGCTCTCATTGATTGTGTTTCTTTTAATGGTCAAGATTTGTGTTGGTAAAACCAACAACAATTAGTTTAATTTAGATTAAATATATGTTGATAAATCAACACAGTTTAATTACCAAATTAAATCAAGATCTCTTGGAGATCATAGGAGAGAGAGTGCCTCCTTCCATGCTGGAAGGAGGGGACGGCCACACATTCCTAATAGGAGTGGTGGCCGTCCACTCCATATACATGAAAGGTGGCTCTCATCTCTTTAATGTAATCTCCAAGATTATGCAACAACTTTTGTTGCAAATTATTCTACAAAAATAATTCACAATTATTTTGTAGACATTGCAATCTTGCCATTAAAATTTGTGAATCATATTCACAACCCAAAATAAAATGTAAATTACATTTTCAATTTAATGTCCAATGTGAATCCAATTCACATTAACATTTAATTAATAAATGTAAATTACAAACATCTCTCTCTTATATATTATAAATCACATTTATAATATATATGACTAATATGGATATTGCTATCCACATTATTCATATCCATGATAATTAGATCATATTTAATCACCTTGGATCTCATTTCTCTTATTCTCAAATAATATGAATCATATTCATATTTCTTACATCTTTGATAATTAAATCACATTTAATTATCTTAGATAACTCTCTTTATAATATGAATCAAATTCATGTTATTCATGATAATTAAATTACATTTTTTATCCATTTTCTCAATGCTCGGATACATATATCAACAATAGAATTATCTATGAACTCTTTCAAGGATAATGCGCTTTCTCCGCAGATACTTGGAATAACGACAGGGCGATTGTATTGTTCCACGTATAGTGACTTGGATATTGAGATCATATCTCAAATCCAGATCGTGGGCCTCCCATAGATGCTTGATTAAATCAAGACCGCAAATATAATCTTCTTATTGTATCTGAATCACATTCAGATCAATGTCCAACATTTGGACCAAGATTAGATCACTTCTCTACTGAGAGGAGTCACTAAAATCCAGATCCGTTTCATCACTCCCTAGGAATGGAAGCGTCATGGTTATACAATTGTTTATGATCACATCACCCTCAGGTATTCCAAATACCTGATGCATACTGGAAGACTCAGATTAAACCCGAAGTATTAGATCAACTTTACATTGTCTACTTCATGGTTTTATCAGTAAGTTTCTCATTCGATCGTTGGAAGTTGGTATCGATCATATACTTTCCAAAAGCATGTATCATACCTAGGTCTTGATCATATACTTTCCAAAAGTATATATCAAACCTACAAATTCAGTCAAGCTTCCAAAGCGAGATGATCGTGCACGGAATTTGATTCTTCCCAATATCTCATGAGTGAGCTCATGTCTTCCGGCTCAGTAAATGAACATGTATGATCCCTTTGAGAGATCGTATTACTCATATGCCCTTACATGCACACCAGCGCGCCGGTGTATAGACCTTGGTTAGGTCATCAACCTATTGGTCTGCCAAATGTACATACTCAGACATATAGTAACACATCTGTCTCCGGTCAGAGGATGTGTGCCTATATCATGACAGCATATGATATAGGACTTCGGTTATCTCGATCTCGTTAAGTCAACTCTTTGGCCTAACTAATCTGACATCTCCGAATCTTTATTCCTATGCAGAGGACCTGCATCAAGAGGTCGGTCAGATATCAGCCTTCAGAGATAAGGATTGCCATCTCCTACTCAGGCTGGAGATCATCTCTTAACAATCATTTGACGGTGCTTGATGAGTCCTCAATCTAACTCTTTAGATATTCATCCAAGCACCATTCTCTATGATTCAATAGTTGAATCAACAGCTGTATGATTATTAAGATGGCCATGATAGATAACCCTAATTGTACTAAGGGACCTATTATGCAAATTATTCATTCTTCATTTCAGAACAGGGAATGATATTTGTAATAACATTTATTGCATAATGGCTCGCCATGGGCTCGCATTTCCAACATCATCTCCATCCCTTTCCTGGTGACCCTCACACAAATCCTAACACCCTCCTTTGGACATCCCCACCAAGCCACCAAAATAGACTTTACTCCGCCAACCCTAACTCGCACCATCAACACCCCCCCCCTCTACGACCCAAACCCATGCACATATCCCAATAAAAATTCCGTTCAACATGCCCCCTCTCTCTCTCCCTCCTCCACCGCTCCTTCCCCTCCGCCCCACCCCATCCTAATCTCTCCCCCACCTCGGCACATCCCTACACTCCTCCTTATCCCTCCTGCCAGGATGTCTGCGAGGGTCTCCCTTGCTACTAACTAGACGTAATATTACCTTCATCCATATAACAACCCCCCCAGCCAAAGCCCCTCCGCCTAAACCCATCATCGTTGATGGCGAGGAGATGGCCCTCATCACTAAAGAAGTAGTCCTTGGGCAGAATCAGGTTTAGGCAAACACCATTGTCTTTGACATCCTTACAAAGATGTTGTATCATTCTCTCCTCTTTAGCTGAGAAGCTATGGAAGCCTACTGGGGAATACAAGCATGCAACCTCCATCCCCCTAAGGTTGTTCACCTTATGTTGGTTGACTCCTCGCCCTCACTTGCTGCTTCCACAACCCCAAAGGAAAGAGAGGGACATGGATCTTGTTGTAGCAACTCATTCTACAAAATGTGAAACCCATTATTCAGGTAGAAAATAGGATCATGCTGTAAAATAGAGGGAATTTCACCTTATGCATTCCTTGTAGGTGGGGTTTCACCAACAACTACATCCCACTGGGATGAATCTATGCCCTTTCGAAGGAATTATGTTGGAGATGCAACCAAGTGGGCATCTCCCCTCAAGCCATAACACTCTCTTACTATAATACAAAGGGCTTCTCCTAGGCCATCTCGGTCATCTATGGTGCTAATCACCTAGCATAACATAAGGACCTTTGGGTAGAGCTAGTGTACCTCAATGGTTCCTTAGTTGTTCCATGCTTGGTGCTTGGGGACTTTAATATGATCAGTTTTGACCATGAGAAGTGTGTGTGAATACTCCTCTGAATGAGGTCAAGGAGGATTTAAATCACTACATTAATGTGTGTTGATTATTCAAACTTGAGACTTATGGTAACTCTTGGTCTTGATTAAAAATCTTGATTGACTATGCCCAAGTGATATCATGCCTCGACCGTAGGTTATCGAATCCAGCTTGGTTGAGGCTCTTCCCTTTAGCAAAGTTGAGGTACTCCCTCCCCATCACCCTTGAGAAACCATCGTTTAATTATGGTTGTTGTGGCCTATACATCCTCCCACACCAAGACATTTTGTTACTTTGAATATTAAGATAATATCATGGTCTACCTTGAGATTGTGGCTAGTGCTTGGGCTATTGTGATTCGTGGCAACCCCATCTTCTGCTTTTCACGTAAGCTTAAGAGCATCAAGCTTCCATTTAAATAATGGGCACACAGGGAGGCAAACATATTTGAGGTGGTGAAAGCAACTGAGAATGCTTTTAGGATTATTAACGAAGCTCTTGCTTTGGACCCTCTATATCACTTATTTGTTAGACTTGTGAACCCTTGATGATCCATTAATGCAATAAAAGTTATTATTTTTATCCGGATTGGATGTTTATGTTTGCACTAAGTTAAGGTCTCTATGTACAAATAAGGTTATTATTTTTATCCGGATTGGATGTTTATGTTTGCACTAAGTTAAGGTCTCTATGTACAAATAAGGTTATGTACCATGGCCTTATCAAATTCCATGTAGTTGAGAGGACACAACTGACATTAACATGTGGTATTCAATAATGATCTTTAGTATGAGAAAGATGTGGCAATATTTCTCTAAAGACTTATTTCTGAGCAACTTCTTGATGCAGGTCCAATACATAAGAATAGAGATTCGGAGGCATCGTATTAATCAACTCAAAGAGTTGACTTGATAAATAAACTAAGACTCGAATCACAATTGTCACGATCAGGCACGCATCCTTTGACCAAATATAGATATATCTATATACTTAAATGTACACACTAGACATACCATATCATACCGTTTCATTCTTGATAAACCAATAGACAGAGCTCACTCATGAGATATTTAGGGTCACAAAGAATTCCATGCAAGGTTGTATTGTTTATCAAATAAGACATAATTCGAGATACTAATATTTTCTTTTGAATGTATATGATTAATATTATGGCCAATTATCAATTGAAAAATCTATTGATATAGCCTGGACGAGACAATCAAACAAGGGTCTAAACTTTGGGTGTATCATGGTCTTATTGTATGAAGGATGATGGAGTATTGGGAATACTCTAGTTTGAAGTTATCTTTATAGGTCATCTACCATGATACTTCCATACCGAAGAGAGATGAAGCTGAATGGATTTTAGTGACTCCACTTTATGGCTTAATGATTTGAGAACTAATAAGATTAAGTCTTATTTCTGATTCTAGTTTCAATGTCCAAATGCTGGAAATATAAATTGAGGTGAAATCATTCTTAGAGTTCATTTCTAAGATCCAAAGGTTTGGACAATGATAAAATAATGGATTCGAAAGCTGAGTTCATCACTCTATTCGTTTGTTGAGCTTGTGGAGGGTGTAATTGATGTATTCGTTGAGCTCCCATAGAGTGAATCATTTCAGCTCAAGCTCAGAGATATTGTATATTATATTTCACCTAAAGTGGTATAAACCCAGAAATTTGATAATTTTCCAAGTTTTAAGTCACTATAAAAGGATAGTATGATCTCCCCGACATTACCTGCAACAATTTGTGATAACTACTCACAAGTCCCAAGTCCCAATTGGATTATAACTTGTACTTAATGATATCAATATTATGATTTATGATTATTATTATCATATATATCTATATATTGAATGAAGTATAAAATTTGCATCATGAAAATGTGGAAAATAGCAAACCATTTGAAAAACACAATGAATGTTCAACATATGAACATGGAATTTCAACATAACAATTAATGCTTTGTAAACCTCAAACTTAGGGAAATGATTTTCTGCTATGATTTATTGTATACTAATGAATATAGGGATGGGAGCAGGGTTACTTCTTGAAGCATGAGTTTCTAAATGAAAAAAACATCATGAATCAAGTTTGATGTTCGCTTGCTTCTCTCGTGGGCACGATGATGAGTCACTTAGCTTCCCACAAACTTCAATGTCGACTTCTAGAACTTGTCCATGCAAGGATGATATCAAGCTCATGATTTCATCGCATGAAATTGATCTTATTCACGCATAAGGAGCACGGAGAAGGTGATGATCTCTCTTCCACAAGGCCAACTTAATGGAGAGAGGATGAGAGGCTCGATGGTGGACGTATAGGGCTTAAAGAGTAGACGTGTATTAAAATCAAAATTCTCAAAATATTATCTTCTTAAATTCTCAAGGAAAAAAGAATAATGGTAGGAACAAGCATACCCTTGAAAGAGAGGCCTTATCCTCTCTTTTATAGGGATGTTGGACGTCTATGAGGAGTTTTCTCCTCATAGTAGATGTCTAACTTTTGGCCCCTTAGATGGTGGATCAGTGGTCATGATTAAGTACTCATTCAACAACAAATAGTACTTGAAAAACTCGACAACAATTAGGACTATGGTGGATGTATATGCTCCTCCAAGCATAAACTTCCACCTTTTTCTAAAAGTTGTTGTTGAAGTTGTTGTTTAATTATCATCATGATAATATAATTATCATACTTTTTAATTTATGAGAGAACCCTCATAACTTATGAATCTTATTCACAAATCCAAACAATAATGTAAATCCAATTTACATTTAAATTCCAATGTGAATCATATTTACATAAGTTCCTTGAAATAATTACATGAATCAAATTCATATAAATATTAATTAATATGAATAATTATTCATATCAATTAATGAATTGTATTTGTGAAATTATTCACAAACATACCCTCATTGAAAAATATTATGACAATAACAATTATTGTCTTAATATTGGCATCACATAGCACGGGTCATAATCCAATTAGGACTCGTGAGGTATAAATGTAGATACTTAGAAATAATATAAATGTATATGACTAAATGTGGATAAATATCTAATTTTACTATTTATATCACTTTTAACAAAATGTAATACACTCATATCTTTGGGCTCGAGCTGAAACGATTCATACTCCAAGTGAACTCAACAAAATGCATCACACTCTATGTGAGTCGAAGAATGCATTAATGAGCCATACATATCTTCCAAGACCATTTCTAGGCATAGTCCAAACCATTTGAGGCTAAGAAATGAGCTGAAGAAGTCTGTTTATCTCCATTTCTAATACGATTTCACTTTCCAACATTTGGATATTGAAATAAAACTTAGAATTGGAGACAAATTCTTTAGTAATGTAGTTCGAAAATGTTATTCTTCAACTAAGCCAACAATTTTTTTCATGTCAAAACTATAGGCAAATCGCATAGATTTTATGTGCTATAGGGTCAAATAATAGATTTTATGCCCTACAGGGTAGCGCATATATTTGTTGCGCTTTCTACCCTCTAGCGCAAGAAATTCATGCGATATGCTCTCCACCTCAAAAATTAAAAAGAACTTGTTTTTGGGACCAAAAAAAGAAACAACATGATTCTTGAATCTTACCACATCAGGGAAAATATTTTTTAAATATCTCCACAAATAGGATATACCAAGCCATTCATGTCATGCAGAGTAGGAAAAGATATCCACAAAAAAGCTCCATTGGATTAGAAAATAATTCATGTTAATATACAATACAAAATATCTAAGATAGACTACATTGCCAAAAATCGTCACATAATACATATTTTTCTCCTCCTCCTCCTTTGATAGGTTGTTTTTCAATATCTAAGATCAATTCCTTGTAATTCCAAACTTCTTATGCCTTCTACCTCGTCGAAGGTGGGCATGGGTGATGAGGTCAGTGCAGCATACATATATTGATTTTCTCCCCTTATCTTTATTTCAGGAACTTGTAGAGTTGTCATATCATCGTCCCGAGGCTCAGCAATTGGTGTAACAAATTGTGTCTCCAAAACATCTCGGGGACATCGTCCATATGCTGGTTTTCCTCCCCCACTTCGACGCCCATGCGCAAAATCTTGTTGCCCTCATCTATGACCTCGTCCATGACCATGTTGTTGTTGGTGTGCCCTAGCCTGACCTTTTCCTCTCCCACGTCCACTTCCTCTTTCTTAGACATGCTCTTGTTGTGTGTACTCCTCGTTCAAGGTCATAACATCTGCAAATAGAATGGCCAATCAACGCTCCATTTCAGACTTGGTCTCCCATGCTATGTCTCTATATTAGTAGTGTCTTGGATCCCTGCCTCCTAATTCCATGACAAGATCCCATCTCCACATCTAAAAATTTTAAATAAATTTGAAGTTAGTTATTTATACCATGATGAAATCTATTTGAATTATTTATAGTGTAGGTGAATTATTCATAGACTTGCATTGTAGGTGAGGATTGCACACAATTTCCCCACGTATCTTCTAGTGATCCGAAGATATCAATCCATATAATATGGAGGCGTACTTACCTCAATGGATTAGTTATGTGGATAACTCTCTCGTGATGAGACACCCAAGCAGTGATGTGATCAACATGTTTTTCTATCCAATCTACATCCACCCTACCCCGTAAATTTATCGCATGTAACACCTCATCAGTGTCTCAAGGAGATGAGATACTTTGAAAACCACCAAATTGAAGTATGACGCGGTTGGGAAAGTAGTGCTCAACCACGTGGAAGTATATGAGAGGAACACGTGACATCCAAATATGTTGACCATCGATGCAATAATGTATGAGAGCTTCCAAGATGTATGTCCCATACAACATTCACAAAACCTATACGCAAGTTATTTCGATCACTTCATGGATATTCCAAATGATTTATTTTTTAAAAAAGCTATGCCTACTCTGAAGATTACATATCGAATGATATGGCCAACAACGTGCGTTGGCTGGTGTCCTGTACTCAAAGTCTGCCCTTCAACGAACACCTAATGACCACTCATGCCATTAGGATCTCACTCTATAACAGAGGCAATTAGAGGAAAGTGCTCCCACGCCCAAAGCTGCAAAAGTATATCAGAACTACCTACCTCCTGGGCCCCAATGTCTGCGACGTAACACAGACGTTTCTACAAGTATGCCAATGTGGCGGATCCCCAACTGAATGTCCTAGTGAGATCAAGATCGGACAAAAGCAGTAAAGTAATATAGATATCAAAGACCCACTCTTGTCCATGAACAACACAACCAAGGAGTTGCGAGATGTGCACTGTATAACATATCAATGTCTCGTCATTTGCATGGGTTGGCACCTGTGAAAATGATTGATACAACCAACAAGTCGGCACTCTTGATCCTTGGATCTTAGTCTCCGTTGGTCAAACCCCTACATCTGTGATGAATCTCCATTTCATCACCTTTATTCTATCATTTTGTCCTTAAAAACCCTAGTTATTGCTTCTAAATAGCATTGATTTGTACAAAAATAGCATTCATTATTTGTTGCATTCATTATGTAAATAAAATTGTTTTTAATGTCAAATTAGAGAATAAAGAGAAGAAAATAAAAATATTAAATACCAAAGGTATTTTATGACCCTAAACCCCAAGATCAAGTCAAGAATTGATATGGTCGACAAACAATAAAGTAGGGGGAGATAAGGCCAATAATACAATAAAAAACCAATTCTTTTATTCATTCAATAAAGTATTTTTAGAACCTATTTTATTATTTATTATTTATTCATCAAATAAAGAAATTTTGTACATGAAATATGTATATAATAATGTAAATAAAAATACAAAATTGATTTTATACAAAAATAAGATATAGCGTTCATTTTATACTCATAATAAAAAGCTGCAAACCAAACTTCACAAACCCATATCTCTCAAATAAAAATCAAAATGTATAAAAATCACTTCTAATTTTATATAACTTTTTATGAGATATTTAACAAAGGCAGTTTCATAATTTTTGGAGTTTAGGTGTTAAAGTTAGGTTTTGGGCCCCAATTATACAATATACCCGATTAAAATATTCAATTTATGTATTCTTTATTATTTTTGTAATTCTATATTTTTTTATAAATTCTAATTATTACTTATAACTTATGTGCATATTAAAACCAAAATAAAACCATAAATAAAACACCAAATAAAATAAGTATATAAAAGCATAGGTAAAATACACGAGCTAGTACTTGTAAATAAACAAAAGTAAATTTTCATTCTTTCACTATTTATTCTTTTTTATTTGTGTACTCTTGTAAATATAATTTATCTTTTATGAAAAATATAAAGATATAATAAAACTAAATAAATACTTTAAAACGAATAATATGCCTAAGCATAGAGATAAAATACCTATATCTATACCTACATAATATATATTTGTTAAAATATACAAATAACCTCATAAAAATATAATAAAAATATAGTTATATATATAAAAATAAGTTATAATTACATAAAATAATAAAATAAAATAACTAAAAAAATATACAAAATCAAAATAAAATAGCTAAAACATAGATGAATATACTTATAAATATACTCATGAAAATTAACTTGTAATTAATAATTCCAAAAAATAAAAATCATAATAAATTATTACATAAAATAATAAAAAATTGTGATTTTATAATTAAAAATTAATAAAAAATTTATTTAATTAATTTAACTAATTAAATTCGAATAAATAATATAGTTTTGTCCTTTAGCATCTGATTTGGGCCAATCAGGGCCCAGAGTTTGTAGACCCTCGGTCAACTCCCCCTAGTGCCTCCGACTTTCGTCAGACCCGTCAAATCTCTCAATTTGATGCCTATTTCACGCTCATTCTGTCCATTCATCATGCTCAATCCCTTCATGAGACTGCATCCCTGACATCCCTTGATTCACGTCGTGATTGTAGATTGTTTGTACATAATTTTGATTCTCGCCATATCGTCGTTGAATAAAGGGTGCACAACGTGTTTTTAAATAAGGACCTCCTGCCTTTCTGCTCCATTTTCGTCATCGCCCAACTCCTAAAACCCCAAAGATTCAGTCCAGCATGTATCCTCGTGACAGAGGGAGTCCCCCGAGGCTTCACGACGGTTGGAGAAGGTTGGAGGTGCACCCACGGTGATCGTATGGCCACCTTTGCTCCCTGAGCAACCCTTAGGTATGAGATGTGCTTTTTTCCCATTTCTGGGTAATTGTAGTCCATAGCTTTAGTTCTACGCATTTTCTTTCAGAATTTAGATAAGTTAGTAACTTAGATTAGGTTAAGGACCCTTGTCAGAGTTCTAGAGCTCCTTCCATGTTTTCACCATGAACCGCTTCGTCTCCGGCCATGTTTTCCATCCCATTTAAGTTCCCTTCCATTTCTCCACGTTCAGCTACCCTACAGCCACCTAGATCACCCGGTAATCTGACGAACTATGCTTCCCCCATCACCCTTGCTGGAGCACAACCTCATTCACTCCATCTCCAACCTATTCCATGCCTAAACGAGTAGAAGCACTTTGCCCTCAACCTGCGAGTTTGTTGATGTAGGAATCACACACAAAGGACCCCATCTGGGTCTGCTTTGAGGTTCCTGAAGCCCTCCAGGAACAATCAATCTCCAAGGCTTGATCAGCAAACCCCGAACATTCTTGAGGCTTCCAATCAACACAGACCCCTTTCATGATCATCGTGAGAACTTATGTTTCTTGATTGGAGGTTGGAGGAGGCTACTAGGCATGATCGAAGGAGCTCTAGGGAAGCCCTCTTCCCTATTCTTCTTGATGCATCCAGAGTCGTCTGATCGAGGGATGTTCTTCACGTAGAGCAATAGACGTCGGATTATCCAGAGCCTCAGCAGTTATACTGCCTTCCGTAATCTAATCATAAGCATCCAGCACAAACCGTCATGCATCATTAGATTGTTGTCACGTGTATAAGTGAGGCGCATCGCACTGTTCACCAGCACCTCTGAAGGGTAAATTGCTAATTTCGCCCGACCTCTTTTCGTATTTATTTATCTATCATGTAAATAAAAAGAATAATGTATATAAAATAGGAATTCTATATAAAGGTCCATGCACTTATTGCATTTCATTACTGACAGTAGTTCATGTCAGCACTACATATAGAGCTGATGATGAGTTCCACATACCATTTGTAGACCGACGGACAAAACAAGCGCACATTCAGACACTTGATAATTTATTATGTGCATACAATCTTGAGTGGAAAGGGTCCTAGAAGGACCACCTGTTGTTAGTATAGTTTACGTACAACAACAAGCATCATTCCAGTATCAGCATGGCACCATTTGAAGCCCTATACAGACAGAGATGCCTCATGCCTCTCAGTTTGTTGGACATGCGAGCCCATGGCAAGCCATTATGTAATAAATGTTATTGCGAATATCATTCCCTAATCTGAAATGAAGAATGATTTATCTGCATAATAGGTCCCTTAGTACAATTAGGGTTATGTACCATTGCCATCTTAATGATCATACAGCTGTTGATTCAATTATTGAATCATAGAGGCTAGTGCTTGGATCAATGTCTAAAGAGTTATATTGAGGACTCATCAAACACCGTCAAATGATTATTAAGAGATGATCTCCATCATGAGAAGGAGATGGCAATCCTTTCTCTAAAGGCTGATATCTAACCGACCTCTTGATGCAGGTCCTCGGCATAGGAATATAGATTCAGAGGTGTTAGATAAGTTAGGTCAAAGAGTTGACTTAACGAGATCGAGATAACCAAAGTCCTATATCGTATGCAGTCACGATATAGGTACGCATCCTCTGACCGGCGACAGGTGTGTTAATATGTGTCTGAGTATTACATTTGGCAGACCAATAGGTTGATGACCTAACCAAGGTCTATACACCGGCACGCTGGTGTGCATGCAAGGGCATATGAGTAATACAATCTATCAAAGGGATCATACATGTTCATTACTGAATCAGAAGACTTGAGCTCACTCATGAGATATTGGGAAGAATCGAATTCTGTGCACAGTCGTCTCTCTTTGGAAGCTTGACTGAATTTCTAGGTTTGATATATACTTTTGGAAAGTATATGATCAACCTGGGTATGTGATGAATCCCGATTCATCATTCTTTATTCTATCATTTTGGCCTTAAAAACCCCAGCAAATGCATGTA
The DNA here is from genome assembly GCA_037367405.1 of Ottelia alismoides. NCBI lineage: Eukaryota > Viridiplantae > Streptophyta > Magnoliopsida > Alismatales > Hydrocharitaceae > Ottelia > Ottelia alismoides. The sequence goes on from JAZKJV010001235.1 coordinate 223,662, forward strand.
AATAACATCAATTTGTACATATCTGCATTCATTATTTATTGTATTTATTATATATAAAATAAGGTTTTTAATGCCAAAATTATAGAATAAAGAGAAGAAAAGAAAAAGGAATAAAATATTGCAAATATTTTATGACCCTAACCCTGAGACCAAGTCCAGAATGGAATTGGTCGACAAGGAAGAAAGTAGGGGGAGATAAGGGCCAAAATACAATAAATACCTGTTGACACGCCTGACAATCGGGTTAAGTATGTAAATAAACAAATGTCGTCGTGACCCAAATCACCAAGCGCGGTCAATCGGAAAAATAATTTAAACCACTCAAAACAGATAGAAATCGATGAAAACAATGTATGTAAGCGGTCTTTCGCTATTCTTTTTACCTGGTATAGCGACCAGGGTCGAACACAAGGAGCACGATTTAAAAACTAAATAGTCAAATTTCAGAAAAGAATTTTTTTAGTGGTTTTTCAATTTTATATTTTTTTTTATTTTTCGAATAAGCACAAATGAAGACAAGTGATAAAGAAAAGCACACGCAATCTTTTTTGTATTTTGCAATTTTCTTTTTTTTTATAAAGCGAAAATTCACAAAAATTGGTCAGAAATCAAAGAACATCAAAATACACCTATACTATTTTTTTTTGTAATTTTTAAGCAATTTTTCGAATTTTTATAAATTATCAAAATGTAGGCAAGCAAAAAGACACAAAATCACTATTTTTGATTTTTTGAATATATTAAAAGTCAACGAAAGGCTATAAAAATTTTATACAATGATGAGACACATAACAGGGCTGTCCACAATTTTTCTCAGAATTTTTAGATCAATAAAAACATAAATTCCATTAAAAAGATCAAGCAAATTAAAGTCTGAAAAAGCAGGGACCTATTTGCAAATATTCAACGTTTAAACATCATATTAGAACAAAGAAATAAACAGGGTCAGAACATGCAATTTACCCAATGGAGATGATGCTCTGCATGTGATGTGTTGAAGGTGGTGGATGCTTTTGGAATTCCAGATGACTTCAGGGACAGTTTTGTAGTTTTCCCAAATTTTCTTTTTATCAACAAATCCCTCTAGGGTTCTTGAACCCTCGTTTCATTCTTCACAGCAATAACACAAAGGAGAACCCAATGAGGAGCCGCCGCCGCCCAAGGAGGAGGGCTGCCTCTTGCGGCCTACGGCGAGGGAGGAGGGCAGGTCGCGCGCGGGGGCGCGGTGGATCAGGATAGGACGGGCGGCACCAAGGGGGCGTCGTCGGCGGCGCGATGGAAGGCGCTGCGCACCGGTGGATGGCGCGGCCAGGCACGTGGGTGACGCCTGGGCGGAGGTCGCGGGTCCACGCCTGGTTGGCGCACTGGAAGGGGAACGTCGGGAAGCCACGCGGCCGCGCGAGGAGCGCGCGAGCCGCGACGCGGTGGCGGTTGGTGCTGGGAGCCGCGCGCGGGGGCGGCGCCGAGATCTGGGGTTGCGCGCAGCCGCGCGGTTGACAGGAGGACGGCGGTTGGCGAAGGCGCGCAGCCTCGCGCGGGCGGCGTGAGAGGCAGGCCGCCGCGACGGTGGAGGCGCCTCGCGGCTGGAGGAGGCGGAGGGCCGCGGGGGCTGCGCTTGGGCTGCGAGATGGTGGAAGGGGAGGCGGCTTCAGGCGGTTCTGGACGGAGGCGCGGGCGGCGCCGCCCGCTGGAGCGGTGGAAGGGGAGGCGGCGCTGCCCGCCGAGGTGGTTGACGCGGCCCTTGCGCGGGTGGCGCAGGCGCTGCTGGCGTGCGGGGGCTGAAGCCCTGATTTTTTTTTATTTTTTTTTGTTTTATTTCTTTTATTTTTATGTAACCTGCAGGAAATGATAAAAAAAATGCGTATTTTGTTTTGTTTATATTTTTTTTAAACTGTAGACTGCAAGCATAAAAAAATTTGTTTTTATATTTTTTATGTTTTCCTGCAAAACAAGATGTTAGAGAATAAAAAGATAAATGATTTTTTTTTATTTTTGTTCTTTATTCCTGCAAAACAAAAGTTAGAGAGAACAAAAAGAAATTTTTTTGTATTTTCCTGCAAAAACAGATGTGAGACAAACAGGAAAAATAATTTTTATGTTGTTTATTTATACACAGAAATGGGAACGGTGAATGGGAGGATCTTGCGCGAAGTGGAAGATAGATCCTAGACTCCAACCACCGGGCGTGGTCGGAGGTGACAGGTCGTGTAAGGTAGAAAAAGAATTGGCGGGACACGAAAATGAGGCGAAAAATCGGTGTCGGATGTGGATTAAAGTGTGATGAAATTTTGGGATTTCTAATCTAAAGACTAATATCTAAAGCTACGCAAAAAAATAAACCTACGATCTACCTACGAAAAACGACAAGTAAAAGTGGATCTCACCTCGGGGATCGGACACACCTCCTCGCCTCACTGCAACAAGGGCGATCGCTTGCTGTCACTCTCGCGATGCCTCTGGAGTTCACTGGGAAGAAGGAGACGAGCCATGATGGCCTCGACGAAGCTCAAGCCGCTGTCACCGACTGGATCGGAGGCTAGGACCCTCTTCAACAAGAAACCTCTCGGAAACCGGGCTCCTCTCCGCCAAAGATCGATCAAGTGTGAATGAGGGAGGAGGAGCCCATTAAAAAGAGACAAAAATCAAAATTGGAAAATATTCACATATAAGGAAAGTGTTTATTGGGTGAATTAATAAAATAATTAAATTAATAAATTAATTAAATAATTAATTACGAAATTCGTAATAAATAAATTAAATAAATTAATAAATTAATTCAAAATCAATTAGCCACCTTAATGGTGGCCATATATGGTGTGGAATAAAATCATATATACAAGGCAAGTTATTAAACCAAATAAATTCAAATAAATCCACTAAATTAAATAATTACATATGAATTTCGTAATTAAATAAATTAAATAAATTAATGTGAGACAATTATTTTTTTTGGTAATTTTTATTTAGGGAAATTAATTGTATACATATATTATACACATATAATACAATATACATAGGTACAAATAAGGAAATAATTTTTATAAAAGATTTTTTTTTTAATTTTTATATTTAATTTTTTTTTAATGAAAACAATATTTACAATAAACATTATGTGTAAAAATAAATATAAATAAATATGTTCATCAAATATATAGGAAAATTGCACAAAACACCCCAGAAAACCGACTTTTTAACCGTAACTCCAAAAATAATGAAACCACAGCCATTTGAAAGATAATTTAATTTATAGTATGATGGAAGTGAGTTTGGTTCAATTTGAGCTTGTGTGGAGCCGGAATTGATGTTTCAACTATCACTTTGTGGCTTTTTCTGGGTGTAATTATTTGCAATATATACAATATTTTATTTTACAAATATTTTTATTATTTACAACACAATTTTATTTACAACATTTATTTACAAAAATAATTAGTTTGAGGTCAAATTATGTACAAATGAAATAATGTAAGTTTTGTACAAATATACATGAAAAGTATTTACAAGATATTTTTGATTTTTCTGACAAACGACCCTATCTCCCCCTACTTTATTCCTGGTCGATCAGGTCAAGTCTTGACCTTCTCTCGGGGTTAGGGTCAGTCTGCATTTATTGCATAAATACATCCTTTATTTTTCTTTTCTTTTTCTTTTCTTCTTTATTCTTTTATTTATGTACAAAAAGTGTTAAAAATGCAATTTTAACAAATGCATGCAAAATGGTAAGATTATGAAATTAATGGGTATTTACAGGTGTTTGACTAAGAAATTGAAGCTAAAATAAAAGAATAAAGGCGATGAATCGTGGATTCATCAATACCCCATTTATTTATTCATTCATTTATGCATTTTTTACACCTATTTTGTATATAAGTATTTATTCAAAAAATAAAAATCTTTTGTACATGAAAGTTGTCGATAATAATACAAAATTGATTTTGTACAAAAATGATATACAGTGTACATTTTATACTCAGAATAAAAAGCCAAAATCTCAACTTCACAGACCCATATCTTGCAAATAAAAACTCCAAATCACCCAAAATCACCTTTAATTGTATATATCTTTCTAAGAACTATTTAATAAACTTGACTTCATAATTTTTGGAGTTCATCTGTGGAAGTTAGGTTTTTGGCCTTCATTGTGCAATCTACCCAAATAAAATATTCAATTTAATCATTGTTCATTATTTTTGCAAACTTATATTTTTAGAATTTTGTAAATAATATATATAATACATGTACATATTGAAATTAAAATAAAACCAAAAAGAATTTGTAAAATTAAATAAGTCTATGCAATACATAGGCAAAATACCTATGCTATCTATATGTATATAAATAAAAAGGGATTTTATTCTTTTATTCTTTATTCATCTATATTTTTATAATAATGTAAATATTACATATCATTTATTAAAAATACAAATACAAAAAAAACCAAGAAAATACATTAAATAAATAAAGTGTATATAAAATATTGGTAAAATACCTATAAGTATACCTACATATTACATGTACCTATTTATTTAAAAATGTAAATAAACTTATAAAAATTGAATACACTTACAAAAATAAGTTATAAGTTTATAAAATAAAATTATAAAATAATAAAATAAAAATAAACAAAATAAAAAATAAATACATGTAAATACACTCATAAATACATTATTAAAATAAACCCATAACAAAATACATAAAAAATAAATAAAAAACATAAATGAATACTACATGAATTAATAAACATTTTTTATTTTATAAGCAAAATCTAATTAATTCATTTACTACGTTTAATAAATAGGTCAATAATTGGTTGACGTGGACCAATCAGAGGCCAGGGAAGGTTGACCTCCGGTCAACTCCCCCCTGCGCCTCTGACTCCCATCTGAACCATAAAATCCCCCCTTTTCCTCCATTTTTCCCGCTCGATTGATTGCTCGACAACGATCCCTTCACGGAATTTTCACCTAGAAGCATCATGATTCACGCCGGCCATTTTATTCGTTTGTACATACCCTAGATTCGTTGATATTCGCCGGTCAATAAGGGCCCCCAACTCTGTTTATAAATAACTCCGTATTCTACCTACGAGTTTTTTGGCCATTTCCCTAGCCCTAGAGCCCTCGCCTTCGGCCAAGCGCGCATCCAGGTGACAGCTGGAGGTCCCCTGAAGGTGGTGGAAGCTCGAGGAGGAAGGAGATGCGCCCACGGCGGCGCTCCGGCATTCGTCCTGCTCCCTGGAGTTTTCCAGGTATAAGAGCTGCGCATTTTACATTTATTAGGTAGATTTTATTCCTGCATTTCATTTCTGCATTTTACATAGTGTTTAGTTGTTAGAATTCGCGTAGATTTGGTTAAACGTAGTTCGCCGGCGAACCCATTCATAGCACCCCCGTCGTGTTCCGACCACCCTCTCGCCTCCATCTCCTTGCCCTTTCATTTCTCTACGCCCCAGGCATTTTCCTTCACCCAGATCTTCCTCAGATCTGGAGATCCGATCTCTTCCTCCGCCCTTCGCCGGAGATCGCCGCCTCGCCCCCCCCCCCCCCCTCGCTCATTTGAACCAAAAAAGATCCCCAGTCCCTTGTTTGTATGTCCTGAGCTTTCTTGCAGGTGCTGGGGAGCCAAAGGACCCCGTTGGGGTCGATTTTGATTCTTCTGCAGGTACCTGGGAACCTCATCCTTCATCGACCTCGCTGGACCACTCCAGTGAGCCTCCGGCTCCCCTGAGCGTTCTAGTTGACAGAGAAAGGACCCAGGACGCTTTTTGGACCTTCAGCAGCCCGAGGGAGCGTCGGACGTGACTATAGCACCGGATCGAAGGTCGGGGAAGAGGGAGTTCTTCCCTGTTCCTCGTGCCTTCTTCTCCACTGTCCGATCGTGGCCCCAGCCCAGATCAGAAGCCAGCCGTCCGATGAAGCGAAGTTACGACCGTCAGATCAGCTCGGCTGATCTAATCTCAGCCATTCATCGGCGAAGCGTCATCGGGCGAGGAGGGGGCGACGCGTGTCAAGTGAAGAACGCCCAGCCATTGGATCGCGCGCCTGAGGGGGTAATTTCCACATATACCCCCTCTTTTTGTTGTATTTAATTTTTAATATTGTAAATTTGTAAATTTTGCTGAAAGGACCCTGAACTTTATAGAATTACAATTAGGTCCTTCCGCACCTCACGTGCAGTCCCACGTGAGGCGCGTGATTTTTGCACGGAATCCCTGGCGGTTTTTGTAAATTGTAAAATAGTTCCAAAATATTCAATCAATGTATATTCCTGTAGGTATTTTTGCACAGAGCCCCTGTGATTAATTTTATTTGCAAAAATGCCCCTACCAGGCTATTTTATTTTTGAGCCTTTTATGTATTTATTAAAAATAGCCACTTAGCTCCTAAAAATCCATGAAAATTAGGTTAGATGTTTCATGCCTCATACTTTCATGCCACATGTCCATTTTGCATTTTTTTTTGCATTTAACCTAATTATTAAAAATGAAAAAGGAGTCATTTGTGTACTGTTTAATTTATAAAATGCCAAAAAAATAGAAAAACATTTTATAAAATTACGAAAAATTATATATAGTATATTTATATATATATATATTGAGTCTAGAAAATGAAAAACCCTAAAAATAGAAAAAGAAAATATAAAAATTTCAAGAAGCTCTAAAATCCTAAAAAAATATAAAAACCCTTGAAAAATACCAAAAATATGTTTTCTTATTTTATAATTATCTATATATTTTTATTTAGGTACTAAAATGAATTCGGGTAATTTTGAGACTTAGTTGCTATATTTTAAAACTCAAAATATTTTCGGCCTATTTAATTAGTCCCACATTAGGGACATTTTTGAAATGAAAATACATAAAAATTAGCGAAATTCCAGAAAAATGACATAAAAATTAGAAAAATACAAAAAGCCTAAAAATATTATACTTACTACATTGAGTATATATATATATGTCTATATACTACATTTCCCTCTCTTCTCATATATACATATTTCTTTATATATATACAGATATATATATATAATCTAAGTAGAAATATAATAAAAAATATATATAAAATATAAAAACAAAATAAAAATCATAAAAGCAAAAAAAATAAAACAAAAAAATATATAAAATTGAAAACCCATAAAAACAATAAGAATTGGACATGAACCAAGAATTGAATAACTGCGCAACCAATTCCACGCAACCATTCGCCTCCCAGTGTTCGACCTCTACTTGTGCTTATTATAATAAATTTTAACTCCACATTTTTGATTTAATTGCATATATTTCATTGTGGGTTAATTGTTGATTGATTTGGGATTCTGTCTAAGGTCACCTCAGCGACTATCGATCCGCCTTGTGGAAAGACACGACCTTGGCAAATTCCCTTTCATCAAATGGCGCCGTTGCCGGGGAGGCAACGGATTTTGTATGGTTGATTATTTATTTATTTAATTCTTTGCTCATGTCCATTATATATTTGTTTATTTGACTTCTTATTTTTATTGGCATTATTTGATTGACTGTTCTGACCCATCTTCTTTCTTTGTCTTTGATGCGAGGGACAGCCAAGCGAAGGAGGACCCTCCAGGAGGACCTATGCACCCAAGCAAGGCGGAGTTGGCCCTTCCACACCAGCCAACAGGAGAGGGCATCAAAGGCAGATGAAGGAGAATTTTGGATGGCAGTCTCATTTTTGCATTATTTGTATATTTATGTGAGAGAGTGACACTTGACATGTAATAATTGAGGACTCTCAGGTACACCCCGACTCCCGAGGTCCATTGCCCGAGGGATTGTTCCCTTGGGGGCCTCGACGGTTTTAACGCTTTTTCTTTTTATTTTATTTTTATTATCTTGTGTGAATGAGCCCTAGCTTAGGAATTGTTTGATCGAGTAGATTAGGTCCAAACACCCTAAATATATTTGCATGTACCTATAGTGTGTTTTGGATCTAGTCAAATTTAAACAGTCTGTTCATTTATCTCTTAACCTGTGTGCCGTGAGCAAGTCCCATCAAGCGTTACTCCTGAAATCGAGTGTGTCGAGAAGAGGAGGGGTAAGCCAAGACCGGACTCTTAGGTTAAGGATCAATGACCGACTTGTGGTGCTTCACGATAATAGCAGTTACTATCCTAGGGCGATTTCTTCGACTTGCATTTGCACATAGCATAGGTTTCAATTCTGTTCTGCATCCCGCATGGAGAGAGCTGGGAAGCGCTGTAAGTCTTCTTACTTAGCATGCATCATCGATTTCCGACTTGCATGGCTTTTCCGACCTTCTCCCTCTGTTTTTGCCACTTAGGATGCTTAATGAAAATTGGAACCTCGATAGGCACGTGCATTGAAAATACCCAAAAAAGTGATAACCTAAATAAAATTGGGACTGCTAACTCTATTGGACCTAAAAATAAAACATAATGGACTTCCTTGTCTTGGGGAGAGCAACCCCCTCATTGGATGCGTTTTAAGTGCCCACGCACACACTAAGAAGTAGAGCCCAAATCCTATCAAGCCTCCTAAGTGTTTGTACAAATCTGTGATTCTCACCTAACTCTAAAACCAAAACGATAAATGACCGTCATCTGGTGGTCTTCACTGTGTCGAGTAGGCGAATCGGGGGTTTGCCTTGTGTATTGAATGTGACTTGGAGTCCGTTGTGTTTCTCACCCATTATTAGAGTAGTCGGTCCCATCGTGTGAGTCATGCATTTTTCATCTTTGAGTTTCTCTACCTCTCTTATACATATATCTCCTCATCTGCATCGAGTCGTGATATTGGCGCTTGAGCTCAATCATTTCTTAGCAAAGACCTTCGTTTCCCTCTTCCGCCCACCCTCCTCGTCCCCTCTGTGTCACTCTTCTACCACCCGTGATATTGGTGCACATAGCTCAGTCAGCTTCTCCACTCCATTATGTTACCCTTCATATCCACCTTCCTCGTGTTCCCCGTATCACCTCTTCCTTTACCCGGGAATGATGTGCATTTCGATGAGGCCCGCATCGAGGATTGTATGATTACTCTGATTATTTGTGTAAGACGGGCCAATGATGTTGGGGATGCTGAGATTGATATACTACTCTTGGTGGATTTGACTTTGGATACACGCATAGGAGCTTATTGAGGATTTTTTTATGATGCACGATCATTAGGTGTGATTATTTATTGGGATATTTTGATCTCGCACATCGGATTGAGGATGTGACCTATTTCACCGATTTGAGGATGATATCATGATGTTTCTACTGATCTATCTATTTTGAGGTTTCAGCCCGTCTTGATTTGGATTTTGGATGGACTATCTTGATATATGCTTCACGATGACGATGATTGGAACCCACATGATCTCTCTTCTTCGTGATTGACCCATCCCCGATCTCCTGATTCTCTTATCCACCTATGGCACTTTGAGGATTCATGCTTATCTTTCGTGCCATCTCAGCTGATTGGATTAACTTCGAGGGATTGCATTATAATTGAGGAGCTGCTCTTTTGTCCCTCCACTTGATCTTACGCCCTCTGGTAGATTGATGGATTCACATTATTTCGAGGACCTGAGACTCTATGCCAGCATTCCCATGACCTACATTGATCTAGCTCGCATTCCTCCCCGAGGACTATCTGCAGGAGAATGCGACAATTTCTAGGACTACGGTTTCATCCACTGCTTGGGTCGCCATTTTGATGGGACCCGGAACCGAGTCAGATGATATGCTTGACTGGCCTCCCTCTGTGATTGTGTGCCCGATCTGTCGGCACATGGAGCCAACTGTATGATGGCTCTCCTTGAGTGTCCTCGCAAGGACGAGCCTTGATATTCCATTTGCTCACTGCCTAGTTCATAGCTCTCCGAGGGTTATCTGCGAGAGGCTATGACACATTATAGCCCACTCTGGTCTCTTCCGCTGATAGACGGTCTGCCGTCTGTCGAGACCAGACTCTCTGTGGATTCGTCTGATGGATCCGGCTCCTTTGAGCCTCTTTCTCTCCTTGACGACCCTCGCAAGGACGAGTTGTACTCTGATTATTCATTGTGTAGCTCACATCACTTCCCGAGGACTATCTGCGGAAGGATGTGTCACTTTCTTTACGATCGGCTTCACTCATTTCTGGTTCCTTCTGTCTGTTGGAGCACGAAGCCGATTCGTCTGATTTGTGCACTCAGTCTCCCTTTCTGATTATGCGCCTAATCTGTTGGGGCATGAGACCGACTTACTCAGACTCCTTTGAGTCCGCTCTCCTTGACGGTCCTCGCAAGGATGAGATCTTTTCTGATTATTCCTTGACTAGATCGTAGCTCCCCGAGGGTTATCTGCGGGAGACTACGACACATTTCCGATCTGATCGGTCTCCTCTGTTGGTAGCCGACGTGTCGACTAGTGAGGCCACTATGTGGGTCCGTCTGATGGATCCGGCTCCTTTGATCCTTCTCTCTCCTTGACGACCCTCTCAAGGTAGAGACATGGTCTGAGACTTCACTGCTTAGTTTGCATTACTCCCGAGGACTATCTGCAGGAGAATGCGACACTCTCTTTACGCTCGATTCCCCTTGCTGACTGTGTTTCCGATCCACGGAACACGGAATCGGGTCGTTTGATATATATGATTTTGGTCCCATCCTGAGTTGCATACTCGATCAGTGGATCATGGGACCCATCTGTATAGACTCCTTTGAGTCCGCTCGCCTTGACGGTCCTCGCAAGGTTGAGCTCCTGATATCTGATCTTTCCATGCCTAGCTGGCAGCACGTTCCCCGAGGGTTGTCTGCGGGACGATGCCACATTCTTTAGATTATCCGATCTCTTCTGCTAGTAGCCGATATGTCGCCTACCGAGACTGATATTGATGATCTGCTCGCCTTGATGACCCTTGCAAGGTCGAGTCTTTTTCTGATTATTCACTGATTAGCATGTACTACTCCCCGAGGGTTATCTGCGGGAGGGTACATCATTTTCTAGGGACTCGGTTTCATTTCTGGTGTCTCCTGTCTATTGGAGAACGAAGACGAGTCTTCGTAGTTGTGTGCTTGGTCCCCTTTCTGATTGTGCATCCGATCTGCGGATCACTGGACCAAGTCTTCTGATTATGGTCTGATTCCCGGCTCCTTTGAGCCTGCTCACCTTGACGACCCTCGCAGGGTTGAGCCATGACTTGCGGTATTCGGTGTGTCTCCCGTGATCTTCCGACCTTATGACCACCGAATGCCACAATGTCTATTGTTCCTTACTTTTCCATATCTTTCTGAGACTCTGATTGACCGGAGGAATCTGTATTGTTCCTTCTTCCTCTCGGTCTTATAGTATCGGCTCTGTTTCCTCATGTTGACCCTACGAGTCGATTGACTGCTTCATGCTACTGGTCCCCGCTTTACTTCTGATCTAATTTCCCCGGTAGTTGACACCCACCTGACTGCACATCCGGGTGTCTTTTCACCTTCTGATTGCGTCACTATTCTCACAGGGAGGCAATGGCGAGAGTACGGTATTCACTTGTCAGATACCGTCCTGTACTCCACCAGTTCTTCACCACTTGTATATATGTGTGCCTTGTTTATTCTTTCTCCCGCATGTTATATGGCCCCTAGATATATCACCATATTTTTGTGTCTACACTTAGGACATACCTTGTCCTAAGTATAGGAGGGTACACACCGCGTTGTTCTTTCGTCATTCAGTTTCGTCACTCCTATTGTTGCCTATACTTAGGGATATCTCACCCTACGTATAAGGGGAGTGATGCGTATATTCTCCATGATCTTTTTATCTATCGTTTCTTCTTTTCTTCTTTTCTTCTTTTCTTTTTCATATTTCTTTATCTAAACAAAAGGTGTCGCCCCTTTGTGTCAGTTTTCTGTACTTAGGACGTACTTTGTCCTAAGTATAGGGGGTGCACCCCTGATTTGTTAATTCTTTGATCTGTTTATTCCCACCCTTGACCCTCCCTACTTTGTGTACAGTCTGCTATACTTAGGATTACTTGATCCTAAGTATAGGGGGGACGGTCAACTTCTATTTCCTTCATCTCTTATTCGTGTATTCTTTAGACTCGTCTATACTCAGTACGAGTTATGTCTTCTCTTTTCTTTTCCGATCTATGAGGACATAGCTCAAGCTAAGTATAGGGGAGTCGTATATACTATGTATATACTTCATCCATAACTCGTACTTTCGTATAATTATTAATAAATATGGCTAAAAATATGATATAATTCATTAAGTAATAATGCTTCTTATTCTTCATATTCTTTTTGTATATACTGATTAATAAATCAGGTTAAAAATAGTTTTGCAAAATGATTTGAAGAATGGTGTGAACTGTTTGGAAAACTTTTTGTGAAATATTTTCAACCTTTGAAAAAACACTTTGATTGCAAAAATTCTTTTATTTGTGTGAAATAAAGGATTTGAAAACCTATTTGCAAAAGATTTTGAAAATGTTTGTAAAAGTATTTTGAAAAATGTATATATAGTGTTTGCAAAATCCTTGCAAAATAGCTTTCAAATGTTTGTAAATATTTGCAAAAATTATTTTGTACTATAGTTTTCAAAATAATTTTCAAATAAATTTGAGGAATAAAAAGCATCATAATAAAATAAATGAAAATAAATGAAAAATACATAAAATTCTTTATCAATTGTATATACACCTAAATAAATCACTTTGTTAAAACCTATAAATTCTTTAAGTCTTGTAAAATAAAGCAGCACGCCTGTGTAAATAGTTGTATATATTTTATTCTTTGAGTGCCAAAATTCTTTTATGTGTAAATTCTTTGTGTAAAAATTCCCCTCTTTGTTTTCAAATTCTTTGAAAAAATTGCATTATTCTTTGCATATTTGTAATTAGCATTTGCATAGCATTCATATTCTTTTATTGAGCTTGATGATTGAACTAGTCCAATAAAGTTGAAGATTGGAGCTTGGTTGGACCTTACTGCACCTAACTGCACTGGAACCTTATGGGAACTAGGTTTAAGGTACTTCAGGTCTATGCAGACTTAATTCTTTGAGAAATCAGGGCTGGGCTCGAGTCACCTCAACTGACTAACTAGACCTTTTCGAGACACACGCATGACTCTTGCCGACCGTGACCTAACTTGGACACTTGCACCTTTCACTTGGCTCAACTCAGTTGGAGTGGTGAGGGGGTTGGATTTGCCAGTCTGAGACGTACACGGGTGGAAACATCCGTCCTCGTCTAGGGAGGGAAGTGCACCCCAACCTGGTCCAATTTCAATGAAGTCGAATGACAGGAGAGTGTGGGTTGCAATAAAGCTTCAAAAGAGGGATAGTCTTCTAGCTCAAGAGGAAAAAGTCCTTATGTAAATGCTGCTGTAAATAGTATGTTGAAAAAAAACTCCTAAAAAGTGGACAGGCTTGTAAATAATAAAAAAATATAATAAAAGTGCCTGCCGGAGTATGTATATATGTTGTATAGAAAATAAGCAAGCTTGAGCATCAAAGTTATACCATGTGAGCCTGCAGCTGGATGACTTGACTACACTGGTCTTGCATCCCAGGATAGGTAGCTACACTAGCTACCGTCCATTCTTTTCTCCACCTCCTCCTCTTGAGTTGGATGCTACTTGAACTTAGAAGGGAATACCCCGCTCCTCGACGGTAGAGGGCTAGATTGGGGAATCATTGGGTTGTCATTCTGGAGAAGTCAGTTCCTTTGTCATTTTAGTTGGGGAGAGCCACTATCACTTACACTGTACAAGTCAGCTTCATAGTCATAAGGGTTTGTGTATGAAGTAGGCTAGTTCTGACCAGGCTATTGAGGTGAGTTGAACCGAGTTCTGTGACTATCGAAGGCTGTTGTGTTTTAAATTTGGTTCCCAACCAGGTTCCACATACATTTTCACACCAAGGACTAACCTGAGCTCCTAACTTTGATTTTGTACACATAAATTTAATAATCATGATCAATTCAATGTATTCTTAATTCTTTATTTTTGCTTTTTCTTTTCTTCTTATTCTTTATCTTTTTGTACTTATTGCATAAGTATTTGCTAGGGATTAATAAAGGCAAGTATAGGGGGATGATGAATCCCGATTCATCATTCTTTATTCTATCATTTTGGCCTTAAAAACCCCAGCAAATGCAAGTAAATAACATCAATTTGTACATATCAACATTCATTATTTATTGTATTTATTGTATATAAAATAAGGTTTTTAATGCCAAAATTATAGAATAAAGAGAAGAAAAGAAAAAGGAATAAAATATTGCAAAAATTTTATGACCCTAACCCCGAGACCAAGTCCAGAATGGAATTGGTCGACAAGGAATAAAGTAGGGGGAGATAAGGGCCAAAATACAATAAAAACCCCATTTATTTATTCATTCATTTATGCATTTTTGACACCTATTTTGTATATAAGTATTTATTCATCAAACAAAAATCTTTTGTACATGAAAGTTGTAGATAATAATACAAAATTGATTTTGTACAAAAATGATATACAGTGTACATTTTATACTCAGAATAAAAAGGCAAAATCTCAACTTCACGGACCCATATCTTGCAAATAAAAACTCCAAATCACCCAAAATCACCTTTAATTGTATATAGCTTTCCAAGAACTATTTAATAAACTTGGTTTCATAATTTTTGGAGTTCATCTGTGGAAGTTAGGTTTTTGGCCTTCATTATGCAATCTACCCTAATAAAATATTCAATTTAATCATTGTTCATTATTTTTGAAAACTTATATTTTTAGAATTTTGTAAATAATATATATAATACATGTACATATTGAAATTAAAATAAAACCAAAAAGAATTTGTAAAATTAAATAAGTCTATGCAATACATAGGCAAAATACCTATGCTATCTATATGTATATAAATAAAAAGGGATTTTATTCTTTTATTCTTTATTCATCTATATTTTTATAATAATATAAATATTACATATCATTAATTAAAAATACAAATACAAAATAAAAACCAAGAAAATACATTAAATAAATAAAGTGTATATAAAATATTTGTAAAATACCTATAAGTATACCTACATATTACATATACCTATTTATTTAAAAATGTAAATAAACTTATAAAAATTGAATAAAAATATGTTTACACTTACAAAAATAAGTTATAAGTTTATAAACTAAAATTATAAAATAATAAAATAAAAATAAACAAAATAAAATATAAATACATGTAAATACACTCATTTCCCTAGCCCTAGAGCCCTCGCCTTCGGCCAAGCGCGCATCCAGGTGACAGCTGGAGGTCCCTTGAAGGTGGTGGAAGCTCGAGGAGGAAGGAGATGCGCCCACGGTGGCGCTCCGGCAGTCGTCCTGCTCCCTCGAGTTTTCCAGGTATAAGAGCTGCGCATTTTACATTTCTTAGGTAGATTTTATTCCTGCATTTCATTTCTGCATTTTAATTAGTGTTTAGTCGGCGAACCCATTCATAGCACCCCCGTCGTGTTCCGACCACCCTCTCGCCTCCATCTCCTTGCCCTTTCAATTCTCTACGCCCCAGGCATTTTCCTTCACCCAGATCTTCCTCAGATCTGGAGATCCGATCTCTTCCTCCGCCCTTCGCCGGAGATCGCCGCCTTGCCCCCCCCCCCCCCCCCGCTCATTTGAACCAAAAAAGATCCCCAACCCCTTGTCTGTGTATCCTGAGCTTTCTTCCAGGTGCTGGGGACCAAAGGACCCCTGTTGGGGTCGATTTTGATTCTTTTGCAGGTACCTGGGAGCCTCATCCTTCATCGACCTCGCTGGACCACTCCGATGAGCCTCCGGCTCCCCTGAGCGTTCTAGTCGATAGAGCAAGGACCCAGGACGCTTTTTGGACCTTCAGCAGCCCGAGGGAGCGTCGGACGTGACTACAGCACCGGATCGAAGGTCGGGGAAGAGGGAGTTCTTCCCTGTTCCTCGTGCCTTCTTCTCCACCGTCCGATCGTGGCCCCAGCCCAGATCAGAAGCCAGTCGTCCGATGAAGTGAAGTTACGACCGTCAGATCAGCTCGGCTGATCTAATCTCAGCCCTTCATCGGCGAAGTGTCATCGGGCGAGGAGGGGGCGGCGCGTGTCAAGTGAAGAACGCCCAGCCGTTGGATCGCACGCCTGAGGGGGTAATTTCCACATATACCCCCGTTTTTGTCGTATTTAATTTTTAATATTGTAAAATAAATGTCACGTTGTAAATAATTTGTAAATTTTGCTAAAAGGACCTTGAACTTTATAGAATTACAATTAGGTCCTTCCGCACCTCACATGTAGTCCCACGTGAGGCGCGTGATTTTTGCACGGAATCCCTGGCGGTTTTTGTAAATTGTAAAATAGTTTCAAAATATTCAATCAATGTTTATTCCTGTAGGTATTTTTGCACAGAGCCCCTGTGATTAATTTTATTTGCAAAAATGCCCCTGCCAGGCTGTTTTATTTTTGTGCCTTTTATGTATTTATTAAAAATAGTCACTTAGCTCCTAAAAATCCATGAAAATTAGGTTAGATGGTTCATGCCTCATACTTTCACGCCACATGTCCATTTTGCATTTTTTTTGCATTTAACCTAATTATTAAAAATGAAAAAGGAGTCATTTGTGTACTGTTTAATTTATAAAATGCCAAAAAAATAGAAAAACATTTTAAAAAATTACAAAAATATATATATGGTATATTTATATATATATATATATTGAGTCCAGAAAATGAAAAACCTAGAAAAAGAAAATATAAAAATTTCAAGAAGCTCCAAAATCCTAAAATATATATATATAAACCCTTGAAAAATACCAAAAATATGTTTTCTTATTTTATAATTATCTATATATTATTATTTAGGTATTAAAATGAATTTGGGTAATTTTGAGACCTAGTTGCTATATTTTAAAACCCAAATTATTTTCAGCCTATTTAATTAGTCCCATATTAGGGACATTTTTGAATTGAAAATACATAAAAATTAGCGAAATTCCAGAAAAATGACATAAAAATTAGAAAAATAAAAAAATCCTAAAAATATTATACTTACTACATTGAGTATACATATGTCGATATACTACATTTCCCTCTCTTCTCATATATACATATTTCTTTATATATATACAAATATATATATATATATATTATCTAAGTAAAAATATAATAAAAATATATATATAATATAAAAAAATAAAAATCATAAAACCAAAAAAAATAAAACAAAAAATATATAAAATTAAAAACCCACAAAAACAATAAGAATTGGACATGAACCAAGAATTGAATAACTGCACAACCAATTCCACACAACCATTCGCCTCCCAGTGTTCGACCTCTACTTGTGCTTACACCTATATACATTTACATGTAGAGTTATAATAAATTTTAACTCCACATTTTTTATTTAATTGCATATATTTCATTGTGGGTTAATTGTTGATTGATTTGGGATTCTGTCTAAGGTCACCTCAGCGACTGTCGATCCGTCTTGTGGAAAGACACGACCTCGGCAAATTCCCTTTCATCAGTATGATATATGCTTTTGGAAAGTATATGATCGATACCAACTACCAGTGATCGAATGAGAAAACTTAATTATAAAACCCTGAAGGAGACATTCTAAAAGAGATCTAAAACTTCGGGTTTAATCTAGGTCTTCCAGTATGCAGGATGTACAGGTATTGGGAATACATGAGGGTGATGTGATCATAAATGATTGTATAAACATGAAGCTTCCATTCCTAGGGAGTGATGAAACATTCCTGGATTTTAGTGACTCCTCTCATAGAGAAGTGATCTAATCTTAGTCCAAATGTTGGACATTGATCTGAATGTGATTCAGATGCAATGAGAAGATTAGATCTACAACTTTGATTTAATCAAACATCTACAGGATGTCCGCAAGATCTGGATTTGAGATTTAATCTTGATATCCAAATCACTATACATGGAACAATATAATCGCCTTGTCCTTATCTCCAAGTATCCGCAGAGAAAGCGCATTATCCTTGAAAGAGTTCATGGATAATTTCATAGTTGATATAAGTAACCAAGCATCGAGAAAATTGACAATTAAATGTGATTTAATTATCATGGATAATATGAATTTGATTCATATTATAGGAGAGATATCTAATATAATAATATGTGATTTAATAATCAAAGATGTGAATAATGTGAATCTAAATCATGTTATTTGGGCACATGAGAAAAAAATCCAAGATGATTAAATGTGATTTAATTATCATGCATATGAATAATGTGGATAGCACTATCCATATTAATCATATATATATTATAAATATGATTCATAATATAGTAGAAAGAGCAGGTTGTGATTTATATTTGTTAATTAATTATTGATGTGAATTGGATTCACAATGGATGATTAATTAAAATATAATTTACATTTTTTTGGATGTGAATGTGTTTCACATTTTTCCAATGGCATGATTGCAATATTTAACCAGATAATAATGAATTATTTTTGTGAAATAATTTACAATAATTGTTGTTCTAAATTCTGAAGATATCATGAGATAATGGTATCTCATGAGATAATGAGATCTCATGAGATAATGAGATCTCATGAGATGTTGGTAGTTGTCCCCCCTTTTTAGGGGATATGGTTTGTGTCCTCATTATCTCCAAGGATAATTAATTGATTTTATTAGAATTTAAATATATTGATTTATCGATATATATTAATTTAAATTAAATCATTTGTTGTTGTGTTTTTTTACAACAACATCTTATCCATTGAAAGAAAAACAAATCAATCTCAACCATTGATTATGTATTTTCCATGGATTGGGATCCAAGGACTCCCAAAACCCTATATAAGAAGAGGCACCCCTTGCTCTTCGATACATGATAATGAATTCTCTCTCTCTCTCTCCACACGCCAAGACTCTCTCTCTCTCTCTCCCATAATGGTCGTCCACCATGGAGTTCTTGTGAGAGCCGTTATCCTCACAGCATCGTCGTTATGTTGCCGGAGTATTTGCTCGTGGATCTCCGTCTCCATCAGTGTGCCTCACTCATGAAGAAGATGTCGTATCTCGTATGACGAGATCAGGAGATTCGCCGCTTGGATCATCAACATGGATTGCGAGAGAGATGCGTCTCATCAACGCGCTCACAAGCGTCGCCTCCTTGGATCGGACTTGAGACAGTAGGTCTCTTGGTTTAGAGACTTGATTGCAACCACGCTTCAAGCGGTAACCACAGAATCTATAGATGAAACGGTCCGAGAAATGTAAATGGATCACGTGGTTTCATCAATTTAAAATTTTTTAAATTCCGCTGCTCGGAGCAACTAGTGCGACTAGTCACTCCCGATCATATTTGATGTGATCCTCACGCTTCTGTGATGTGCTTGAGGATCTTTCTGTATCCTTCAAGTGGTATCAGAGACATAGGTCAAAGGTTTTGGATACGATCCATGAACCTACGAAGATTTGGGCTCGTTGGGGTTCCTGAAAATTTTTTATTGCATTTCAATTTTTGCAGCCCTATTTTGTGATATTTTTTCGGACCTATTTAAAATGTTTAAACATGAATTTATCATATAATGTTCCCATTAAACAAAGAAAATGTGGAATTTTAGTTTGCGTAATTTGGATTTTGTTTTCTCAAGATATGATCGTTTTAATGACCATATGTCCATTGTTTCGGGAATGGTGATTAGTGACGTAATTAAGATGTTAATTACTGTTTTAAAACACCTGAAAATGCATGCTAATCACATAGTTTCTGTTTTAAATCAAATTACTAAACTCTGGAAATTGATTTTGCGTAATTTGGATTTAAAATGAAGGAGATGTGCTAATTTTAATTGGTGATGGTCACTGCTGAAAATTACATACTCAACCATGAACCTTGTAATTGTCATTTAAGAATTTTGTGAAATTAATGGTTAATTTCCTGGAATAATTATGGATAATATTTGGGAAATATTATAATAATAATTAGTCCCTTAAATGACATTGCCTCAACCAATGAATGATGAGATTAGATCTAGATCACCAATTGGTTACCTGATACACTTTCATCAAACTTGTTACTTGAATAGGTTTTGAGAATATATTTAGAAAATTTCCTTATAATTAAAATGGTTTTGGTTATTACTATATGGTATAATTTCGGTTGAAAAACGGATGATCATCTCAAGTACAAAGTGATTGACTTGGCATTATTTTTTCCCAAGGCGGATATGGTGTCTAGTCGGGGAGCGTTGGGGTAGCAGGTTGTATCGTGTGCGGTCTGTCCCACTCCCATCGGTACTGGCCATGACTGCGGGTAGGAAACGAATGATGCTTGAGAGATCATGATGTATTTTCTAATTATTAAAATTCGAATAATACGTACTTTGAGATAATACCACTATTTCAAGTAACAATCAAGTTTGTTGATTGAATTAGATTGATAATTGAATTAATGAGATTAAATTAATTATATCCAATTAAAATACACTATTATGAATAGAGATATATTTTCCTTAGAAGAGTTAATTATATGAATGTGATTCATGATAATTAATTAAATTTGAATATGAGGTGGAGGATCACATAAGTGATATCCATGGACTCCCATCAAGGCAAAGGTTTCCGTCACCAGGGATTGTATGTAGGAGACGCCTGTTCGAAGTGACAGCTCATGTATGCAAGCGCATCTGGATCAGGCTCTTTGCTTCTCGAAAGAATAAGGTTGTATACGTAGTGACCCCAATATCGGGTCCTTATATTATTGGGGCGATATTGGATTGCGTATAGCGAGTTCTAATCATGATGACGGTTGGTTCAATTAACAACGGGTAAACATCACCTTAGGGGTGGTGGGCTCGGGTGTTAAAGACTGGGAAATGCAAGTTGGACTTGCAAGGCGGAATGTGTTCCCTCTTCTTTTTATCAGAGTTACAAGTTCTCATATTATTGGGATGTGACAAAGATAAGGAAGAAGACCCAAGATCTTGCTTGAGATATAATGGTAAAAATATCTCTTACATTGAAAGTGATTAAGGGAATGAACTTTCATTATTGACAAGGCAAGACAACTTTGATATAAAAAACCGAGAATCAAAGTAAAATATGTATATATAAAATATATACACTCATGCAAATTTCTTATTTTAGATAATCCTTCATTAAACCCACTCAGTAGAATACTCAATAATAATCACTAAAATATCATGGATTGGATCCATGATCAAGATATTGCACTTGCAGTTGCACACATAATGTATGTGGTTGTAATGTGCAAGTTTCTTCATAATATGAGGAATGATAATTAAATAGACGATAGAACTACAACCCTAGGGTTTGTGTGTCTCTATAGTCTTGATCTCATCTAATATACTTTGAAAGTGACATGTTGATGATGATCGCAATTGTCAAATAATCCTCATAAAATATAAGAAGATGGTCTGGCATACATATGTGCTCTCGACATTTAATCACGAATGACATGGTTCTCTGCATTATGTAGAATGGTGGCTCTATAGAAGAAGATGTATTCAAAATATTTGAGTACCTACCCGAACCAATGATTTTAAGAGTTAAGATGTATGTGGATACGATGAGTGTCATCATTCTACTATCTATACTCTTGTCATTCATTAGGCTTCATAATATTCATATTGTATGAATTGAATGAAGCATGTATAAATGTAGAATACTTTTATATTGAAATCTTTTGAATTCAACATAAGAGATCCTTTGTCTTAAACAATTGTTGTTTATAGATGAAATGAGCACAATGGAAGCATGGGTTGGACCCAAGGTTAGAAGGAAAGTCAAATATTTGACTGTACTTCTATGGCTTCCATACATATGACATCCAAAAGAGTTGGATGAATGCCAATACTGCAATGAGTCGATGTATTGATAGTATGACTATCTAGTCTATCTAGAATCCTTAGAGAAGGACTCGGATAATGCATCGAAATAATCTACATCTACATATAATCATTGAAATTGACTTTCTTACTTGATAAGATTAAAAGTCTAATAATTGTATCTCATTCTTCTAATAACACTTGCAATTGGTTGCATATATTTTAGAAGACTAGAAACTTGATCTTAAGGTTTAGTAGTCATCCATATGGACGTTGATGCAATCGTTGCAACACTCTCTATTAGATAGATAGACTTCATATTTTCAGTGGGAGAGTCCTTAGTCTTAGAGAATGTCTCCATGACCTAGACATTAGAATACACTCATAGCTTATTTCTAAATGTTAGAAATATACATGAATTCTGAGATAGACCTGTCATAAAGAGTTATGATGGACATATTTCAGAAAGTAATCTAACATCGAAAGGGCTCTACTAGATTAGAAAATTAATGAATGGTTCATTAATGTTTCTAAATACTGAAAAAATAAACCTTAAAAGTACAATAGGAGGATGAAGACCATTTGACAATGATCTGGCATCAAATCTTGGACATATATCTATTAATGAAGATCAATAGACTGGTAAGAGATGAAACTTTAAATTGTCTAAAGGTTCAAAACTTAGATACTCACAAATAGATATTCAAAGTAAAATGTCCAATACACCCTTCTCTAGGAATGGTGTTAGATGCTGAGGTATTCAAGATCTCATACATATTGATGTATGTGTATTATCTATATCAGGATAAACATTACGGATATGTGATATCTATTAATGATTATTTGTGATATGATATTTCTTCCCTTCACCTTAGGACCTTTGAAATGTTCAAAGATTTCATAATTTTGGTTTAGAACCAAAGTTTGAAGGAAGATGAAAATGAATTTGATCTAACCTAGGTATTCAATACCTATTAGATGAATTCAAGGAATACCTTATGGAGATATGACTTATCCCACTCCTCCTCATACACCTAAACTCAATAGAGTTGTATGGAGATACAATTAGATCATGTGTGACATGATTTGTTCATGATGAATATTAGCATAATTACCACAGGTATATATGTAGTAGAGACTACAATATATATCCTTAATAAGGTTCCATGCAAGTAAGATGGAATCTAGAACTAGAGAGTGCTACTTCATTAGGAAAATAAAGGATGGTATTTGATACAACTTTATGACCTTGAGATTCTTAAAAGACCTCATATCTGAGAATGTGATTCTTAGATGATGAGACTTTTGAGAATCAACACGAAAATGAAGTAAAGGAACTCATTAAATCTTAAGAAGGTAATGAGGCTCCTAAAATCGGAAACTAAAAGAACAATTCAAGATGAAACACTCATACTTCTTCAATTGAGTTTGAGGATGCATTCCATGTGTCAGAGAAATCTGACAATGATCTAACTTCATGTGATGAAGCTTATAAGGATCATGACATGGAAAGATGGATGTTGGCAATAAAGTCAGACTTCATATACAAATGTTGTATACTGACCCTCGATGATCACCTATATGGGTAAGACCCGTTAAGGTGTAAATAGATCTTCAAGAGAAAGAGGGAATCGGGTGAGAAGGTAGAGACCTTCAAAGCACGGATCGTATCTACAAGATACACACCGAAGAGAAGACATTGCTTGCAGTGAGACTTGCTCTTCAATGACCTTGCTTATACCCATCAGAACATTGCTAACTATAGCTACACAACTTGACTTTGACATCTTCAAGATGGAAGTCAAGATTGCATTCCTCTATGAATACCTCTCCGAGGATATTCATATGAAGTAACCCCAGGGCTTCATAAATGAGGAAAGCAAGTTGTGCAAGCTAAATAACTCCATATGTGAACTCGAATAAGCTATTATAGAACATCAAATTTGATGAAATTATAAATGTTATGATAGAATCTTTATGAACCATGTGAAGCTTACTGGGAGTCCCATTGTGTTCATCGTGCTAAATGTAGATGATATCCTGATCAGTTGGAATGATATAAGGATAATAATAAGTGTTTTATAATACGGTTATTCCATACCTTAAGATATTATCTCAAGGATACCCCTTGGATCTTTGTTCTGAAGGTGTTCAAAAGCAAAGAGAAGAGGGTATTGAGACCGTCACATTAGTTGTACACCTTGGATATGTTCCACCTTCTGGAAAATTCCAAGAAAGGCTTCCTTCCCTTACGATATGGTACTGACCTATCTAAAGGGATAACACCTCAAGGAGTTGAGGAAATGAATGCTAGAACTGCTTGCCCTTGCGAATCAATTACGAGAAGCCGAGTGTATGCTAGATGTGTGCAAATACCAGATGTCTACCATGCAGTGGGAGTAGTAAATTGTTATTGATCCTACTACGGATATAAAACACTTAGTTGCAGTAATAACAAAATCTTCAAAGATTACAAGACCTTCGAGATAGTGATCTCTAAGTCTTATCTTCAAGTAATTAAGACTTTGTAGATAGTGATCTAAAAGGTCTTAACTGCATATACCTTAGGAGATAGAGATCTCCAAGAATAGGGTATTCTGATAAGGATTATGGAAATACTTGTTATACTAATTATTGAGTTGTAGTGTCAAGGACACTATAACTAATAAGATTGAGTATTGGTTGCATAAGATGGAACATTCACATTGGATGCGAGCACTGTTACTAGGAGATATGAAAGTGTCGTAAAAGGACTTGGCATAGTCTCTTGGGAATAGAGTGACTGATCAACTTACCTAGCTATTTTTGTAAATAGCTTATGATTGCCACATGAGTGTGGGTTTAAATGATTAGACCATCAATGGCTCTTTGGGCTAGTGGGAGATTGTTGGACATGCGAGCCCACGGCGAGCCATTGTGCAATAAATGTTATTGCAAATATCGTTCCTTGACCTGAAATGAAGAATGATTAATTTGCATGATAGGTCCTTTAGAACAAATAGGGTTATGTACCATGGTCATCTTAATGATTATACAGCTGTTGATTCAATTATTGAATCATAGAGGCTGGTGCTTGGATGAATGTCTAAAGAATTATATTGAGAACTCATCAAGCACCGTCAAATGATTGTTAAGAGATGATCTCCAGCCTAAGAAAGAGATGGCAATCCTTTCTCTAAAGGCTGATATCTAACCGACCTCTTGATGCAG
Organism: Ottelia alismoides; assembly: GCA_037367405.1. NCBI lineage: Eukaryota > Viridiplantae > Streptophyta > Magnoliopsida > Alismatales > Hydrocharitaceae > Ottelia > Ottelia alismoides. Next base: position 248,646 of record JAZKJV010001235.1, read on the forward strand.
GTCCTCTGCATAGGAATATAGATTCAGAGGTGTTAGATAAGTTAGGTCAAAGAGTTGACTTAACGAGATCGAGATAACCAAAGTCCTATGTCGTATGCAGTCACGATATAGGCACGCATCCTCTGACCGGAGACAGGTGTGTTACTATGTGTCTGAGTATATACATTTGGCAGACCAATAGGTTGATGACCTAATTAAGGTCTATACACCGACGCGCTGGTGTGCATGCAAGGGCATATGAGTAATACGATCTCTCAAAGGGATCACACAGGTTCATTACTGAACCGGAAGACATGAGCTCACTCATGAGATATTGGGAAGAATCAAATTCTGTGCACAGACGTCTCGCTTTGGAAGCTTGACTGAGTTTGTAGGTTTGATATATACTTTTGGAAAGTATATGATCAACACATGGGTATGATATATGCTTTTTGGAAAGTATATGATCGATACCAAATGATCGAATGAGAAAACTTAATGATAAAACCATGAAGGAGACAGTCTAAACGAGATCTAAACTTCGGGTTTAATATGGTCTTCCAGTATGCAGGATGTATAGGTATTGGGAATACCTGAGGGTGATGTGATCATAAACGATTGTATAACCATGACGCTTCCATTCCTAGGGAGTGATAAAATGGGTCTGGATTTTAGTGACTCCTGATGAATCCCCATTCATCACTCTTTATTCTTTTATTTTAGCTATTTATCTTGGCAAAACAGCATGTAGATAGCTGTAAATATAATAAATTACCAAAATGCATGCTTTTGTTAATGTTCAATAATTAGCATGTTTTATGCAAAAATAAAAGAAAAAAGAAGAAATAAAAAGAAGGACATATTTAGAATAAATATCGATTGACCCAAATCCAAGGGAGGGCCAAGAAGTGGCCTGCCCACAAAATAAAACAATTAGAGAGAGATAGAGCCATTCAACCTCATGTACACCCCTTCTTACGTATATATTTTATTTTCATAAAAATAAAACAAAAATAAAAATGTGTTTCTAATACCTTGTATATATTTCTAAAATAAAATAAAAATCATAAAAATAAAAGTAAAGTAAAAACAAAATAAATTCTCTCTCTCTCGCCCTTATACATGCCAAGTATATATGTACCTACACCAATTTATTTCACCCTTGCAAATGTTTAATAAAAATAAAATAAAAATTATTTTATATCCCAAATTTTATGTTGTAAATAAATAAAATATAAAATTTGGATTTTTTTACAAAAATAACATAATATAAAATACGTAGGTAATTTATACCTATATATAATATAATATAATGTACATAACATAATTTATTTTTCAAAAAAATAAATAAAAATCGCTAAAAAATATTTTTAAAATAAATAAACATTTTTCATGTTGAAAATATTTTCAAATAAAATCATTTTCAATTTTATATTTAATTTCTAAATAATTTTGACTAGGATTTTTCTGATTGGTCCATGGGGGACCGTTGACCCTGGTCAACTGCCCTCCCTGGACCACTTCTCTAGCGGATATGCCTTCCACCTGTTTCTCTCCAGATTTTCCCAAAGCAATCTGAACTCCATTTCTCCCACTCCGAGGCTGCGAATATTGAGGACGGATCTGCGATTCACACCCGATCTCCCCTTTAGGTATCCGTCCCTCGATCCGCGCGCTCCACTCCATTCTTCTCAGACCCTACATCGTATATAACTCACCAGAGCCGCCATTTTCATTGATCTTTGGCCTTCCCCCTCGTCTCCTATGAGCTCTTCCTCTTCATCTGAGTAACAGCTGATGCGAGAGAGAGTCGAAGTGAGGTAGCGAGCAGCCGAGAACCTCAGATCTGGTGAGTCTTCACCGTGCTCCGCCACCGGCGAGCTTGAGCCTCTGGAAGCATTGAACCATCGAGGCGACGACCCCCGGAGGTTCAACACCTCCAACCCAGACGATTGCATCCACCAGGTAGATTAGCTGGCCTTTAGTTTCTTTTGATTTTCGATTTTTAGATTCCGACCATCTGAACTTCATCGAACCACCGTGCATCCGCCGACCTTCCATTTTCGAATCCGACCGTACCTTCACCTTCACCAGACTCCTATCCACCATCTTCGCCCTTTCGTCCACCCTAGTTCATCCCAAACAGGTCTATCGCTCTCCTCCGCCATCACCTCGCCGGAGAGCCTCGCTCCGCCTCGCCCAACCACCCATTTCACCCTCTAACGGGTCGAGGCAATTTGCCCTCGACCCAGTGATCTTCCTGTGCAGGATTGACTGTGAATGGACCTCATCTGGAGGTTCAACCATTGAGGCGTAGTGCACCAGGTGCTTTAGCATTGCCGGGCTCTTCGAGGACCTCCCGGCCTCATCGGAGACCACCATTCGCTGTCGACCACCTCCAGCGTCGTTTTGCCCATCAGAGCAGAATCGGAGGAGCTTCAAGCCGCGTATATCAACCGCTCGAAGTTCGCTGGCAGCGAGTTCTTCGCCGCTCATCCAGGACCCTCCTCCGCCGTCGGATCAGGCGTATTCCCAGTTCTAATCTCAGCCATCCATTCATGAGGAAGACTTGATCGTTGGATCCATCTGAGGATCAGATCTCGTCCATCGATCGTCGAAGGGTTATCAACTAATCAGAGCCGTCCAATTATAAGTGAATCTCCTACGATCATCGAATCTATAAAATGGGTAATTTACACTTAGGCCCTTAGCTCTTTTTATATTTCAGTTTAGTCTTGTAAATATTTCTAAAAGTGCTTTTATTTGTGGACATTTTGCACTTAGGACCTCATTTGTTTTGGAATTTGCATTTTAGTCCCTCTGAAAGTAGTTCACAAGGTCTGTCACGTGTTTTCTGGTGTATTTGCACATTTCCTCCTGAGATTTATTGCTGTTATTGTTCGATTTTTTTATAAATAGGAATGACAACTATACCCCTTCGTGTCTAACTCACATGTGTTCCTCGTGATATACTGGGATTTTTGCATTTTCATCCCCACCCTTTTTACACGTGCTGTTATTTGGCGGATAAGTTTTCAGTAATTACACTTAGGCCCCTGTGTGTTGTGCATGTTTATTGATTGAATACATTATAAAATCATTTCCAAACTTCATGAAATTTGGTACATGGCTCCTTCTATGTTGTAAAATTTTCAGTGAATTTTTGGAACATTTTTGTTTTGATTTTCTATTTTTAAAAATTCAAAAACCCCTTATTTTGCTACTATCTAAATTGAAAAATCAACTAAAAATATTAAAAAGACCCCAAAATTCTAAAAAAATATTTTGAGCGTGTTTTGTTGTGTTTTTATTTCTGTGCAACTTTTGTGGCTTTTGGATATATAAAACCCTAAAAATTTAAATACCCTAAAAAACTTGTAAAATCATTAAAAACTCAGAAAAATAAAAAAATGCAATTTCTTTTCCTGTAGTTAGCCTTTTTGTAGTTTTTATAAAATTGTTGCTTGATTTTTATAGGTTGTTTTTATATTTTTAAATAGCCTTTGGAGTCTGCCTGCACAGTAGCTTGTATTTCTCTTCTTATTTGATTTTTATAAAATCAACTAAAAATCATAAAAATTTGAGAAAAATACCAAAAACATCTGCATATCAAAAAACCCAAAAACATTTTTATTTTAATTTTCTAACTTGCTTTGAGGTGTGAAATAATTTGTTGATTGTGAATTTTTCCCCTTCTTTTACATTTTCTTTATAACTAAAAATCACAAAAAAATTAAAAACCTAAAAATCCACCAAAAAATATTTTATCTTTTTATTTTGATCTCTGATTACTTCGTAGGAATGGCCCAGTTCGTGCTCCATGACTTCGACCATGGTCGCTTTACCAGGTTAAATAAATAGCAAGACCGTTATTGGATTGACTTGTTTAATTTTCTTAATATTTGGTGGTCTTGATTTTCTTGTTGACTGAGTCTCGCGGTTCGGGTTGCAATGACCTGATTATTCATACCTTTACTCGAATCACGTAGATCTCTATGGTCATCAACTCCTCTCATAGAGAAGTGATCTAATCTTAGTCCAAATGTTGGACATTGATCTGAATGTGATTCAGATGCAATGAGAAGATTAGATCTACAACTTTGATTTAATCAAACATCTACAGGATGTCCGCAAGATCTGGATTTGAGATTTAATCTTGATATCCAAATCACTATACATGGAACAATATAATCGCCTTGTCCTTATCTCCAAGTATCCGCAGAGAAAGCGCATTATCCTTGAAAGAGTTCATGGATAATTTCATTGTTGATATATATAACCAAGCATCGAGAAAATTGACAATTAAATGTGATTTAATTATCATGGATAATATGAATTTGATCCATATTATAAGGAGAGATATCTAATATAATTAAATGTGAATTAATTATCAAAGATGTGAATAATGTGAATGTGAATCATGTTATTTGGGCACATGAGAAAAGAAATCCAAGATGATTAAATGTGATTTAATTATCATGGATATGAATAATGTGGATAGCACTATCCATATTAATTATATATATTATAAATGTGATTTATAATAAATTAGAGAGAGCATATTGTGAATTATATTTGTTAATTAATTGTCGATGTGAAATGGATTCACATTGGATGATTAAATAAAATATAATTTACATTTTGTTTTGGGATGTGAATGTGATTCACATTTTTCCAATGCCATGATTGCAATATTTCACAAGATAATTATGAGTTATTTTTGTGAAATAATTTACAAAAATTGTTGTTGTAAATCATGTAGATATCATGAGAAAATGGTATCTCATTATATAATAAGATGTCATGAGATAATGAGATCTCATGAGATGTTAGTAGTCGTCCCCATTTTAGGAGATATGGTTTATGTCCTCATTATCTCCAAGGATAATTAACTAAATTGATTTGAATTTAAACATATTTATTTATTGATATATATATATATATATATTAATTTAAACTAAATTATTTGTTGTTGTGTTTTTTTACAACAACATCTTAGCCATTGAAAGAAACACAAATCAATCTCAACCATCGATTGTGTATTTTACATGGATTGGGATCCATGGACTCCCAAAACCATATATAAGAAGAGACACCCCTTGCTCTTCGATACATGATAATGAATTCTCTCTCTCTCTCTCTCTTTCTCCATACGCCAAGCCTCTCTCTCTCATAATGATCGTCCACCATGGAGCCCTTGTGAGAGTTATTATCATCGCAGCATCATTGTTATACTGCCGAAGTATTTGCTCGTGGATCTATGTATCCTTCGGTGCGCCTCACTCATGAAGAAGATGCCAGATCTCGTATGACAAGAACATGAGATTTGCTGCTTGGATCATTAACATGGATTGCGAGAGGAATGCATCTCATCAACGCGCTCGCAAGCATCTCCTCCGTTGGATCGGACTTGAGACAGGAGGTCTCTTAGTTTAAAGACTTGATCGCAACCACGCTTCAAGACATAACCTTAGAACCTATTGTGGTTTAGATGAAAGGATCCGAGAAATGTTCTTGGATCACGTGGTTTCATTAATTTAAAATTTTTTAAATTCCCCTACCCGGAGCAACTAGTGCGACTAGTCGATCCCGATCGCATTTGATGTGATCCTCACGCTTATGTGATGCGCTTGAGGATCTTCTCATATCCTTCACAGTTGGCTTAAGGTAGTGACCATACTCTTTACTCCGTAGATCTCTTAGAGGAGACAGCAAGGGTTGTTGATGTAGTGAAACGGAAGCTTCTGATGGCAAAAGGCTGTCAGAAGAGCTATGCAGACCGTCGGAGAAGAGACTTGGAGTTTTAGGTAATCTGATCCTCATCTCTAAATTCATTCCGATTATAGTTCATTTAATCTCGCATATTGGTGAAGTTCATGTAAATACAGATGGGAGATTGGGAATTTCTACGAGTATCTCCCATGAAGGGAGTACAAATATTCAGTGTTCATGGCAAGCTGGCGCCGCGATATGTTGGACCATTTGAGATTCTTGCTTTTATTAGGAAGGTGGCCTACCGAGAAGCCCATCCTCCACACCTATCATCTATACACGATGTCTTCCACATATCCAACCTGAGGAAGTATGTTTATGACCCCTTGACACATCATCAACTACGAAAATCTTGATGTGGAGCCTGACTTGACATACGAGGAGAGGCTAGTGCAGATACTCAAAAGTGTCGTAAAGAAACTTTACAGCAAAGAGGTTCCCTTGGTCAATGTGTTGTCACACCAACATGGTGTCAAAGAGTCGACATGGGAGACTAAAGCTAATATACGGGCATGATACCTACAGCTCTTCTCAAGTACTTGTCAAAACAAGCCTATTTAAAAAGAATGTGCTTTGTTTTTCCTTTGAGGTTTCTATGGGTTCAAATCCTTTGAGGTTTTGATTGCCAGATGAAATCCAAACAAGACACGAAGTGACCTTGATTCGAGTCTCGAGGACAAGACACATTTTGAGGTTTATATATTGTGATATTCAGATCTGAATAAATCGAATCTGACCCAATTAGAATCTTAAAGTTCATTAATATTCAATTAATATTGAATAACTTCAGTTCGATCTATAGATCGCAGATCGAATCTCGTTCGGTCACAATCAACCAAAAGTTTACAGCATCATAATATGTGACATCAGAAAAACCACGACACAAAAAATTGAAAATCATAAGACCATCATAAAATTTTCTTCGATGAAATAAAACTAATGAAATCGATCATTCATCAATCAGAGGTCATTTGATAATTTTAAATCACCAAATTTAATTAAAAAATAAGAATGTATTTCATCAATTTCTGTATACATGTTGGATCAGAAAAGTATGAAAATATTGTTTGATCATCATAAATAAACGGTCAAGATGAGATACTGCGCACCTGAATCCGAGACCCAAGGCATGAGTGCGGACAACTATGATATCTCAAATAAATGGGAGAGAAAATGTTTAAAAAATAAATAAAATTTCCGATATCTGTACATCATACTACACATACAACAACCACTTGGTTTTATGGATTTCTTACTCCTTCCTCTTGTCAAAACAAAGGGCAAAATCCCCTTTATTTATATCTCCCTAAGATCACTCTTTCCCAAACTCTTCTCTCTCCCTTTACAATTTTCTTTTAACCAAAGGGCTTCAACCTCCCCATTTTGGATGTAGCCTTCCCTCTTCTCTCCTGCAAAGCTACAGCCAGCAACTTGATATCTGTTGCTCTAAGCAGCACTACTTCTTCTGCTGCTCCATCCTTGGAGCTACTCCTCCTGCCTACAGTCCAGCAGTTATTGCAGCCGAATGCAGCCCCCATGGAGCTCCAACTATTGCCCCTCTCTCTTGTTGCTGCAGATTCAAGCAATTGGAGAAGCAATCGATGTGATGCTCCAATTAGAGCTACTGCATGCAAGGATTGGCCTCCACTTTGGAGACCCAAAAGATGTACAATCTCAGCCCTCCTATTTATGTCATCTGTGCCTTTTTATACACTGATTGAATACCAAGATTTGGCTCTAGGATCATGATTTTAAAGGATGAAAATCATGTGTTTCGCATATATTATCTTAAATTTCAGATCTGTTAAAAAGTTCCGGAATCCACGTTTTTGAAACTTAAAATTTGAGAGTTTTAGTGTAATTAACCCAAATTTCAGATCTGTTCAAAACATCTAGAATTCATGTACTTTTAACTTAAAATGTAGGGATTTTAGTGTAAATTTAACCCAAATTTCATATCCGATCAAAAGCTCTAGAATACATGTTTTTAACTTAAATTTTAGGGGTTTCTGTGTAAATTTAGCCAAAATTTTAGATCTGTTCAAAAGCTCTAGAATCCAAGTTTGTGAAACTTAAATTTTGGGGGTTTTACTATAAATCGAACCCATGTTTCATATATGTTCAATAGCTCAATAATTCATGTTTTAACAACTTAAAATTTTGGGGTTTTAGTGTAAAATTAACCTAAATTTCATATCTATTCCAAAGCTCTAGAATCCGTATTTTTGAAACTTAAAATTTGGGAGTTTTTACAGTAAATTTAATCCAAATTTCAAATTTCTTCAAAAGATCTAGAATCCATGTTTTCGAAACTTAAAAGTTGGGGATTCTAGTGTAAATTGAACTCATGTTTCAGATCTTTTTAATAACTCCAAAATCCATGTTTTAACAACTTAAAATTTGAGAGTTTTAGTGTAAATTTAACCTAATTTTCTGATCTACTCAAAATCTCCAGAATCCATATTTCTTAAACTTAAAACTTGGGGTTTTAGTGTAAATTGAGCCCAAGTTTTAGATATGTTCAATAGCTCCATAATACATGTTTTAACAACTTAAAATTTAGGGGTTTTACAATAAATTTAAATCAAATTTCGGATATGTTCAAAAGCTCTAGAATCCATGTTTTTGGAAACTAAAAAAATAGGGATTTTAGTGTGAATTTATCCCAAATTTCACATATGTTCAAAATCTCCAGAATCCATGTTTTATTAAATAAAAAAATGTTGGGGGTATGTGAATTAGATCCTAAATTACAGATCTGATCAATTGCTCAAGAATCCATGTTTTAAGAACTCAAAAATTGGGGTTGTATGTGAATTAGATCCCCAAATCTAGATCAGTCCTTGGTTTCAAATTTCATGATGTTAAGTTGAATTTTTGAGTGAAATTCTAGTATTCTACAATACCTAAAAATCCTCATCAATAATCATTAGTGTAACCTACGATATGAATATTACTTATCACAATTGATGGTGTAGACTGATCAATTTGAATATATAATCAATGAATCTATGTGGTTAATAAGAATCAGTGGTGATTGATATTTATGTCAATCATGGTGACCCTAACACCTGATCGTGTGAGGGTGCGGTGACCCTCAACTAAGCGGGATGGGTTTAGGATCCCAATCCTTTGTATGGTTTTTACGCGAGCTCGAAGTATTTTTATGCTTCGTTGTGATCCAAGTTTTTGACCAGTTTCGCTGACCTTTGTTTTAGTAGGATGCTTAGGTCGGGTGACCCTCGATTTTGATTTTTCTTTACGAGCTTGTTTGCACATATCGATCGGATCAGTTTTTAGAGTGACTCTTACGGAGAGTCTCTCCCACCCATCACAGGGGCGTAGTTTTGGAGTAGGCCTAGCCCTCTACTGGACCATGCTTCCACTTAGAGGGTGAGACGGGAGAGTCTTTTAGGCGATTTCCTCACCGCTTGAGTTTTTGTTATTGTTCTGCCAATAGGTCCTAGCGATGAGTTACATTTGAGTGAGTTTGGTTACAATTGAGCTTGGTACAGAAGTAATCAATCATTGTTAATCATCAATTATCAATAATTCAGATCTTAGAACTACTATTTCAAATGTCAGGAGAAGCTAGTGGACGTGTTGGGAACTTAGTTAGGGTACATTATACTCCAATGCATGCCTACGGAGGCACCCCAACCCTAAAGTATTCTTCACACCATAGAGTCAGCGTGGGGACATAAATAGATAAAGACCACAGACTATCCACTAGGCTTGAGAAATTAGACAGAAATAAAGATCATATTAGAGACTATCATCCTCATTACCAAAATCAATCATCATGATCTTTAAATGGTAAAATGATAATTACCTACATATGGGTTATTTATTAATATATGAAAATGTTATATATAAAAAGTTATGGGGTGAAGGGTGATCATGGGATTTACATACATCAAATTTCCACACAAGTAGCTGTTAAATTTAAATATCAACACATATCTACTTGCTTTCTTTTGAAACCATTGAATGACTTATTTTTAAAATATGCTTGATTGTATTAAATAATTGTTGGTATTTCTCTTGTTCCAATCATGTTTGGCAGGCAAGGTGCTTGCATCACAGTAGATTGACAGTTGGATCCAAGCTTCCGTAGATACTCTCGACGATACACATATTATAGATTTTGTACAAGATAACATGAATATTTTTCTTCTCTTACGCTACATTCTGGGATGCATGTACACAATGTCATTTTCTTTTTGTTACATGTAAACATATGTAAATTAATGCAATGTGAATGTGGTGACACTTGTTGTTAGCTCTATGGTTGTTTCTGTGGCTTGTGAATGTATTTCAAATCACAAAAATTTTTCCTAAATTCTGGTATCCTAATGCGATCAATTGTGGATATTATTTTACAAGCATTGTGTAACGGGTAATCTCGATCCACAAACGTTACATTGTTGGACATGTGAGCCTCAGACAAACCATTTCTACGATAAATGTTATTGTAATTTTTTTATATATCAATAAAAGTTATTACTCTTCACTCCATGTTCAAGATTAATAAATGCATTCACTTATAAAGTCCCTTCATATAATTAGGGTTATGTACCATTGCCATCTTCGTAATCATATAGTTGTTTGGATCATAGAAGATGGTGATGAGATGATATCTAAAGAGTTGGCTTGATGACTCATCTAGCACCGTCAAATGATTGTCAAGAGAGGATCTCCATCCTGAGAAGGAGATGGAAATCGTTACCCCAAAGGCTGATATCTGACCGACCTCTTGATGTAGATCCTCTGCATAGGAATAGATATTCAAAGATGTTGTATAAGTTAGGTCGAAGGGTCGACTTAACGAGATCAAGAGAGGTAAGACATGTGTCATATATTGCCACGATATAGGCATGTATCCTTTGACTGGAGACATATGTATTACTATATGTTTGATTGTGTACATTAGGCTTACCATTAGGTTGATGACCTAATCAAGGTCTATACATCGATGAGTTGGTGTACATATAAGGACATATGGGTAATACGATCTCTAAAGAGATCATGCACATTCACTACTCAATCAGAAGACATGAGTTCACTCATAAGATATTAGGACAAATCAAATTATATTAATTATTATATTGATTTGGAAGCATGACAAGATTTATAGGTATGATATATGATTTTTGAAAGAATATGATAGATGCTAACCCCCAATGATCGAGTGAAAAACTTAACGATAAAACCCTGGAGGAAACAATTTAAAGTGATCAAAACCTCAGGTTTATTCTGAATCTTCCGGTATGCAGGATGTACGGGCATTAGGAATATCCGAGGGTGATGTGATCTTAAATGTTTGTATACCATGATGCTTCCATTCCAAAGGCATAATGAAACATGATCGGGTTTTAGTGATTCCTCTTAGTGGACTATATATTTGATTTTGATCAAATTGTTGGACTTTGATCCGAATATGATTCAAATGCAGTGAGAAGATGTGATATTATGTCTGACATGATCATACACCTCTGACTGATTTTCTAGATTTGGATATGAGATTGGATCTCGTTATTTAAGTCACTATACATGGCATATACAAATCTCCCTAACCTTATCTCCAAGTATGTGAGGAGAAGACACAATTCCTGAAAGAGTTCGAGAATTATTACATGAGAAAATTTATCTAAATATTGGAAAATTAGATAACTAAATAGGATTTAATTATCACAATTAACACATATAGAGACATCCATGCTAAGTAAATTGGATTTAATTATTATGGATAGGATTAATGTGGATAACAATATTCACAATAAGTATGGATAATGTGAATATGATACACAATATCCTTGAGAGAGGTAAATGTGATTGAGATTCACCATTTATATGTTAATGTGAATCATATTCATAATATATAATTCTATGTAAATATGATTTACATTAAATATTGGGTGGAATAATTTAATTCTTAAATAGTGTATGGTGTAATTACATTTATTAGAAATAATTTGAAACTATGTGGTTATTATTTAATTATTAGGTTAATTAATAAAGTGGATAAACTAATTTGGCTCATTCCACTTTGATTTGTCGTGGACATCCATGGGTTTTGAATCATGGTGGGCGTCTGATGAATCTGCATTTCATCATATTTATTCATTTATTTTAGCTTAAAATCCCTTATAAAATACATGTATATAATACTAACTCCATATTCTTACTAAATGGTATATGTATGTAAATATTGTACATTTATTATTATTTTAATCTAAAATAAATAAAGAAAAAAAGAAAAAATAAAGAAAAGAAAAAAAGAAGATTGCATATATGTAATAGATATAGACTGCCCCAAACCCCGAGAGAAGGTCAAGACTTGACCTGATCGACCAGAAATATGTACGGGGAGATAGGGTCCTTAATCAGAAAATCTAAAAAAAATGTGTTCTAAGTATTTTTTCTATGTATATTTGTATACTAACACTATTTTATTTGTAGATAAATTGACCTCAAATAAAATAATTTTCAAAAAGAAGTTGTAAATAAAAATATTCCCTAAATAATAAAAATAATTACAAAATAAATCTTGTACAAAATAAAAATAACCACATCCAGAAAAGCATTAAGCAATAATTAAAAGACCAACTCTGACTCCATATGAACTCAAATTGAACCAAACTCACTTCTACTGTATTCTAAATTAAATTATCTTTAAAATGGTTGTGATTTCATAATTTTTGGAGTTATGGTTGAAAAGTTGGTTTTCTGGGGTGGATTGTGCAATTTTACCATTTATTTATTATATATATATTATTTGTAAATAATTATAAATATTTTTAATAATTATTTAAAATAAAAAATAAGAAATAAAAATAAAAAACTAATTTCCTTATACAACCATATATATAATGTCATATATGTATATAGTACATGTATATAATTAAATTTATTAAACAGCCACCATAAAAAATAAAAAAATTAACATTTATTTTCAATTTAATGAAGTGATGAAAATACAAAAAATAGTTAATTTTATAAAACATTTTAACTTTATCTCATTTCAAAATTTTCTCTTATCTCTTATCTTCATTCCAAATTTTAAAAATTCAAACTCCTTTCTTTATCTATTAATATAGATCTCTCTCCCTCATTTCAACTTGATAAATCTTTGGTGACAGGATCCCATTCTCCGAGAGCTATCTCAGAAGGGTGCCTAGCCTCCGAGCCATCCGGTGACATCAAGTCGACCTTCATCGAGGTGATTACGGTCTTTTCCGCTCCTTAGGTGAGATCCATTTTCTCTTATTTTTAACCTTGGTTAATCGTAGTTTAATTTTTCATATTTTTATTTCATTGTCATTTTTTTCTAGATCTTAGAATCCATCATCATGATTTGATTCACCTGATCCGATTTTTTCACCTTCACATCTCGATCTTATCGCTTCATGTTCTACCTCGCGCGATCTTCCAACTTCGGCTGCGTACGGTGGCCAGAGACTCGGATCCATCCTCCACATAGCAAGGATCTGCATCCACTCACATCTCCATTTGATTTTTGGACCAAGCCGTCATGTTCGAGTCGGATATCATTTTTTGCTATATTTTATTTGTTGGAATAAAAAATAGTTAAAAAATACATTTGCTTTTATAAAAAAATTGAAAGAAATATTTCTCCATTTTACGTTTAAAAAAATCTCTTTTATTGTTTATGTCTTTACAATTTAAAAAATAAAAAAAATTCTCTTTTATTGTCTCTGTCTTTATAATAAAAAAATGAAAAATCTATCTTATTGTTTTTGTCTTTACAATAAAAATATAAAAAAATAATTAAAAAAACAGTGGCGACTCCCACCGCTCGTTGTTGCGCGCTCGCCAGCCTTCCTCTGCCATCTGGGTGGCACTTCGCCGCGCCACCATATAGCCACCACCACCTGGGGCGTATGTCGCCCCCTGACACCATGTCGCTCCACTGTGGCCCGTCACCTGTGAGAGCCCCGGCCTCCTACACCGTCGCCATCCACGGAGAAGCAACCACCAACATCAGACCAGCGGTGCCCGTCGCCGCTCCTCCATAGCATCGCATGCGCGCATGCCTCCTGGAACCGCGTACCTGACGCCCCCCCCCCCACTGTCGAAGTCGCTCTTACCACCGGAGCACCTCCATCGCGATCTCAACGCCGCGCGCATCGGCTAATGCGTGTTGCATTCCGACGCCCCCTCCTTTGCGTTCGGCATGAAGATAAAGAAATAGAAGCGGACCCTAGGGGATTTGAAATGAAAAAATTGGACAAATTGCATTTCTCTCCTGGAAGATTTCAGAAATTGCGAAAAGTCCCCGACCATGAACAACATGTGCGACACACGCCATTCGTTGGGTAATGAGCAAAGTCCACCCTGCAGTTTACTTCTTTGATTTATTTAATGCAAAAATATTAAGTATTTACAATTCACTCTTTTGCTTTTCAGACTATTTGTTGGCTTATCTTTTCATTTAAACAAATAATTTTTTGCTCTAAAAGTTCTACAAAAATTTTTATATATTCATGTGGTATTCCTCTTCATTGTATATAAATTTCATTGCATTTAATTCTCATTTGTTATTATTAAAAAATCAAAACATATTCTTTTTCTCTATTTGAACTTTGAAAAATCATAAAAATTTGAATATTACATAAAAATCCAAAAATTATATTAATTTTCTTTTGGTGTGTTTTAATGTCTATACAAAATCAGTGCATTGATTATTTATAAAACCCAACATAATTACAAAATACTAAAAATATTAAAAGAAAACTACAAAAAATTGTAGAAAAAAACTAAAAATGTGATTTCAATTCCTATTTTTAGATAATTGTTTTAATTTTTCATAAAAATAATTTTCGTAATTTTTGTTTTCATGTCATATTTTTAAATTGTGAAATAATCTGTTTGTTCACGGTTTCCATTTTCTCGTGTTTTTATTAATTTTAAAAATCCTAAAAAAACCAAAAACTCTGAAAAATCACCAAAAACAATAAAAAAAGATTTAAAATAAAAATATTTTCTTTGAAATTTTTGAGCATTTTTGTCACATTTAATAAATCAAAAAATTGCAGTTCTTTTGAGTAGAACTTTGTTTTGAAAATCATATTTTTGAAAATTAAAAAATTGTAAAATTAAAATCACTAAAAATTTGAAAATCAAAAAATGACAAAATAGAAATTAAAAAAATAAAAAATAAAAACAGGAAAAAATCCACAAAAACCAAGGATAGTTTGCATTTGAGATTCCTTTTTCTTTTAATTTATTTTTGTCGATTATTGGAATAATCTTCGGGAATTGTAGCCTCCCTGAGTTCGATCTTATCCGCTATATAGGTAAATAAGTAGCAAAAACTTCTCTTGCTATGCCTTATTATCTGTAATTAATTTATCTTGAGAAAGAAAAAAAATATTTTTTTCTGTTTGAGCCAGGAATTTTAGGGATCACAACAACTTTACACCAATTAATATCAATACTTAGCATGAGTTATGCCTTCCTTTGTCGCTCTCTGATCACTATGAGGACATAGTTCGAGATAAGTATAGGGGGTGTCATATATATTGTATATATACTTTAGATAACTCGTACTTTTAATATGATTATTTTGGAGATATGTATATAAATTCGTAAAATCCACATGTATATATAGACTTTTACCACCTTTTACAAAAAAACAAATAAACAACAAAAAACAAATAAACAACAAATAAAGAAAAAGAAAAAAAGAAAGGAAAAAACAAAACAACGAAAAAAATAAAAAACAAACAAAAAAACAAAAAAAACAAAAAATTTGAATATATACTTGTATATAGTTTACAAACCCTTTTCCCCTTAAAAAATCCCTAAAAATTACAAAAACTAAAGTCTATAAAAATTTCCACAATTTAGAAAATATTATTTTCATGTGTGCATCATTTTTTCTTTTCAAAAAAATCCATAAAAAGTTCAAATTAGAAAATTATTTCAAAAAAATCCTTTTCTGTTGCATTGCACATATTTTTTGCATCCGCATGTGCATTTTTCAAGATAGTATTGACATTTAAACTAAGTCTGGAATAAAATTGAAGAATGTAGCTTAGTTGGATCTTAATCCACTTAATTTCAGAGGAACCTTATAAGAATTGTAGTTAAGACTTTTCAGGTCCTAGTGACTTAATTCTTTGAGTCCATAAGACTATGTTCACATGTTGTCTTGAGTAGTCTAAGTAGAATATTTAACAAAACACGCATGATTCTTTCATACTGTGGCTTATCTTGGACAAGCACTCTACACATAGCTCTTCATGGAGTAGGTAGTGAGGAGGCAGAGTCTTTTGGCTTGGGGTAGCATACGAGGGTAGTACATCGAGGCGAAACCTCTCGTCTTCCTCTAGGGAAGGAAGTGCATCTCAACCTGATCTAGTGATGTTGAGGTCTAACGACAGGATGCTATAGGTTGCAATAATGCTTCAAAAGAGGGATAGTCTACTAGCTCAAGAAGAAAAACTCCTTATGTACATGCTGCATCTTGTATATATTTTCAAAAAAAGAGAGGAAAAAATGCAAAATCTTCAAAAGTGGATAGGCTTGACTGAAAAGCAAAATGCCTGCTGGAGTATATATACAAGGATAAAAAAAGAAAAAAGCATAATAATAATAAGAGCATCAAAGTCATTTTTTTGTAAGCTTGCAGCGAATGACTTGGCTACACTGGTCATGCATCCAAGGATAGGTAGGTACAGTGGTTATTGTCCATTCTTTTCTCCATCCCCTCTTCTCGAGCTGGTTGTACTTGAACTTAGAAGGGAATATCCCCGCTCCTCGAGGAAAGAGTTGTTAGATCGGGGAACTAGAGTTACCTTATTGAGGGAGGTTGTTTCTTTGCTACTTTTGAGATGGGGAGTTATAATTCACTTACACCGTACAAGTAAAGATTCATAGTCACAAGAATTTGTGCATGTAGACTTGTTCTGACCTGATTGTTGAGGCGACCTGAATAGGAGTCTTGTGGAACTTAGACGATGTCAGGTTTTAAATCCATTTCCCATTAAGGTTCCACCACACTAATAATCTAAAGGTCTAACAGAGCTCCATACTATAATTTTATGAAGAAAAGTTTAATAATCAATATTGTCCTAATTTCTTTATTTTTCCTTTCTTTTCTCTTTTATTCACTTATTCTTTCAAATAAGTGTCCGCTAAGAGAATAGCAAAGGTAAAGCATATGAGGATGATGAATCGGTATTTCATCATTTTTATTCATTTATTTTAGCTTAAAATCCCTTATAAAACACATGTATATAATACTAACTCCATATTTTTACTAACTTACATATGCGTGTAAATATTTTACATTTGTTATTATTTTAACCTAAAATAAAGAAGAAAGGAAGGAAGGAAAATAAAGAAAAGAAAAAAAAGAAGATTGTATATATGTAATAGATAGAAGTTGACCTGAACCCTGAGAGAAGGTCAAGACTCGACCTAATTGACCAGAAATAAGTAGGGGGAGATAGGGTCCATAATCAAAAAATATAAAAAAATGTGTTGTAAATATTTTTCTGTATATATTTGTATATTAATATTATTTTATTTGTACATAAATTGACCTCAAATAAAATAATTTTTAAAACAAAAGTTGTAAATAATAATGTTCCCTAGATAATAAAAATAATTGCAAAATAAAACATGTACAAAATAAACATAACAACATCTAGAAAAAGCCATTAAGAAATAATTAAAAGACCAACTCCAGCTCTATATGAATTCAAATTGAACCAAACTCATTTCCATTGTATTCTAAATTAATTACCTTTAAAATGGATGTGATTTCATAATTTTTGGAGTTAGGGTTGAAAAGTTAGCTTTCTAGGGTGGTTTGTGCAATTTTACTATTTATTTATTGTATATATTTATTATACTTGTAAATAATTGTAAATATTTTTAATAATTATTAAAAATAAAAAACATAAAAATAATGATTAAAAAAACTACTTTCCTTATTTAACCATATATATAATGTCATATGTGTGTATATATATAATACATGTATATAGTTAAATTTCTTAAACAACCACCACAAAAAATAAAAAAATAAACATTTATTTTTCAATTTAATAAAGTGATGAAAATATAAAAAATATTTAATTTTGTAAATAATTTTAACTTTATCTTATTTGAAAATTTTCTCTTATCTCTTATCTTCATTCAAAATTTAAAAAATTCAAACTCCTTTTTTATCTATTAATATGGCTCCCTCTCCCTCATTTCAACTTGATTGATCTTTGATGAGAGGAGCCAAGTCTCCGAGAGCTATCTTGTTGCAGAAGGGTGCCTAGCCTCCGAGCTGTTCGGTGACAGCGAGTCGGCCTTCGCCGAGGCAATTATGGTCTTTTCCACTCCTAAGGTGAGATCCATTTTCTCTTATTTTTAACCTCGGTTAATCGTAGTTTAATTTTTCGTATTTTTATTTCATTGACAATTTTTTCTCTAGATCTTAGAATCCATCGTCACGATGTAATTCACCCGATTCGATTTTTTTTCACCTTCACATCTCGATCTTATTGCTTCACGTTCTACCACATGCAATCTTCCAACTCTGACCGTGTACGGTGGTCGGAGACTTAGATCCATCTTTCACATTGCAAGGATCTGCATCCACTCACATTTCCGATTGATTTTTGAACTAGGTCGTCTTGCTTGAGTCGGATATCATTTTTTTACTATATTTTATCTTCTAGAATAAAAAATAGTCAAAAATACATTCGCTTCTTATGAAAAATAAAAGAAATATTTTTACGTTTTCCATTTTAAAAAATAAAAAAATCTCTTTTATTGTTTATGTCTTTATAATTTAAAAATAAAAAGTCTCTTTTATTGTTTTTATCTTTATAATAAAAAAATAAAAAAAATCTCTTTATTGTTTCTGTATTTACAATAAAAAAATATAAAAAAATATGTAAAAGAACAATCACGACGCCCACCGCCAATCGTTGTTCGTGCTCGCCAGCCTTCCTCAGCCATCTGGGTGGAGCTTCGCTGCACCACCAGATCGCCATCGCCGTCGAGGGCGTCTGTCGCCACCTGACACCGCGTCGCTTCGTTGTGGCCCATCACCTGCGAGAGTCCCGACCACCTACACCACCACCATCTGCGGACAAGTAGCTACTAACATCCGACTGACGGTGCCCGTTGTTACTCCTCCTTAGTGTCGCACGCACGCATGCGCCTCATGGAACTGTGTAATCGGCAGATAACAGCAGATCCCCCCCCCCCGCCTGCCTTGTCATCGAAGCCGCACTCACCACTGGCGCGACTTAGCCCGGGCACCTCTGTCACAATCTCAACGCCACTCGCGTCGCCAAACGCACGCCGCATCCCGACGCCCCATGCATTGCATTCTATGTGAAGATAAAGAAATGGAAGAGAACCCTAGGGGATTTGAAATAAAAAATTAGACAAATTACATTTCTCCCCTGGAAAAATTTAGAAATTACGAAAAGATCCCTACCAAGAAAAGCGTGTGCGATGCACGTGATTCGTTGAGTAATTTGCAAATTCCTCCCTACAGTTTACTTCTTTTATCTATTTAATACAAAAACATTAAATACTTACAATCCAGTCCTTTTATTTCCAAACTATTTATTGTCTTGTCTTTTTATATAAATAAATATTTTTATTGCTATGAAAATTCTACAAAATTTTGTATATATTCCTGTTGAATTCCTCTTCATTGTATATAAATTTCATTGCTTTTTATTTTCATTTGTTATTATTAAAAAATCAAAACATGTTCTTTTCCGTGTTTAAACTTTGAAAACCATAAATTTTCGAGTATTCCTTAAAAATCAAAAAAATATTAATTTTCTTTTTGTGTTTTTAATTTCTATTTCGTGCCTTAATTATTATAAAGCCCAAAAATTTGCAAAATATTAAAAATATTAAAAATCACAGAAAATTGTAGAAAAATCCAAAAAATGTGATTTCAATTTTTGTTTGTAGATAATTGCCTCTAACTTTTCAGAAAAAATAATTTTCACGGCTTTTGATTTCATTTCATATTTTTAAATTACGAAATATTCTATTTGTTCATTGTTTCAATTTTCTCTTGTTTTTATTCATTTTAAAAATCCTAAAAAATCTAAAAATATTTGAAAATCACCAAAATGGTAAAAAAGATTTAAATCCAAAAGTATTTTCTTTGAAAATTTTTAAGCATTTTTGTCATATTTAAAAAAAAATCAAAAAATTGTATTTCTTTTGTGTAGAATTTTGTTTTAAAAATCATATTTTGAAAATTTAAAAATTGCAAAATTAAAATCACTAAAAAATTGAAATTAAAAATGAAAAACTAGAAATTAATAAATTAAAAAAAATTAAAAAGAGAAAAAATCTAAAAAAACAAGGATAGTTTGCATTTGAGATTCCTTTTTTCTTGTATTTGATTTTTTGTCGATTATTTGAATAGCCCTTGGGAATTGTAGCCACCTTGAGTTCGATCATGTCCCTATACATGTAAATAAGAACAAAAATTTCTCTTACTCCACCTTATTCTCTATAACTAATTCAGCTCGAAAAAGAAAAAAAGTAATTTTTGTTTATTGATGCTTGATTGGGTTGCAACGACATTGTTCATAATTTAAATATTTTAAAACCCGAAAAAAGATTAGTAACAACGTTCACCCTAAATATAGTAAATGTATGGAGCCTTTTTAATTCAAATCCACTTTTTAATTAATTGATTTAATTGTTGATTGATTGATATAATTAGGAAATTGTTTTAAAATTATCTCTTCATTTTTTCTTTTGTATTGTTGTGGGCTAAAAAAACACAAATCAATGTATACTGTTTTAATGAAATCATATGGATTGGGATTCATGGACTTGCAAAATTCTATAATAGAGAGGCTAACCCTAGCTCTCTTTACATAAGTAATATGCAATTGTTTCATAAATTAAAATATCTCTCGCTCTCTCCACATGTTCAATCTCTCTCTCTCTCTTTATAACCCTAGGTCATCCCCCAGCCAAAAGTTAGTGGAGATCGCGAACGTTGTTTTGCTGCCATCATGTTGTTGGACCAGTTACTCGAGGAACTCCGTTCTCTTCCATCCATCATGCTTGTAGAGAAGAAAAGTGAATTCATGAGGCGAAATCAGGAGATTGCTTGCTTGGATTATTGATTAGAGTTGCAGGAAGTACGTGACTCATCATCATGCCCGCAAGTGCACTCTCCTCGGATCAAACGTGAGCCAAGACGATTCTTCATTTAGGATCTTTAAGGATTACAACCATGCTTCAAGAGGCAAGCCTAAACTCATGTTGTCTCGATGACACAACATAGGAAAGGTTCCCGTGCCATGTGATTTCATCTTTTTTTGTTGTCATGCCAACTAGTATGTCTAGTTGATGTTGATCACATGTGATGTGATTTTTCATGCTTCCGTGATGTGCAAGGCCTAACACCTTGCCTTCATATACACCATTATTGTGCTTGGAGTGTTTGACTTGTAAGCCCTTGATGACCTGTTAATGCAATAAAAGTTAATGTTTTATCATGTCCATCAGAAATGAATATTTGTAAATGTACTTAATATTAAGGTCCCTTTGTATAATTAGGATTATGTATCGTGGACATATTGAATACCACATAGTTGGGAGAAAACAATTGACTTTTATGTGTGATATTAAATAAAGATCTATAATCTGATAAAGAGATGGCAATCTTTCTCGAAAGGTTGATTCATGACCGACTTCTTGATGCATGCCCTCATCATAGGAATCAAAATTCGAAAGTGTCAGAATATTCAAGTCAAATAGTTTTTTTAATGAGGTCTAGATAAACTAAGACCTAAATCATTATTGTCACAATCAGGCACACATCCTTTGATCAAAGACAGATGTACATCTATATGACCAAATGTGCACATTCGATAGACCATTAGGCTGAAGTCCTAATGATGAATACCCATTTATTCACCTCCATTCCTCTATTTTGTCTTTAGACCCTTATATAAATACATCTAACTTGTATAAATTAATACACTGAACATTACTTGTAAATAGTACATAAAAACTTGTATTTAAATACAAAATAAATGAATAAAAAAAGAAAAATAAAGGAAGTATTGTAAATACTGACCCTAAACCTTGAGACTAAGTCAATATTGACTTGGTTGACAAAGAACGAAGTAGGGGGAGACAGGGGCAAATAAACACAAACAAAATAACACATACACCTAGAAAGCCTAGGTGTCCACTACACTGCATATATAACCAAACTTGCACTAATTTATACACACTCTTACACACTTCGAATAAATATGTTTCCAAAATAAAACATGTACATAAATATACATAGAAAGATACAAAAATATTTGCATGCAAATATAATGTACAAGATGATTAGGACACAAATGAAAAACCATAAACGAAATTTCAGTGACCAATATTTGCTTCATATGAACTCAAAATTTACCAAACTCAACTTTATTATTCTTAAAACTGAATTACCTATTCAACTAAGGTGATTTAATTAAAATGGAGCTAAGATAAAAAAGTTGACTTTTTGGATCCCATTATACTAGACACGTATACATTTTTACTCATTTATTTATTCTTCATATTATTACTCTTTTTATATTTTTAATAGCTATAATATTATTTAAAACATGTTAAAATTATAAGCATAAAAATAAAGGCATAAAAAATATATTAAAATCAATAGTATGTTAAAATGCATAGGATACTATACCTATATATTACACACATCTATTTGTTTAAGTATATAAATAAGATCATAAAAATGAAACAAAAATGTGTAAATATGTACTTACGTATATTATAAATGTATAAAATATGTACACATAATAATAAAATTTAAAATATATAAAAAATAAAATACGTAATACATAGGTATTTATACCTATAAATATACTTGTAAAAACTAACTTATAATAACTAAGATGATATAAATAAATAAAAATCTCATTAAATAATACATAAAATAAAAGACAACTTTCATGTTTTATTTTTTATTTAATAAAATCATTTTCTATATTATGTTCATCTTATTTCTATTTTTTCTCTTTACGGAGAACATGGACCAATGAGGAGGCGGCGTCAGTTGACCTAGGTCAACTGACCCAACTCCTCTTTGGACCGGTCCATCTCATATTTTTCCATTTTCTTTGCCAAAATTTTTGGCCTGATGTAGATCTCTTCTGCCTTCGATTCCTTCTTGTGATTTATTCATCTACCTATGATATCTCGCGTACATCAAGGATTGGCGCTAATCAACCATCAATCAATAAAAAAACCTAGGTGAAGATGGCTTCCCAATCAGCCTTGTATATAATATCTCCTCCACCAATTTTGAAAACCAATCATTCCAATCCAAATTTTCTCCCCAAAAAACATTGTTAGAGCTTGCCCTTCATGAGAGTAAGTAGAGTTTCCTAATTAGCAGCGCAAGGAAGGGCGGAGGAGGCAATTCAATCATCGCGGGAGACCTCTCCTAGTGGTTCTGCTCCTAGCCTCCCCAAGCAGGTGATCCCCTTATTTTACTGCTTTTTTGTTCCTTGGAGTAGCTGTATCTTAGCCTTGCCTCTTTACTTCGTTTGATTTGGTCTAGTTTAACTCAAAATCCAAAATTGTAGTCTATCAGAGCTCCAAGCTCTGGCCTGTGTTCCATCCATTACTGACCGTTGACCGACCCACTGAGCATCTCCACATATTTTCCCTTACATCCTTTGTCACCCATCGTCGGAGCACAGTTGCCCCTCCATTTGCATACCACATTTTTGCTCACTAGCGGGTTGAGGATCTTTGCCCTCGAGCCGTAAAGCTTCTGGTGCAGGCTAGCGCTTGAAAGGACTCCGTCTTGAAGTCGAATCATCTCAGCTTGCAACTCCGTGAGCCATGTTCTTCTCCGACCTCCCAGACCTCTACCTATGAGGTATGGATCTTTTTGTGATATCCACCAACCTAGGAACATCTCCAACATCATGTAAAGCATCTCAGTAGTAAAGGAACCCATCTAGAGTGAGCATGAGGCTCCGTCAAAGTTTGGCTCTCAATTATTCTTTAAAGGGATCTTAGCTTCATTAGATCAAGCCCCTCGCTCCAAATGCACAACACATGTCTGATTTGGCATTAGGGAACCATCATAGGGTGACATTTAATCTCCACCCTCCATCACCAGAGAATCATAGGAAGCATTGTGTGTTTAAATGAAACCACCGAGGTCTTCCACCATCGCATAGGAGGGGTATTTTTTAAACATAATCCCCTTCGCTTTTTGTATTTAATGTTTAATTTACAAACTTTCATCTACAGTTGCAAAACTTTTGTTATGTTTACACTATGGACCCTGAGTTTCTTGTTATTTCCACTTTAATATATTCCATGTCACCTCACTTGTTTGTACGCATGAGAGGGCAAGAATTTTACACAAACACCCTCCGGATATTGTGTTATTATTTGGTCCTGAAATTTCTAATATAAATTGAAATATTTATGGTAAATTTTCATGCTCAATCTTATTATTTCATTTATTTGCATGCATACCCCTTCCAACGTGGAATATATTTTATTGCGTGAAAAATTGCATGTATATCCATATATTTTGTTAAGTATTATTAAATGCTCTGAAACTTTTCAAATATTACAACTAGGTCAATTATTGTAGATTTAATTTCATACTTATATTTTAATTATTAAAAATATCATTTTGCATCTAAAAATTACAGGAAAATTTTCTTAAGTGCATGGAATCATATGTTATCACATATATTTTTTATAAAGCAATTAAAATTAATTTCCTATTTATAAAAAATAAAAACATTGCATTTTCTCCTGTTTAGAATTTAAAATTCCATAAAAATAACAAAATGTTTTGAAAATTTCAAAAAAGTTAATGTATATCTATTTAGTTATATCTTATCTTTTGTCCGAATATTTTTTAAAACTCCTAAAAATCTCAAAACACAAAAAACATTGTAAAAAAATATAAAAATTCACAAATATCAAAAAAATATGTTTTAAGTTTCTGGATTTTCTTTGTATTATTCGGTATTTATAAAAAAACTTGAAATTGGGCTTAATCTGATGTGATAGATATTTATTAAACCCATTCAAATTCTGTATTTTCTGTTTTCTTTATTTTGTGTATTTACTTGCTTAAAAGTTCATAAAAATTCTAAAAAATATCCAAAAATAGACAACTTTTATAAAACCCAAAACATTTTATTTCTATAATTTTGAGTTTATTTGTTATATTTTCGAAATTTAAAAACACTCATTTTCTATTCCTTTTTATAATATATATCCCTCTATATATATTAAACTTTATTTTATTTTATTCTAAAAACTAGAATTAAATATTTGAAAAACAAAAAACATAAAAATTATATAAATTGAAACCCATAAAACTATAAACTAAAAATACATAAAATATCCTAAGTTTATTCATTTTCTTGTTCTATCTCGTGTGCGTCTTTGTGGTTCGATCCCCATTACTTGTCACTATACACGTTTTGTAGGATATAATAAATTTTAGCTCACTTCATTTTATTACTTGATTATTATTGTGGGTTAATTGTTGAAATTACCACTTGAATTTGGGTATTGAGAACTGAGAGATGCCTTGAAATAGTGATTGTCGGATCTGACTTGTCGGACACCGCATACCATCCGAGATCGGACGTTAAGTATCCCAACCTCCGTAATTTTTCACCTAACCAAGGTTCATATACCAGTGAGTTGGTGTCATATGAAGACACATGGGAAGTACGACCTCTCAAAGCAATCATACATGTTCATGCTTGATGAACTGGGCGATTGGTCTCACTCATGAGATATTTTGAGGTCATGATGAATTCCATGCATGGTCTTGTTTATGAAATAAAAGACGAATTTGAGATATTAATATATGTTTTTAAAAAGTATATTATTAATATTGACGTCCAATTATCGGATGAGAAATCTATTGATATATTCCGAAGAAGACAATTAAACCAGGGTTTGAACTTTTTATATATCAAAGTCTTCAAGTATGAATGATGAATGAGTATTGATAATACTTGTAGTTAAATCCATCCTAATATATCATCTACCATGGAACTTCCATACCAAGGGATTGATGAAACATGTGGATTTTAGTGGATCGACTTCTTAAATTAATGATATGCTAATTAATTAGATTAAGTCTCATTTTATTTGTCTTAAATATCCAATTCTAATTCCAATTTTCAATGTCCAATGTTGGAAAGTGAAATGGCAATAGAAATGGAGATGAACATACTCATTGAGCTCATTTCTAAGCTCCATATGTTTTGGACGATGATTAGAAATGGTCAAGGAATCTTGATTCAGCTCGTTGGTACATTTTCTAGCTCGTGGAGAGTGTAATGTATTTCATTCAGCTCACTTATAATGTGAATAATTTCAGCTTAAGCTCAATGCTTGTAAGTGACACAATTTCGCTAAAAGTGATATAAACATTGAAATTATATAGATATCCAGATTTCAATTCACTATACGAGGATAGTATGATCTCATCGACATTATCTCAAAGTAACTGCATTTGTATCTCATGAGTCCAAATTGGATTAGGACCCATACTGTGTGATGTCAATATTGAGACAATAATTGTTATTAACATAATCTATTTTTCAATAAGTGTATTTTTGTGAATACGATTCACAAATATAATTCATTGATTAATATCAATATTGTTTCATATTAATGAATATTTATATGGATTTGATTCATATAATTATTTCAAGGCACTTCTATAAAGTATGATTCGCACTGGAATTTAAATGCAAATTGGGTTTACCTTTTTTGAATTTATGAATAAGATTCATAAGTTGTGAGAGTTCTCTCATACTTATCTATTATGGTAATTATATTATCACGATGATAAAAGTAACAATACCAACAATACCATTTAGAACAAGGTGGATGTTTATGCTTGAAGAAGCATGGGACGTCTTTTGTTCTCCCAATTTATTATTGTTTTTGTTATTTTATTTAAATTGTAATTAAAATAGATAACTCAAGTCCTATTTGTTGTTGAAATAGGACTTAATCATAGCCTTTTATTCATAATCCATGGGATCATATGGTGGATGTCTACTACGAGGAGAATACTCATAGAAATCCACCATGACTATAAAAGAGGTGGGTATGTTTCTCTTTCAAGAGCATCCTTGTTCCTCTCATTATTCTCTTTCCTTGAGAATTGGATAAGAGAAGAGTCTTGATAATTTTATTCTCATACATGTCTACTATTCTAGATTTGAATGTTGGGGCATTCCCTACTTGAGACGTGTTACATTGCCCGAATGCAAAGAGAAGTTGGCAAAGGCCGCTACATCGCTACCCGAATGTAGTTCAAAATTTGCAAGCGTTCTCGCATGAAGAACTCATGCAAAAAAATAGCTAGTTCTGTTGCATCGCCACCCAGATGCAGTCCAAAATTTGCAAGGGTTCTAGAATGATGGACGCATTCGGGTAAATAAGTTAGTCAAAAGGGGGTTGCAAAGAAAATTGCTGATAGGTAGTTGGAGTATTGGCACTTTGACTGGAAAATCGATGGAGATAGTTGATGAAATGGAAAGAAGGAAGATTCAAATGTTATGTCTACAAGAGACAAAATGGGTTCGAGAGAAAACACGGGAGATCAAGAAGACATGCTTTAAACTTTGGTATTCTGGTAAAGATAAGGGTAGGAATGGTGTTGGAGTGGTTGTTCATAAGGATTTGAAGGATTGTATGGTTGAGGTACAAAGATTTGGGGATCGGATTATATTGCTAAAAGTGGTACATGAAGAAGAAAATCTGAATATCATCTCAGTTTATGCACCATAAATTGGTTTAGATTATGGGATTAAACAAGTTTTTTAGGAGGATTTGGATAAGATTATGCAAGGAATGCCACAAAAGAGAGATGATTTGCCTAGGTGGAGATCATAATGGACATGTGGGAAAGGATGCTTCAGGGTATGCTAGTGTTCATGGAGGACATGGTTTCGAGGATAGAAATGAAGAAGGAAAAGTCTTCTGAATTTTGTAATAGCTTATGATCTTTTCATTGCAAATATTCTCTTCAAGAAAGAGGGAGGATAATTTAATTACTTATAAGAGTGGTTCGACTAGAACGCAATAGACTACTTTACGTTAAGAAGAAGAGATCGATTGTGTTGCAAAGACTGCAAAGTAATCCCAGGAGAGAGCCTGACTACCCAACATCACTTGTTAGTTATGGATGTGCAAATAAAATGGATAGTAAAGAAAATGAGGGCTTCTGATATCACTATAACTAGATAGTGGAATCTTTAATCGAAGCAATCGAGCTTCAGGGAGAAGGTTTTAGAAGACTTATCTTCGGTTGTAAGAGAAGTGCTATTGAGATGTGGGAGGTGGTAGCATCTTGTATCCTAAGGGTACCCAAAGAGATGCTAGGTGGGTCAAAGGACAGAGCTCTTGGCCAAAAGGAGGCTTGGTGGTGGAGTGTAGGGGTGCAAAGGAAGCTCAAAATTAAAAGAGCTTGCTTTAAAGCTATATCTAATGATAGAACATATGAAGCTATCACAAACTACAAAATAGCTAAGAAGGAAGCAAATAAGGTGGTAAGCGAAGCTAAGTCGAAAGCTTATGAAGTTTTCTACCAAAGATCTTTCTCGTGTGAGATGCATTGAGGACAAGGAAGGTCACGTGTACAGAAGGATATAGAGACTAAGTGGAAGCAATTCTTCCATAAGCTTTTCATTGGGGAAGGAATTAGAGAGATCACTTTGGGAGATCTAGCTAATAGTAAAAGTTACTTGAATTGTGCAAGTTACAGATGAATACAAAGGAAGGAAGTAGAGGAGGCTTTGAAGGTTATGAGACATGGGAAAGGTGTAGGACCTGATGATACTCCTGTATAAGTTTGGAGAATTTTATATGAACATGGTTTGACTTGACTTACAAATTTATTCAATGTTATTTGGCGAAGCAAGAAAATATATGAAGAATGGATGAGAAGCATCGTAGTTCCTCTTTATAAGAACAAAGGAGACATTCAAAACTATTCAAATTACAGAGGTATCAAGATGATGAGTCACGCTATGAAAATTTGGGAACGTGTGATCGAAAGAAGGTTGAGGTAAGCTTCCACAGTAAAAGAAAACTAATTTGAGTTCATGACAGGTCACTCAACTATTGAAGCCATCCACTTGTTGATAATAACAGATATTTACATAGCTAAAAGGATGAGCTTCCATATGAGTTTTATTGATTTAGAGAAGGCTTATGATTATGTCCCACAAGAGATATCGTGGACAGTTTTGGATAAGAGACAAGTGTCTATCCTATACATTAACCTCATAAAAAGATATGTATGATATAAATTCATTTTTTGTAAGGATACAATCTGGGAAGACTGACTATTTTGACATACACTAGTCTGCATCAAGGTTTAACTTTGAGTCCATTCCTTTTTACTTTGATTATGGACGAGTTGACATTTAGGATGAGATGCATTAGTATATGTTATTCACTGATGATATTGTGTTCATTGATGATATTAGAGATGGAGTAAATGAGAAGCTTGAGGTCTAGAGACATGCTTTGGAGACTAAAGGATTTCGTATAAGTAGGGTCAAGATTGAATATGGAGTGTACTTTTAATAAAGCAATGATGAATGAATCAATGTTAAGATTGGCAATGATGACATTCAAAAGAGATTTTTTTAGATACTTGGAATCTATTTTGCTACATGATGGAGAAATTGATGGAGATGTTACAAATGGAATAAATGCAGGTTGGCTAAAGTGGAGAGGCGCCTCTATTCTTCTCTGTGATAAGGAAATTTCTTTGAAAATCGAAGGAAAGTTTTACAAATCAGTTGTGAGACCTGCTATGCTCTATGGATTTGAATGTTGGCATGTAAACCATAGACATGTGCAGTAGCAGAAAAAAATGTTAAGGTGAACGTGTGGACATACACAAAGATCATATTCAGAATGATGCCATCAGAATGAAAGTGGGTGTAGCTCCGATCGAAGATAAGATGCGAGAAAATGTCGTTTGGCCATTTATAAAGGAGGTCAACTGATGCATCGGCGAGGAGATGCGAGTTTTGGAATGTTGAGCTGTCTAAAAGAGGACGTCGAAGGCTCGAGAAGTGTTGGAATGAGACTATATAAAGGGATCTTAGTTTTTTTTATATCTAAGCACGATAATGTCCCAATATATATCTGAATGGAGGCAAACAAATCCATGTAGCTGACCCTACTTAAAGTGGGAAAAGGCTTTGTTGTTGTTGTTGTACACGTCTACTATTTTACCCTATGGGTTCACCTTGTTAAGCCTCTTATCTTCTCTCCATCAGCTTGGCCATGTGGAGGAGAAGATTATCTTTCCCGCGCTCCTCGTGCGTGAAGAAGGATCAATTTCATGCGATGAAATCGGGAGCTTGATCATCCTTGTGTGGATAAGTTCAAGAAGTCATCATCAAAGTTCATGAAAAACTACACGACTCATTATCGTACCCACGAGAGAAGCAAGCATATATCAGTCTTAATTCGAGAGGTTTCTTGCATTAGAAAATCATGCTTCAAGAGATAACTCCGGTTTCATCTCAATTACAATATAGGAAACTACATTAGAAAAATAGTTTTCTAAATTAGTGGTTTCACAAAGTATAAATTTATTGTGCTGAAATTACAAGTTCGTATGATGAATGATCAATTTTTTTGCAAATAATTTGCTATTTTCTATGTTTCTATGATGCGAATTTCGTAACTTCCTTCATTTTTACTCATACGACAATGATGTAGTCCCTCGATCTCGCCTTCTCCTACGGCAACATCATGGACTCCCTACCTTTGATCCTGATTCCCTCATCCTAAATCTGGTTCTCTTCTCATGGCGGCGGCATAGTTTCTGAACCCTCGTGGTGGCGTCACACTTCCCATGTTGTATTGAACTAGTGCCTTTTATACCAAACTAGATAGAACTAATCAAAGCCATGCCTCTAAAACAACTTTCGCCGTTAAACTTATAAGACTAGGAATTTTATCAAGTGTCGTATAGATAAGAAGAAAGATTTCTCATTAACAATGGTCAAACACAAACATGCAATCCTAAGTTCCTACCTTGTCAATACAAAGAGAAGAGAAGTGAGAATTATATAACACAGAGCTGTCCATATCCAGAACCTAAAAAATCTGTAAATCCTGATGCATTGTCATCGTCATCATCAACGAGTAGAACAAGCTCCTAATCCGACCATGTTGGATCCAACTATTGCCTTTTATACCAAATTGGATATAACTAATTAAATCCCACCACTCTAACAACTTCACTGTTGAACTGTTACAGACTAAGAATTCCATCAATTGTAATAACAACAAAAATAAAGATTAGCCATTAACAATGGTCAAAGACAAATCTACAATCCTAAGTTCCCTCGATTCTTAATACAAAGAGCAAAGAAGAGAGAATTAGAGATAACAAAATGGAATTGTCCCTATCTAGGGCCTAAAAGAAAGCTAGAAATCGTGATGCTTTGTCTTTGTCATCATCAAGGAGTAGTAACCAAGCTCTTAATCGGATCATGGGAAGTGCGTCGCCACCACACATGCAGGGAAGTGCACCGCCACCACGAGAGAAGAACCATATGGTGGAGGAGAGCCGGAGGGTTGGTCCACGCTGCTGTAGGAGGAGAAAGGGAAACCGAGTGGTTCACGCCGATGGGGGAGGCTAACTGAGGTGATGAGCGTGGGGTGGGGATCGGTGCATCAACGTAGGGGAACGGTCATGAACTATATACCACTGGAGGAGGAATATGGGGAAGATTGATCGATAGTTTTGGGGGAACATAGGGGATAAGAATTCCAAATTAGAGAATGGGAACTTTAATCCACCACTCCTTTGTTAGGGATGAAAACGGTCGGATACAGATACGGATATATATATATAATCATATCCTTATCCATTTTAAAATACGAACACGAATGCGAATACATATATTGACGAATGTGAAAAATGTGTTACCATATCCTTAAAAACGAATACGAATGTAAAACAAATATGAATCAGATACGAATAATAAATTTTTTTTAATAGATTAACTAAAATATACATGTTTATGATGGTTTACACATATACCAGATATAGTAATTTTATAACAATTATATCAATAATGGTGAATGCAATCATCAAATATTGTTACACATATTTATAAATAAATCTTTTACTATACTTATGTACAGAAACGAATATACGAATACGAATGCGAATATTAGCGAATGTCAAAGTGATATACCGCATCCATTTTCAAACGAATACGAATACGAATGTCAAAATATGTATAAAACGAATACGATCGCGGATCGGATATGAATATATTCACATTCATTTTCATCCATTTAGAAAATGGAGTCGGGATCCATTTTATTATGTTTGAAAGCTCAGGAATTATCTTGGGATTGGAACCATAGATGAGGATGTAATATAAAATAACCATTCTTTTTTACATATCTTGTTTTCATCTAGTTCATATTGGAGGAGGTCAATCAATATGGATTGATCTGAGTCTATATATTAGGATGAGTATCTAATGAGATAAGAACGTTTAACCTAAGATTTTTTTATCACTTACGCCCATCTTAGGTGTTGCGATATTTGCTATGCCCCTCTCTTTTTTGGAATATCAATTGTGCTCCTAACTTCTTGCTTCATTATCACTTGTGCCCTTCCATTAGTTTGGTTGCCAATGAGTTGAACTAAACAATAGTTTATTCAAATCATGGTGTGGGTAAGAGAGCATAAGTGGAAATCCTCCCCCCCTTTTACTCCTCCACCCCCACCTCCTTCGCCCTAAACCCTACAAACCCTTGGCCATCGTCACCTACATCTTCTACCCATACCTCCTATGCCGTGAGCTCTCCAATCTAGTCCTTGGACTATGTCTTCACCTCCCTACGCACATCCATATGCTGGACCCTGACCTTGATGAGTCCCACATTGTTCAATTTCTTCATCATCAAACTCTAGCCAACAAACGCCACATTGAGGCAATGACAAGGAGTCTGTATCAAGCGCGTTCCTTTGGTACATTGGCTTCCATCACCATAGAGCTTCACCAAGCTCTTGCAGAGCTTCATGGTTGCAACACCTCAACCGCTAGAGATGATGAATACTAGAGCCCTTCCAGCTCCAATACACTTCAAGGTGTATTCCATAGATTCTTATCTTTTCTTTGTTCTCCTCCTTCTGCCTCTTTTTCGTCTCTACTACCCCCCTCCAAACCTCTTCTTCTTTTCTGTCTCCTTCGAGTTGGAACCCAAGCCCACCTTCAACTTTTTGATTGGCCCAACATTCTCCATATTCAAGTCTTTCTACCCTGCATACATTCTCACCTCCGGTTATTAGGACTTAAGCTTAAGCTCCAACCCACCACCACAAGAAAGAGCTCACACCCTTCTTTTCTGATTTTCATTACAAGACCATACAGCTAATACGAGTATTACCACAAGGATTAACCATCACAAGAACCTCACTACTGTAAGAGCTAGGGGGTGACGGAGCAGGGAACTGGAGGAGGTGGGGGGCAACAAAGGAGGAATCAGAGGAGGTAGTGGTGGATTATGGAGGAGGAGGAAGATAAAGAGGAAAATTTTTATAAAACGACATATTTACCCTACATATTGTTTATAATTACTATTGGGTTCAAAAGTTAACATATGTTTGGGACGTGGATGAACGATAACTAACATGAGGGGTACAAGTAATAAAACTGCAAAAAGTCAGTGACAGTTGTTGCAACCTCTAAGAGGGACACCAATGATAAAACCCTCAACCTAAATTGGTTGGGCTTAATAATCTTTAGGACTTCAATCAAATAAGAAATGGGCTAAGCCAACTTTCTACTGAATACGTTACGTTTGAGCTTGATTGTTAAACTTTTTTACTTTTAATTTTTATAAGCGAATAGACCTAATATATGGGCTCGCATTTGGAGAAAGGAAGAGTAATTATATAGCAAATTGGACCGATACCAAATCATTAGCAACTGAGTGTGGTCAGGTCTGGATGACGAATTCAGCGGGCCAAATCAAGCAAACTACTACGAAACTGACCTCGAAGTCGGGGCCCACAGACCCATTTCCTGGGCGGAAGCTACTGGAACTGCTAGAGCCAATTTCACACCCACCCAATAAGACTTCACACCAATCACCTCAGCTCCCTCCCCGGTCTCCTCTTTCCTCCTCCCCTTATTTCTCTCCTGATTTTTCCTTGTTTTATTTATTTATTTTATTTACTACTTGCCTCCCATCCTCGGTGTCCACACTCTCGACTTCCGCTTCCGCTCAGACACTCCCACTAAACCCTAACCCCCAATCTCCTCCCCCTCCTCCATCTCGAACCCTAATCTCCGGTTGGGGCGAGGGTTAGGGCACGGGCGAGAAGGGGGAGATGGAGTACCACTTGCAGCAGCAGAGGCTGAAGCAGCAGGCGTTGATGCAGCAGGCCCTCCTCCAGCAGCAGCAGCAGCAACACCAATCGCTGTACCAACACCCGGGTCTGATGGCGGCGCCTCAGGTGGGTCTCTCTGTTGCGGTGGAGTGGCGACTGGTTTGTGTTTTTGCTGGAAAGGTGGTGGTTCCTTGATTGGTGGGCCGTGGAGATCGAGTGATTTGAATTAACGGTGGTGTTTTTGTGGGGTTGTATGTCGCTGATACCTGTTATATTTTATTTCGAGGAAAATGGAGTAGAGTGCAGGTATGCGTGCTTGCTAGTTTGAATGCTGTGGGGTGTGATGATTCGTGCAGTTGGGTTATCTGGGTGATTGACTGGGTAAAAGTGAATTTCGCAGGCAGTGTTGGAGTATGATACTGTGGACAGGGCTGCATTGTGGATTTGGTGCGGCAAGTTTTTTTTTGCGTTCTTTTTGCTTCTGGAGGTTTTGGTTAGGGCAGTGGGAGTGCTGGATTTATTAGTTATATTTGGAGTTTAGAGATTCTTGTTGCTTTATCCTCGGAGGGCACTGTATAAAGACTTGGTACTGAGTGAGGTTGGATTTAAGTTTCCATACATTTCCCATGCCAAGCTTAATTTAGTAAACTAAGGCATATCACACAAAGGAAAACCAAGAAGTCACATTCTAGTTTTACGAAAATGGCTTTTTGACTATGTACATTACTATGGGGCTTAGAACCCCAAGCCTTGATGTTGGTTCATAATAGTCAAAAGCATGACCGGATTTATCTATAAACTTCATGTCCTTTATTGAGAAAAATCCGTTACTTGTAAAATTGAGAGACACTCCTGTATCGCGAGTTAACATATCTCAGACGTCCCTAGCTTCTTTCCAGCAAGCAAGAAAAAAAATGAACTCCACATCAATGCCATATCTATCTATCCATCTATCTAACTCTTCCCACTTAGTCTTTTGTAATCATCGTGTAGATTGATTTTGTTCCTTGAAGATTAAATTATGCAACACGTGTTATATCCGAAGATTTGGATTTTGATGGAATAGGTGTTATCCTGAATAAGACTATGTCAGTGTAAGTGTGGATCCTACTACTTGTCATTCGAAGAGGTGGAATAATCTTTCGGAAAAAGAACTCCTGCCGTAGGTGGTGTTAGAGCAAGACTTGCTCTCGAGATCTCGACCGTTCAAAGATGATCTAATTGTCATCATTCTCATTCCTAAACAGCTCATCAAAGCGGTTACATTGAATGGTTAAAAAATAAATGTTTAGTAAGGGGTAAAATGCCGGTTGGGACTCCAACAAGAGTTATCTTCTTTTCCAATTCTCCCTCAAGAAATAGTGACACTTATCCCTCATGTAAACTCCCTATCCGTTTTCCTCGTGCTAAACTATTACTCTTTAATGGAAACTACTTATCTTTTCATTCCTAAAAATAACACCCAAATGCAAAATCGTAGCTTCAACTTATCCCTCACGTGGAAGCTCAATTCACCAAACGACAATGCAGAATATTGTCCCTCTTACTTGTCCTAATTCTTTATCCGCCAACAAAATAAGTGAGGGGCCAAGCTGTCTCCCAATTGTGCCCACCACTTGGATCACAATTCACTATCATCCTCAACTTCCAAAACTAATGAAGAAAGATGGTTCAGACGTAGGAGCAATATATCAAATGCACTTGTAAAGCCAAGTTTACAAGTAATGCTGCTGCACTTCAACTCAAATATGCCCCTCAAAATGCCTCCCCATCCACACTTGGATGATTATTTATCTCTGTTAGTCACCCTTTAGCTTTCAAAAAAGAAGTTTCTATTAGACACGTGAACTTGGTGAATTATGTCTACAATAAATGTTATTCAAATAAAGAATCAATAAAGTTTATTGATTTTCACTCCTTTTTTGAGATTATAATTTATGTTTACTTGCACTTATGAATGGGTCTTTAGTATAAATAGGGCTATGTACCTTGGCCATCTTGTTATCATACAATTGTTTTAATGATTGGGTTATAGAGGTTAGTGCCAAGTTGAATATTTAAAGAGTTAGATTGATGACTCAACCGTACCGTCAAAAAGATTATCAAGAAAGGATCTCCAGTCTGAGAATGAGATGAAAGTCCTTACTCCAAAGGCTGACATTTGACCAACCTCTTGATGCAGGTCCTAT
Organism: Ottelia alismoides; assembly: GCA_037367405.1. Taxonomy (NCBI): domain Eukaryota; kingdom Viridiplantae; phylum Streptophyta; class Magnoliopsida; order Alismatales; family Hydrocharitaceae; genus Ottelia; species Ottelia alismoides. The sequence goes on from JAZKJV010001235.1 coordinate 285,021, forward strand.
GCATAAGAATAGAGATCCAGAGTTGTTGAATTAGTTACGTCAAAGTGTTGATTTGGCAATATCGAGATATCTAAGACCTATATTGTATAATATCACGTATAGACACATCCTCTGACTGGAGATATATGTGCTACTATACGTCTAAGTATATACATTTAACAAATCATTATGTTGATTGTTGATAACCTAGTAAAGGTCTATACATTGACGTGTTGGTGTGCATATGAGTGCATATGACCAGTACAATCTTTCAAAGGGATCATATATGTTTACTACTAAACTAGAAGACATGATCTCACTTATGAGATATCAGGAGAAATCCAATTTCATCGGTGGTCGTCTTGTTTTGGAAGCAGGACAAGATTTGAAGGTTATTGATATATGCTTTTGGAAAGCTTTTGACCCATACCAATTCTCAATGATTAAATGAGAAACTTAACAATAAAACCCTGAAGGAGATAATTTAAATGAGATACAAACTTTTGGCTTAATCACAATCTTCCAATACGTAGGATGTATGTGTATTAGGAGTATTCAAGGGTGATGTGATCTTAATCAATTGTGTACCCTGGCACTTTCATTCCGATGGAGTCGTAAAACTGGTTTGGATCTTAGTGACTTTGCTCAGTAGACCGATTATCCAATCTTAGTCCAAAGTTTGAATATTGATTTGAATTGGATTCGGATGCAATGAGAAGTGTTGGAGTATGTAATAGAGGGGTAATTGGATATCTCCAAGATACAACTACCCCCACTTATGTTTAGTGCCACATCATATATTTTGAGACTCCGACCTATCTGTGAGGATATATAAGGGGCCTTATAACACTTGTACTCATTGAGAGGTTGCAATAGAGGATCCAACCCTAGAGGCCTTCTCCCATGGTTTCATCCCACTCCTCACGGAGCATGGTTCCATGTAAAATTGGAGACTTCCAATTTATAATTTTGTGTTTATTATTCTGATGATCAATCCACTTAACGTTCTTTATTTCAACAAGAAGATTGGGTATATTTTCTAATATGATCATACATCTCTGAGAGGTCTTATAGATATTGAAATGAGACTAGATCTCATTTTGCAAGCCATGCCTTGACCTTATCTTCAAGTATTCGTGGAGTCGACACGCTATCTTTGAACGAGTTCACGGATTGTTCCATCAAAGACATAATCAGAGTATTGGAAAAAGATGAGAAAATGAGACAATTAAATTAGATTTAACTATTCTGAATAATGTGGATATGATTCACATTATTTGGATGTGTGTAGAGAGATAACTAAAATAATTAAATGTTATTTAATCATATTGGACAAGATTAATGTGGATAGTGCTATCCATAATATTCATGAATAGTGTGAATGAGATGCACAGTATCCTATTAGGAATTAATTGTTAGTAGGATTCACAATTTAATATTAACGTGGATTGAATTCATATTACACATATAATATAAATATGATTTGCATTTAATTTTAGACACACGAATATGATTCATTGTCAATGGCTTATTTACAATTGTACAAGTATTTTGGAATTATTTGGTAATAATTGATTAACAAAATAATTTAATGAATAGAGATTTGGCTCTAATGGAGATTACACCAAGGGGAAAATGAATAAACGAGAGACACTCCTAATTAACAGTGGATGGCCATGGTGGGAGCCACCATGATGGCCATCCATCCCTTACGGAGAGCCACCCTCTTTTTCTTTTATTATTCGTTGATGTGCAATGTGAAATAAAGAAATATGGTTTTATTTTTTGTTAAATTTAATTAGGGTCGAGTTAGTTTAATTTATGGTTAGTTGAGTCATTGTAATATTATTTTAAATAAAGGGATCACATGTGATCTCCATTTAATTAATTAGTCGGCTATATTAGGTAGTTAATCGGATAGAGTCTAAACTAGGATAAGTTAGGATTTGAATTTTTATTTATTTCTATTTTTATAATCCCACCTCCGTATATAAAGGGGATGGTAGTCATTTGTTAAGAGATAGTTCAAGTTGAAATTAAATTGAGATTCATCTCATTTCTCCTTTATCTCTTCTCAATTCACGCGATCTCCGTGATTCTCTTCCCCAAATCCCTCGCATCCGGCGAGATTTCTCTCATCTCCCTTCGATTTCTTCTCCACCAAATATTTTCTTCCACCATTAAAATTATTTTTTCATTGTTGCAAATTTCTTTTTTGCATCATTTGGTATGATAACATGACCCTTAGATCATCATCCTCACGATTTGACGATCCATCCAGAGACTCGTGCAGGCGTACAACCAAAGAATCTCGTTCAACGAACCGTGCATGACGTGCTAAGGTAAGGAAAACTTTATCAGATATGCTCCAAGTATGTGCAGATATACAAAACCTTGGCGAGAGAAATTCGTGAGCCGCGGGATGTTGAAGCGTTGACGTGACAACTAGAGGAAAACACTGTCAAAAACACATCAGAAGTTGCTGTCCAAGAGGTTTTGGAAGACAAATCCTTCCCAGTTGATGTCCAAGAAGTTCTGGAGGCCCCAACTGCTTGGAATTCCACTCCCACAACACAGAGTATTCCATCTACAACTCTTGCTGCCTTGCCACAGCCCCCCTCGCCATCATCGTGCGTCCGACGACCCTCTCAGCCCTGCTGCAACCCCTCCTCGGCACCCCCGCCCTTTACGTCCAAGCCGATCATGACCCCCACCCCAACCACCGTCCTTGGATTCCCCTTTCGAGTAGCTGCTGCTGTACACACGCCTCCACCTCATCCTTGCGCCATCATCGCCTCCCCACACGTGCCAACGTCGTCGCCCACCTTTTCCTCCCCTCCTGCACCACCATCCCTCCTCTCCCCTCTCCCCAACGCCTCCCTGACCCCCGCCACTTCCTCCCTATGCTGCCGACCACCCCCTTCCATGCTGCCATCACTGCTACTCCCCCCCATCCTAATCGCTTGATCCCACAACCCGGACACACAACCCCCTACAGTCCCTCTCTATCACCCTCCCTTTCCACCTCCCTACTCGATGCGATCCACATCGTCGCTGTCATTGAAAGTGCTGCTCGCATGGCCCCCGTTGCTTCCGCCGCCGCCAATGCTTCGGTAGGAAGCAAGCCCTAACAAGGTCAAAGGTTGAATCCTGTGACTCTGGGGATGCTGTAGAGATTTTATAAAAAAGAGCCCCCGCCCAAAGTTATTGATAGAAGGGTGAAACTTAGGTGGAATGAAGTTGTACGAAAATTGAAATCTCACCCCCTGGAACAGAAATACTTAAAAAGAAGCGTTGAATAAAGAAACTGGGGTTGCCACCTTTTCTAATTAAGATTAGGAATGTGGGTTTCACCTATTTAAAGACCCTACGGTCTAGTTCCTTATCCACATCTCCTCCCCTTCTAAATTTGTGCCATTTATATGCTGTGGGTTCTCCGAAGGCCGTGAAGCTCGATATGAAGATGCCCCATCAATTTTTTGAGCACGACGTCAAGGGGGCAAAATCTTCTTAGGCATCGACATTTGCGCCAAATATGCTCTTCTATCGCGACATTAACGGCTCCAACCACTACACCAAGTATGTTTGGATTCCACCGTTTGCTCCACATCAATTTTTCCAAAATATTATCGAGAACCTTGAGTTAAAATAATCAAGCTTCAAGCCGGAAGATCAAGTAATTTATCGGGAGATGATTTTTTCAAGCGGAGAAGAGTTGATGCAACGCAAAACAAAGAAGTAGGGCTTTATTTTTTGTTAAGTTTAATTAGGATCGAGTTAATTTAATTTACAGTTAATTGAGTCATTGCAATTTTATTTTAAATAAAGGGATTGCATGTGATTTCGATTTAATTAATTAGTCAGCTATATTAGATAGTTAGTCAGTTAGAGTCCAAATTAAGATAAGTTAGGATTTGAATTTTTATTTATTTCTATTTTTGTAATCCCACCCCTCCTATATAAAGGGTATGGTAGTTATTTGTTAAGAGACAGTTCAAGTTGAAATTAAATTGAGATTTATCTCATCTCTCCTTTATCTCTTCTCTCTCCACGTGATTTCCGCGATTCTCTTCCCCAAATCCCTTGCGTATGGTGAGATTTCTCTCATCTTCCCTTCGATTTCTTCTCCACCAAATATTTTCTTCTGCCATCAAAATTAAATTTTCCACCATTGTAAAATTCTTATTTGTATCAATTGAAGAATGATTTCGTGTAGAAATTAAATTAGAAAAATGAGTTGATAATTTATTTTCATCTCCTAAACCCTATTATGGTTGAGAGCCACCTTTAATCTTGACCATTGATTAATATTAAGAGTGCATCCTAACCATACAAAAAGGTATAAAAGAGAAGGCAAGCTTAGACTTCTCAAGGAGAAGAATTTCCAAAAGTTTAAATTTATCAAAATTTCTCTCTCTCTCCATGCACATGTCCACCCTCTCTTTCTCCATCTCCCTAATACAGTTCCCCTTGCCTAAGGTTGTGGACTGCACGCTAATGATCACTTTGTTGTCGTGTTGTCGGATTGATATAATCTCTCTTGTGGAGGCTCTTCTTCTTCGATGCCTCGTGCTCTACATTAATAAAGTAAAGATTATAACAATCTATAAAGCCTCAAATATAAATTTGCAATGTGAATAATGAGGCTAAGAATATGCACGTTGTAGTAAATAATTGAATTGCAAATCGAGCATATAAACGACTAGTTCTCAATATGTAGTCTTGAAGTAGAGAGAGATGGCCTCAGATAGAGCTTTGAGAGGGAGAGAGAGGTTTTGCCTTGGAATGTTTGCTCTCAACAATAGGTCTAGTGTCCTATGTATAGTGGTTGAGGACATCCCAAAAATATAGCTGTCGGAAACAAATACAGAAAGAAGTTATTAAGATTTGATACATATGTTCGATTATACAAGGAAGGTGATTGATCATTTCAACTTGTTCGATCATGTAGATCAAGGTGATCGGTCATAATACAATTGTTGGAGAATTCCATTCAAATTGTGATCAATCATAAACGACATCTGGTCGATCAAGGGAGATCGATCAGGTTAATTGAATTGGTCAATCAATAATGATCGATCAAGTCAATTAGATTGATCTATTTGAGACAATTGATCGATCATATTAACAATGGTGATCGAACAATAGAGATTTGACTTAATACGCCTACAAGATACACATGCATATAAGATATATGTTTGAGACTTTTTACATATGCCAAATACAAAAGTCTTCTTTTTTCTTCACTTTATCCACATGGTTCAGCTTGTCCACAACTTTTATTCTTCAAATTCGGAGCAACTTGTTATGAAATATGCAGAGCTATCTGTACTCACAAAGAGTTGTTATCATCAAAATAATGATACAACTAGTATGCCTATATAATAACATATGTATGTTCTAAACTCACATGATCATGATGGAACAGATTGTGAATGGTTCCCAATCCATGTAAATCCATCATTTTTTTAAATTCCGTTGCTATCGCGACTTGTACGACAAGTATGTTTTTATCAAATTTTGATTCGATCTTCACGCTTCTAGGATACACCAGGCATTATTGCCTCCTTCAATTCAAGCTAACAGTAGTTATAGTCTAGTCCGTTTCATGCAATGACTTATTTTAAGTGAGCAAGCTTTTATCATGAAGGAAATTGGTCTAAGTTGAGTTTTTTTTGATATTTTTTTGAAGATGTTTACCGTACTTAATGCGAGAAAATGCTTTGTTGTTGTTGATTATGATTGAGAATCACTTAAGGTAGTTTGACCATTTACAAAATAGGTCGAATGATGCATCGGTTAGAAGTTACAAGGTTTGGGATGTTGAGCATGTTAAGAGAGGGCGAGGAAAGCCCAAGAAGTGTTAGAAGAATACTAGTTATTTGGAAACAGGTCCTATCATGATCCGAAATAGATCTGAATGGAGGCAAAGAATCCATGTAGCCGACCCTACTTACAATTGGAGAAGGCTTTGTTGTTGTTGTTGATTATGATCGAGAACATAGAGAAGGCTTTGTTGTTGTTGATGATTATGATCGAGAACATAGAGAAGTCTTTGTTGTTGTTGTTGTTGATTATGATCTAGAACATAGTGTTGATGTTTATTAATAATGTTCATGATTAAACAATAGGTTGTTTCTCCTCTCATATTGAATTGGTCCATATACAGCTCTTATAATTATATTCTGGTTAAGATTTTAAGTAGTTGGACTTCATATTTTAATATCATTGAACCACCTAGATATAAGTGGTGTAAGGGAAGAGTGAATTTCTAGATCATTTTCCGAAACGTTAAAATGGTTTTGATCTGCTGTTAATCCCAATGTCAGATCCAAACCTTCTAATGATGAGAGTAGGCCCACCGACAGGATGAACATTAAATTAGATGCCTAGGATTTGTATATTAGTAATATTTTGTTGCATAAAAAATCACATGATTGTATTCTTGAATTTCAATCGAATGAGAATGAAATAATACTAATTTGGTCCTTGAGTTATCATATCCGTTATGAAGTGGCTCATATCATATACAAATTCTTGATTCATCTTTGAATCCATTTCCTTCGTAAAGTTTAGTGCTGGTAAGTAGATTTTTTCCATTTGTTATCTTTTATACTTTATAAAATTCGTTCGAACTTAAGTTATTTTTAGCAGCTTTTGTTTTAAGTTGTCTTCTAATTGGATTACATCCAGTTCTTTCGGGTGCCACCTATGGTTTTTTTGCGGGCTAGCTATTGGTAGTCAACCTTTCATTAGTTTTTAATGAGAAACATGTTCACTGGATTGGTTGAAGTTTCTCTTTTAGAGTCCTAAACACGCCCCTCTTGTTTCTTCATCTTTAAGATCTCTTTAGCAACTTAGTTTATGCAGTCAAATCGGATTTTGAAATGAGCATTGAAACAAAAATCCTCAAAAGCATGATAACTGGACACATGGATGTTGTGCTTTAGAGGATCATATGGATTTTGTCGTTAATTTTTTTTGGTTTTGCTAAACTTCAGTCTGAGGGTCAATTATATTTAATTTCTCAAGTTTCATGCAGACATCTTGTGCAAGTGATATGACTCCAAGTTTCAAGTTTTCATTATAAGAAACAAATATCATTTACTTTTATCATTTACATTGTAGAAAGTTTTTTTTGTTGGTTATAGCAGGGCTTAATTTGCTCATGCCTACTTTCTTATTCTTTCTCCTTGTTTTTTTCAGATAGAGCCGTTGCCAAGTGGAAATCTGCCCCCTGGTTTTGATACAAGTACATGCCGTAGTGTGTGAGTACTGGAGATGATCTATTTGTAATAAATTTGCATCCTTGTTGCGTTTGGTAAGGATTAAACCTTGTCCTTTGGAATGGGATCCCATAGGTTACCTCTGGACTTAAGTAAGCTCCTAGCCTCCTACCATGGTCTTCGCCGTCCATACCATTCCTGATTCCCATGGTTCAAGACATTCAAATTGCTGATCAATAAAATTTCTGTTTTTTTTACATTTAAGTCAACTCTGAACTTGGAACTTACATCTTTGAGTTGAAAAAAGTGAAAATTTATATTGTTTAATCTGGAGGCTTCAGATCTTTAAAATTGAAAAGATGGGACGTCATTTTCTTTTGCCTTTTTCTATTTATTCATCCATATTTTCTATTTCTTCACTTCAAATTCTGCTCATTTTTTGGTTTTGGCGATGAAGGTATGTTGGTAATATTCATACACAAGTAACTGAATCCTTGCTTCAAGAAGTTTTCCAGACCACTGGACCTCTTGAAGGATGCAAGCTTATCAGGAAGGAGAAGGTCACATATTTTTTTAGTCTTATTTTTTCTTCGTGCATCAATTCAGGAAGCTTTAATCTTGTTTTCATCATTTGTAGTTCTAGTACCTTTAGTGTACCGTAAATGTTTTGGATAGAGTTTACTGCTGAATCTATCTTAGAATATTTTTTGACGTTTCAATTATATCAAATTGTTGACATATTTGCTATAAAGCTCTCTCTCTCTCTCTCCAAAAAGTGTAATTTGCCTCTTTGTGTTAATTTGGAGGGACAAACTATGCCCGGCAATAGAAAGTACAATATGAAAATTGTCTTATAAATTAATAGTGAATTTTACACATCCACTGCGTTAGCGGTTTACCTTTTGACTGGAAATGATTCTCTTTAATTTTTGATTATGTCTACTTATCTATGCCTTATCATAATATACTCCTTGTGTTATGCAGTCATCCTTTGGATTTGTTGACTACTTCGACCGTGGATCAGCTGCTCTTGCTATTCTGACACTTAATGGTCGACAGTTGTAAGTACTATCTATTCATCTCAATTGGCGATTTGCCTTCAACTTTACAATCCTTTTGGCAATTTGAGAGACCACATCATTAGAGTGTGGATGGATACACAACAGTGACCATGAACATGCACATGGCTATTGTTTTTTTTATTAAGCAATCGATTGTATGCTCTAATTATTTTGCTGTCTGAGAAGCGTGAGGTTTCAATTCTGATATATTTGGTGAATGGTCCGGTGTTCCAATACTACGCTTGCTTCTCATTATCTCCTGAAAAATTGAGTATTTGTCAGGAAAGGATCTAAAGAAAGGACAACTTTTGAATTAAATAAGAAATGCCACTATATGCCAAGGAACTGTTTCGTCAGATTAATAGGTTAGGGTAACCTGTGACTGATGCCTTTTCTTGTTTAACATGCTGATGAAATCATATAAAGGAACACACTTATTATCGGTTGAGATAATAGAATGTTGTTCTGTACTGCGCAAGTACTTTGACACTTTGAAATAAGTAATTTTAATTACAAACTTTAAAAACATAATGAAGTGAAGTCATGACTTGATGCATCATTATAAGAGGGGTGCAACTTTACTTATCCTCTATGTCGGAGCGAAGTTAAGCTGGTATTAGTAGTTTTATTAACACAGAACTCAGTGCAACTGAAGCCCAGTAGGGAATGGGGCCCTTATTACCTCCGAGTAAACAATGTAAAAGGGAATCTATTATACCAGTATAAACTTTGTAGCTAAAGTGAAAGCCTTCAATGATAATTGTATTCATTTGGGAGCACTAAATATTGTTTTTTGTTGATGGCAATATGTTGCAGCAGGCATTAGAAAAGATGAATTTTTGGAGGAGGGCTGATCCTGTGAGAGCCAAAAACTGTGAGAGCATGAGAGCAGTGAGTCTGGACCATTAGATTCTGCTCATCACTCTACTCCTCCAATCAATCAACAGACTCTAATGGTCCAGACTCACAGCACTCATCTCTCACAATTTTTGGCTCTCACAAGATCAACCCTCTATTTAGGAGATCTTTACAAATTTAATTTTTACATGATATAGTAAGTTGAATTTTTATACTTTGATGTCTTTATTTACATTTTCTTTTGGCTTTCTGTTTACTGTTAAAAGTAAATTTACATGTTTATAATTGAATTGCTAATCTTATTTTTTAACTGATAAATTTGAACGAGGTAAAGAAATAAAAAATGTGTGAGCAGTTGAGCACGATTGCAATTGTGTTTTCAAAGTGTGTCCGATACAAAGAGTTCTATCTATATGTTTTTGTAGTTCAAAGACAGTTTTATCTTTATTAGTTAGCATGCTTTTTTGGAAAATTGAACGGGTTGTAATTTGAAAGTAGATATCCACCTATAGTATAAATATCACTATGAAATTACATAATAATATAATTCCAACATGTTATATTTTTTTATTATAAATCACAAGTTTGATATGCTTTTTCTATTAAAGAGAAAAAAGGGTGAGCATCCAAAACGATGCATGCCTAAACTTTGTATTCACACCATTGAGATATATGGGAATGATGAAGCATAGTCTTATGATACAAATCGCTATTGTAAGTTCTAATAGACTATTTGTTTTCAAGTTTGCCTCAGTGATTTGTATGTGCTAATAGACTATTTTTTCTCTTAGGTTTGCCTTTTTTGTTAGGTCTTTGACTTTATTTTTTGTTAGTTTTTAATATAATTTCGGTCAGGTTTTATTAGTAACATGGTAGTTAGTATTCTAATTCAATATAGTATTAAGTATAGTTAGGATTTATTAATAACATCTGTTGATGAATTGATCATATTATAATGTTATAATGTGAATTGGGTGATCTATAGTTAACTTTTGTCATGTTATATGTGAGTTATGTGACACATGAGTTGAATTTATATTATTAATTTTATTAAGTGAGTTTGCCATGCTTTTTACTGCAATTGTGCATTGAATTTCAGAAATACCAAGAGCAATGCATTGCTTTTCCATGACGTGCATTTCATTGACATGCGAGTTGAATTCTGCTTTTTATGGTAATGGTGCATTATGATGCATCTTTCTTAATATTAGCACAATATTTTTTGTTAAGTTTGTATAGTTTTTTGATGGAATATTGAGGGTCACACCTCACCTTCTCAAGGCTATGTCTTGTCTCGATTCCAGGGTAACTGCCTCGTTCCACCTTTTATTTTTCCAAACCTTGGATGTAAACCTCGAGACTATTGAGGTGAAATGATTTTGGACTGGAAAGATGAAACTAACCAATAATAATATATATACTTATGTTAAGTTACATTACTATACAAATTCAATTAAGTGTCTTTTCAATTTTTAAAAGTGCGTAATAGTTGGTTGTACTCATATTTCTGAAGGAAGTAATAAACTTCGCATCACAGAAACACGTAAAAGAATAGTAAGCAATTTTCTAATTCAAAGTGTTCATCATATGAAAACTAGTTTTAACATAAATTTTTTTATGCGAAGCGAACATATATTCAAGAAAACAATTTCCAAACATGGTTTCAAGTATTCTTGTGAATATTAGGAAGAGATCAGGGTTGCCTCTTGAAGCGTGAATCTGTAAAGCAAGAGACCTCCCGAATGAAGTTCGATCGGAGGACTCTCCTCTCGTAGGGGCGATGATGAGTCACGTTGCTTCCCACAAATTTTGATATCTTCTTCTTGAAGTTGTCCACGTAAGGATGAGATCAAGATGAATCCGCTTGTACGTACACGAAGCACGATAAAGAAGGCAATCTTCTATGTTGCAGGGCCATGCTTATGAAGAGAAGATGGAGGCTTGATGGTAGTCGTGTAGGGTTGTAGAGAGAGAGAGAGAGGGGATTGGACATGTATTTTGGGAGTCTTCTACTCTCAAGACTTCTATCTCACTATTCAAGGAACTTAGGCTATCATAATGCAAGGCACTTGTATTGGGAAAAAGAGAGATGCATGCCTTATCTTAAATACACATGGTGGACATCCCCCTAGAGTATTACTCTAAGAGGAGACATCTACCATGATGTCCTTTAGATGATCAATCAAAGATTAGGATCTAACCCCGATCTTTATTTTAGTTAAGAGACAAGTTGCCTCTTAATTATCATCTAAAATAAATAACAAACAAAAAAGAGATTCCTAATGGATTAGGACTCAAGGGTAGATGACCAAGCTTCTCAAGCTTGGATGTACACCAAGTTTGTTAGTTGGTTGTTGTTGTATTATCATCTTGATAATTCAATTATCATAATTGAAAAATTTATGAGAGTTACCTCGCAATAAAATGTAAATTAATTTACATTTAATTTCAAACATGAATCCTATTCACATTTATTTCTTGAAATAACATATGAATCATTCATATATATATATATATTAATTATTATGAATCAATAATTATCTTAAAAATCAAATAAATATAAATAAATAAATATACTGTGGATCGTAGCTACAAAGCCCTGTATATACACATATCCATGATAGTACCAAATATTATTATATTATAGACATCATCAAGTATGAGTCTTAATCCAGTTAGTACTCTTGATCAGAAATCTCAGATATTTAATCATTTTATTCATGTATAATGACTTGAAATTTGGATAACTATCCAATTTTAGGGTTTATACCGCTTTTAAAGAAACATAATGCACTCCTATCTTTGAGCTTGAGCTGAACGATTCACACTCTAAGTGAGCTGAACGAAACGCATCACCAAGGTTGCTTAAAGCGGTACTCAGTTGGCATAGTCATTGACCAAGGATTAATCGGCAGTCGGGCGACTAATCGGATTTAGTCGGCATTTAGTCGGTTTTGAATTTTTTAATTATCTTAAATATATAAATAATTTTTATACATAGGTTTGTACATTTTCTATACTTTCATAATGAAGTAAAAGAGTAATTGACTTTAAATATAACGTTATTGCATATTAGAATAAGTTTGCTTATATATTAACATAGATTTGTATATTTTCTATACTTTCATAATAAAACAAAAGAAGTAATTAACTTTAAATATAACATTAAGCATATTAGAATAATTTTGCTTTTAAAAAAAGCAAAAAACTAAAAAAATTTAAAACCTTGATGCAAAATTCAGCCGACTAGTCGGGCTGACCGACTAATGGCCGATTAGGCCTAGACGAGCCCCCTCCCCGCCCGAGTCGACTAGTCGGCCGACTTTTACAAGCTTGCGCATCACACTCTATGTAAGCTGGGGAAAGTACTAATGAGTTGAATCCAGCTTTCTTGATCATTTCTAATCATAGTCCAAACCATTTGGAGTTTAGAAATGAGCTCAAAGAGTGTGCTTATTTCCATTTCCATCACCATTTCACTTTCCAACATTTGGACATGAAATTAGAATTGGAATTGGACATTAGATTCAAATGAAATGAGACTTGATCTAATTAATTTTCAAATCATTAAGCTAAGAAGTGGAGACACTAAAATCCATCTAGTTTCATCATTCTCTCAGAATGGAAATGTCATGGTAAATATCCTTTAAGATAGATTTAACCTCGAGTATTCCCAATACTCATTCGTCTTTTATATTGGAAGACTGAGATATATCAGACGTTCAAACCCTAGTTTGGTTGTCTTCTTCGAACATATCAATACATTTCTCATTAGATAATTGAGCAACAATATTAATCCTATACTTTTTAAAAAGCATATATTAATATCTCGAATTCATGTATTATTTCAGAACAAGATGGATGTGCATGGAATTCATTCTGACTCCAAATTATTTCATGAGTGAGCTCTGTCTCCTGGTTCATCAAGTATGAACCTGTATGATTCCTTTGAGAGATCATACCTCTCATGTCTTCATATGCACACAAACTTGCCAGTATATGTACGTTGATTAGGCCACCAAGCTATTGGTCTGACAAATGTGCACACACTCACGTATATAGATGTATATCTATCTTTAATCGAAGGATGTGTGCTTGGTCATGATAGTTACGATTCATGTCTTAGCTTTTCTCGACTTCATCAAGTCAACTCTTTGACTTGATTATTTCGACACTTCTGAATTACTATTCATATTCAGAGGAGTCGATCGGAAATCAATATTTATAAAAACGTTTGCCACATCTTTCTCAGATTGGAGATCTTTATTGAATATCACATGTTAATGTTAGTTTGTCCTCCCAACTCTATGGTATTCGATATGGCTGCGGTACATAACTCTAATTGTACAAAGGGACCTTAATATTAAGTGCATTTATAAATATTCATTTCAAATGGACTTGATAAAAAAAAACTTTTATTGCATTAATGAGTCGCCAAGTGTTTACAAGTCCAACAATTTCTTGAATTAAAAGAAAATTGTGTATGGAGTTTCATAATTTACAATGATAAAACAAATAAAAAAGGAGTTGGGTGTTAGATTCTTTTAGGAAACAATGTCCAAGAGAGATAAAAAATGTACATGAAGTTTGGATACAAGAATTACTCTAACTATTTAAGAGCTAACTGTAACAGAAGGATTCTCGCTAGAATAAAAAATCAATTGATTTGCTACATAGTATAGTTTGAATTAAAGTTGAGCAATGAAATAAATGTGTTGAATAAAGGGATGATAACTTTTCGTATTACTCATGTTGTGAGAAAAGTCTTGGATTGGCTAGGAGCTACTACAAAGTCTAGGAATGACATTGAAGTTGCAAGTGGTTTGATTTGAACATGTCAAAAAATCAATATCTTTTATCCTTATAAAGCTGTGTTGATCATTTCCAATAAACTTTTTTAAATTATCCTAGTGGAATACAATGCAATTCCACACGTTAAAGAATTAACATAATTTGTTTTAGAGGACTATATTATATTGAGATAATTATTCCAGTTAGAAAGCTATTATATTTTAACTAAAGTAGGACCTTCGTTAGGTAAAAAAAATATAATTTCTTATTTAAATAAGTCTTTCCCTTCAAATCCAAATGAGGCAGCGCATTGGCCCAAGGCTCACTCCTTATTACAACAGATCGATGTTATAGCTGAGGCTGTTTGACAAAAAAAAGCATTGGTGCATACATCTTGTTGTCTCCATGTTAGTTTTCTAAAATCATGGCGCACCCACTAACCATTAAAATAATGATTTAGTAAGCATGAACTATACACACAAATATAATCATATTAGTCATGTCTGAAGATGTAATGATGATTGGATTTTATTGACGGAAGTGGATATCATCCTAGGTGAACCGGATTCAATTACTAGTAAATATATGACATTCGTCAAAACATCACTCTTGGAAAACCCCCACCACTAATTCCCTTGCCTCCTTGTAGCCGACAGTACCCTCATAACATCCCGGGTCCTAATTCTTCCGTGATGACAAAAAAATCAATCCTAGATGTGCGAGGTTTGTTGCGGGGATTGACTCCTTGGACTGTGCGTTGTGTGGTGACAGTGTGGAGACCTTGGAACACCTCTTTTTTCTCTGCCCGAGCTCTGCCGCAATTTGGGAGGACACCAATGTTACATGGGTTAACGCCTCTTCAGCTCCCTCGTTTTGGGAATCTATGCGCTCAAGTAATGATCGGCCAAGGAGGGAGCTGCTTCGCCCCTTCGCGTGCATTTGGGCGCTGTGGCTTGGTAGGAACGCGAAGATTTTCAGGGGTCAAAGGTTTTACAAGGAGAATATTATAGCACACGTCTCCTTGCTTGTAAATGACTGGCTGCTTCTGTAATACGTTTGGTGTGTCTTTTCTTTTTTGGGCCCTCCGGCGGGATCCACTCGATCCTTAGTGTTTGTAAAACTTTTCTTTCTCCTTTTCTTCTTCATCGTTTTTAATAATATTTGGGGCGAACACCATGGCGTGTATCCCCCGAAGAGCTTTGGTTTCAAAAAAAGTGTAAAATAATTTGAAAGCTCAGTTTTATACATGTTTTTCATATATATCCATTTTTTTCATATATATATGTTTTGATATCTTTTAAGAATTTATGTTATTACTCTTTTTCAAGGTTCGAAATCTTAATTTCGATTTCATTTCGGTCCCCTCCAAAAATCGAAATTTCTGGAAATTTCGACTATTTCGATGGAAATGTCGAAAATGACTCAAAAAGCCATTTTTCGATCATTTTTTTGCAAATTAAGATTTTCTAAGTTATTACAACAATAATCATCTTACAAATACACACTTATATCACACATATTGCTTATATATGCCCCTTATATCGCACATATCAGTCATATCAACTAAATTGATGTTAATGTTGATTCTTGACTGATACATACTGGAAATTAGTATCCCCAATCCAAGATCTTAAAACAACAATAGCTTACAAATGTACACGTATATTACACACATTCTCATTTGTACGCCTTATATCACACCAGATTGGTCATATCAAACATATTGTTGAGCTGACTGATATATATTGGAAATGGAAATCAAAATAACTAAGTTAGCAACACTTAGAAGACGACTTTTATTCATAAAAATAGACGAGCATTTTTTATTCAAAAATATAGATAATGATTAATTAGACAATGTTTTGTTCATAGAAATAACCGCCACGGACAAAGTTCAAATGAATTACATAATTAATTACATACTTAGAATAAAGATGCATCTATTTACGAAGATAAATGACAAACGAATGAAACGAACAAGCCATATCAAATATATAAAGCTATACACGTTTTTCATCACCATTGTTTAAACTCAAAGGGGAGGAAGCTCCCCAAGTTGAATAATCGATGCATATACCCTCATATCGCACCATACCCTAGCAGATGGAGGTCTCGCTGAAATCCATGAATTTCAACCGAAATGGGTCGATATATCGAATTATCACTGAAATTTTGATCGAAATCCATGTAATTTTATACTAAAATCCATGAATTTCAACCGAAATGAGTCGATATATCGAAATATCATCGAAATTTCGGTCAAAATTCGAGAAATCGACATATATTGGAAATTCGATACCCATGACCTCTCGAAACCAAAATTTCGCCGAAATTTCATGAAATTTAACTCCTTGCTATTTTTACACCGGACTATTAAATGATTGCATCGATTTAATGTATCTAAAAATCCTCAATAATTCTTTATTGAGACAATTTTAGGTATCATTTGATACATTTGAAAATCAATACCGAAACATCTTTACCATTCGTCATGAGGAACACAAAATTAGAAATTAATAGAAGGTGCCATTAGCTAATTATTATGCTATATAATTTTTTGTCTTAATTTACAAATTTAAAATACAATTCATATATTTTTATCTCAACTACAACCTCTAACGACTCCCTCTTTCTATACGGGACTGACACTCCCTTTTGTCATCATTCATTTACTTGCAACTTTGCCCAAATTTAGTGTGCCTACTACCCAAAAGATCATGGTTCAAATCCCCCCTTATGGTGGTTGCGTTAGGTAGTCGACATCCATATTAAAAAATAGTCGAATCTTTCAACATAGATTTGAGCAATAATCCATGTAATCGGCCCTATTCATAGTGGGAGAAGGCTTCGCCATTTTTTAGCCCAAACTAAACATATCCACTCCTACACAAGTTCACTTATGGATAACACTCTTGCCTCTAGGCACCTAGACTTGCCCCTTTAGCTTTCAGCTGTTATTGCCTCACCCTTCAACAAGCATAGTAGATGATATTGAAGGTTTTCCATGCGCTCGTCTGGATGCTCGAGTGAGGGAAGGTCCTACCACCTTGCCTCCATCCAAATGAGGTGTTTTACCTCGAGCGTCATCCGGTCAAACAACTGGGTCGAGGCTCCGGGCTTTCGAGGAGGGCGCCTAAGATAAAACTAGGACTTTTCGCCCCCTTTATGATTTTTTTATCTATTTGTAGATTTTCACATTATGTATATATATATCAATTCTAAGTATAATTAACTTACATACTTCCTAGACATAGAATTTTCCAATTAGAAGTTGCGTGCTTTAACAATTCAGCCATGGATGCTTAATATGGATTGTCATACATCGTACACATACATGCATATGTAATTAAACACATACTTCTATTACATACCCATATGTTGCTAGTTCTAAGCAATTCATATATTTATATATTCACAAATACATATTAGGTTGACATGATATAAGTACGTACATATATATGTATGTATAATTAAACATTATACACAATTACATTATTTGTGCTGAAGCTATTTATAAAGCGGAAGTGGAAACATGTGAAGTCAATGGACATTACTTGAAACATTACTTGAATGATACTGTAGGTATGCGTGAAGAAATGATTAAAAGGGTTGTATTTGGCAGAGAATTGGAAGATGCATGACTATTTACCAAGGGGATTCATCGCAAATACTATCTTGGTTCATTATTTCAGAGATGACTTACTTCTTCACATTCACATTGCAATGCATGCAATTATTTATATACATGAGAATCTTGGTATGCATTTTTCGTGTACTAACTTAATCGTTACGTATGTCTGGTGGGGATAATATTCATTCTAGTATATAGTAGTATAAACAAAGAAGTTCTAATAGGTCGCGAAAATAAGATAAGAATAAAAATCTTTGATGAAAGGTACAAGAATCATTTTTATTTAATTTAGACACAAGAAAAGGGTGAAAATCCTCTTTCTTGTGTCGAATAAATGATTACAAAGTAATCTCCTCTAGAAGGATTTGTTTCATTCATGTATCCTCAACGTTATGTTCCATTTGCCTCTCATACCCATTATTAAGAATGGGATACCCGTATATGTATACACAGACACATGCATACATTTACAAATATCTACACATACACACACATGTATGTATACACACAATACATATATGTACGTATACATATTCGTATACACATGCACATACATATATTGGATTGATTGTAAATTATTTCTAGGTGACATATATGTCTATACATATATACGAACACGTACATGTACACAAATAATCGTACACATTTATATATGCATGTGCATATGCATATATGCATACATATATACTAGATTAATCTTAGATTGTAATTTTGATGATACACGCATGTAAATTCACATTTACACAAACACACACACACATACTTGCATGTGTATGTGCTTGCGTACACACACATGTATGTAGGCTCACATATGTTCTATCTATTTATTTACTTGTCGTACCTTTTTTCCTCATGTAGACGCTTAGGCGAATGCCTAGCGCATTGGAGTGCCTCACACCTTTAACAAATAATAACACTAGTAGTGCTTGTACCACCACACACGAATGTGCCATCCTCGTCCCCTTTCCCTCCTAGCCACTCGTTTGAACTCGCATTGCCAGCACTATCTCGTCCTTCTTGCATATGTACTATCGCTTCTAGGATTTCCATCTCCATCTTTGTTGTCGTTTGGCATGTCCATAAGGCAACAACAAAGCCTTTACTTGCATTAAGTAGGGTCAGTTACACATATTCTTTGCCTCCATTCACATCTATCTTGGATCATTCTCAGCAATGATCAGAAAATCGAGCCAGGCGTTCGCATATGCGGCCGCATATACATACTCAGGCTACCAACCACACTGAGTAATGATAATACGTTCAATAGGCGTCATAGCGCATATGCGACCGAGTATTCCACATATGTGTTCGTATCTGTATTAGACCCCCCATTTTAAACGTATATTACAGGAACCCTCTCGCACGAAAACCCTTTCGCCTTGCTCAAAACCCTTCACAGCCTCGCTCGAAACCTCTCGCCTCCTCGCCCCTCTTGCCTCACTTGAAGCCCTAGGCATCGTCGTGGGCTGCTCGCAGCTGACTCTGACCGTCGTGGGTCATCCCTCCGTTGCTCCTCGCCTTCTAGCATCCACGCTGTTCCTTCACCCTGACTCCAACCACGCCGCTCGAAATACTATCGTAGCCTAGCTTGAAACCTTACGCAACCTCGGCTCTCTCCCGAGAACTGTTCTCCAGGAAGCCCTAGGCGTCCTCGTGGGCTACTTAGCCTGCTTTGCAACCGATGAGGTACCTTCCGAATCTCCCGAGAACCACTAGCAGCTCCTTCGCGGCTCCGCCAAATTTTCACCTCCATCAGTGGCCACGAGGTACCTTCCGAATCTCTGATTTTTTTGATTTTGAAAGCAATCTTATATTTGTGACTCTTATTTTCTATGAAGTCATGTACCTAATTTTTACATATGTTTCTCTAAATACTAAATAGAATCAACAAATATATAGTTTTTTTAGTCATGTCAATGGTTCTTTGCACATATAAGGTACGGGAATGATAAATAACATTAAGGAAGTGAAGATGAATAGTTGTCATTTGTCATTTGTTTGGGTTATGCTTAGGCCTTCATTTGATATACAGTTTTAGTTTATTAACTATTTTGCCATGAATTCTGGTTATTATGGATTCAAAACCCACACATGATGCAAAACATGTGTTTTTTACTCCACCCGGATCTACCGATCATGGATGAAAATATATGTATCTTATGGAGAAGACAGATCCGAATTCCGTGACTTGTCGCTTGTGTGGCAAGGTCTTGAAAGGTGGAATCAACCTAATGAAACAACACCTTGGTCACATCAAAGGGAATTGCAAATCATGTCCTAAGGCGGACTCCGAAGTGCAGAAGGAGATACACGATTACATAGAGGGAATTATGAAGAAGAAGAATGAGAAAGCTATAACTTTGAATGAAATGAGAGAGGAGGTGGTTTTTAGAGCGAAATGCTCTTCCACAACACCATGTGAAGGAACATGGCCTAGGAAAATACTACGATCATCTGATGAAGAAATTGGGACAATTGGCACAATGCGCCAAACCATTATCAAGGAAGCAGTAGCCATGGAGGAACGTGCACGTGTCAACAAATATGTAGCCAAATTTTTCTATGAATGTGATATCCCTTTCAATGTGGTGACCAAGAACTCCTTCATACTCATGTGCGAAGCAATTGACCAATACGGAAGTGGCTACAAGCCTCCATCTTATTATGAAATTGCAGAGCTTTTGTTGAAGGATGAAGTGGAAGAAATAAAAAGAATTTTTGAAAGGGCATAAGGATGCATGGAAGAAAAGTGGATGTTCCATATCTATGACAGATGCATGGACTGACATGAGGGAAAGAAGCATAATGAACTTGTGCGTTAACTGCACCTTGGGCACATATTTTTTGAAGTCTGTTGATGCTTCAACCAATGTACATACTGCTGAATATATATCCTCGTTGGTGGAGGATTGCATCAGGGAGGTTGGAGTAGACAATGTTCTGCAAATTGTGAGTGATAATGCATCTGCTAATATGGTTGCTGGGAGGATCCTCAAGACCAAATA
This sequence comes from Ottelia alismoides, assembly GCA_037367405.1. Taxonomy (NCBI): domain Eukaryota; kingdom Viridiplantae; phylum Streptophyta; class Magnoliopsida; order Alismatales; family Hydrocharitaceae; genus Ottelia; species Ottelia alismoides. The sequence continues at coordinate 305,572 of JAZKJV010001235.1, forward strand.
TCCAAATATATTTTGGTCATCTTGTGTTGCGCACTGTATAGATCTCATGCTTGAAGAAATTGACAAGGAGGCGAAGGTCAAAAATTGCATAGCAAAGACCAGAACACTGACTATTTTCATCTACAACCATGCAAAGACGCTCAGCTTGATGCGACACTTTACCCAAAAGGGTGAGATAGTCAGACCGGGGCAAACAAGATCTGCCACTTGTTTTCTCACGCTACAAAGTGTCTTTGAGAAAAAAGAGAAGTTGAGATTGATGTTTTCTTTTGATGAATGGAGAGAGTGCAAGTGGTCTAGGACAAAGAAAGGTGAAATTGCTGAATCAATTGTTCTTAGTACAACATTTCAGAGCCAACTTTCCTTAACCTTGAAGATCTTTTCCGCGCTCGTTCATCACTTGCGTGTTGTTGATGGTGATCGGAGGCCATCATTGAGTTTATGTATAGAGGGCTTGAAGATGCAAAGGAGATAAAAAGTCTTTTTAAGGACATTGAGCATTCATATAAGCCGTACATTGATGCCATTGATTCAAAGTCGTGAGGGAGGTTAGATAGTTCGCTTCACCTTGCAGCTTATTATATCAATCCCTTTTATTTCTATAGGGATGATGATAAAGCTATTTCTGAAGATAGCTTTGTCATAAGTGGATGCTTGGAGATATTTTAACTTGGTTTGGACGTTCAAGATGTCATCACAACAAAAGAAATGGTTTTTTTACAAAAATAGAGAAGGTGCATTTGAAAAATCCCTTGCTATCAAGTTGAGATCCGTCAAAGAAGACTTGTTCGATCCATGTAGTAGCATGTGTCATTTCTAATATATGCTTTATACATATTTCAAGTACATGAAAGAATAAGGAGTTGACTTGAATTTTCCTTCTAGCTAATTGGTGGTCTCTATTTGGTGGTGAGACGCCATACATGAAGGCGAAGGCAATGAAGATATTGAAGCTAACATCCTCTTCTTATAGATGTGAGAGGAACTGGAGCTCTTTTGCAGCGGTGGGCTACCACATTTAGGATTTACAATTATTGATTAGACTAATGTTTGTTTAATCAATTAACATTGAATACTTGCATTGCAGATTCACACCAAGAAGGGGAATAAAATTGAAACCAAGAGATTGAATGACTTGATTTTTGTGAAGTTCAACTCAAAATTGAGAGAGCAACAATCTCAGAAGGGAAGAGACCCATTTGTTTCTATGTATAGGACGTATGTAAGTGAGTGGATCGAACTAGAGGAAGACAAAGAAGAGGTGTTTTAAGGCTCAGGACTAACTTGGAGCTTGGTGGTCGAGGCAAGTGGAGCAGATGAATTGGTGCAACATAGGAGGAGCCAAAGGAACATGGATGCATTATCGAGTGTGGAGGAGGAAGAAGAATTTATCACGGATTCATACACTGATAGCAATGATGAAATTCCTCCTGTTGTTTTTGACGATTTAGATTAGGAGTTTGATTATGGACTAATATGAACCTTTTTTGAGCTGTTATTAACCTTTTTTTAGCTGTCATTCATAGATATTTTGTTATGAATCTTATGATCCACTCTTTTATCTAAGTAGACAATTTTGGAAATGCTTTCGACCTGTGTTGAAAATCTTCACATTATAATACTTACATTTTATGTTTTTTTAAATATAAAATGTCTAATATTTGAATTTATTATTATATTGATCACATTTTATTACATTTTATGTATCACATTATAATACTCACATTGTAGCTCTGTTAAACTCCATTTTTCTCCTTAACATGTGGATAGCTTCACAATTGAGCGACTTGGCATGAATCTAAATTGGTTTTTGTTACTTTGAAAACTTATCTCAACCTTCTTTCGTTATGTGTTCCCAAATTTTCATTGTGACTCATCAATTTGATTTTCTGTAATTTGAACAATTTTGAATGTCTCTGTTATTCTTATAAGGATGTACCGCGATGCATCTCCTCCATTCTTCATGCATTATTTATTTCAACAAATAACATTGAATAAATTTGTGAGCCAAGTCAGACCACATTCATCTAGAACTTTCCATACTAATATAAGAATGTCATCATATCCTACACCTTTCCTAGGTTTCATAACTTTCAAAGCCTCATATACATCATTCCTTTGTATTCGTTTATACCCTTCACTACTCAGATAACTTTCATTACTAGCTAGATCTTCCAAAGTGATCTTTTATTCCTTTACGCAACGAAAAGCTTATGGAAATACTGCTTCCATCTAATCTCTATATCCTTATGAGTAACAAGTACCGACCTTCCTAATTCTTGATGCATCTCACTTGAGAAAGATCTTTGATCCTTCTTTTTCTTTAGCCAATCTGAATATATCCTTCTGGCCCTCTTTAGAGTCTTTTTGCACAAAACTTCATAAGCTTTTGACTTAGCTTCACTTACTGCCTTATATGCTTCATTTTTCGCTATTTTGTAGTTTGTGACAATTTTCTCTATCATATCCTTGTACATAGATTTAAATTAAGCTCTTTTAAATGTATGCTTCTCTTGCACCCATTCACTTCAACACCAAGCCTCCTTTTATTTCGAAAATTCCCCCTTAGACTCTCCTAATATCTCTTTAGCCACCCATCGGATACAAGATGCTACTGTCTCCCACATTTCATTTGCACTTCCTTTACAATCCTAAGATAAGTTTTCTAAAATCTTCTCCTGGAAGTTTGATTGCTTCAATTGAAGATTTCACCATCTAGTTCTAATGGTCTTGGGAAACATCCTTTTCTTCACCAACTCTTTATTTGTGCTTCCATGATTAGCAAGCGATGTTGAGATGTGAAGCTCTCTTCGGTGATTACTTTGCAGTTTTTGCAATACAACCGATCTCTTCTCATCGCAAAGTAATGCATTTGTGTTTTCGTCGGGCCACTGTTAAAAGTAATTAAATGTTCCTAACTCTTCTTGAAAAGAATGTTTCTATGAAAAGGTCATAAGCCATTACAAAATAAATAATGACTTTTTCATCTAAATTCTATCCCTGAAGTCATTGCATGCATGAACACTAGCATACCCTGAAGCATATTTTTTCACACGTTTATAAAAATCTCCTCCTATTCACCTATGCAATCATCTCTCTTTGTGTGGTTACTGCATAATCTTATCCAAATCCTCCAAAAAAATTGTTTAATTCCTTGAAACTAATTTGCCTTGCATAAATTGGCATTTTATTCGAAATTTCTTCTTCAAGTACCAATTTTACAGAACAATCCGATCTCATGTGACATATTCATTATTGAGGTAAATTGAATGAAATCCTCGACTTTCCCACCTCGTAGATTGCATGAGAGATTATAAAGAAGGGAATAAAAAAGATTAGTTTAAGAGAAATTGCAAGAACTTTTGGCTTCTTGAGTATTTTTTGGGAAGACTGGCTAAACACTCATCCTGGGACTTACGTTTGAAATTTATTATTTAAACATCATGATTACAACCCTTAACCCTCAGAGAAGTGAGATCCTCCCTATTGTATATTTGCTCTCTGCCCAATCTTCTTGATATGAAGCTCATATAAAAGGCCGCTGTGCCCCTCGATCTCCCGAGCTCTTTTCATACCACATATGCCTTCGAAGAGGTGATCCACATCATCCTATTTATTGAGTTATTTGAATAGATTCCAAATAGATTTATTAGAAAATATGAATGCAGAAGCTAATATCAGAGAAATAGAAATAAGCATTGAAGAACAACAAGATTTTACATGGAACCGTCGATCATCATTCCACCTTTGTTCTATTGATGAAAGGCCTCTCTGAAACGATTGAACTGAAGTCGACAATAAGTTCTCTATCCGGGTCATTTCGTGAGTCGAGTTGTGGTCTTGAGAACATCAGATTGCAAGGTACCATGCAAGATTAGTATAGGCGAGTGGAATGAGAAGCTTAATAGAACAACCATCAACCTTGACGCTCAGCTTCGCTGCTGATAAGAACTCATTTAACTGCTGCTTAACATCTCCCTCTCTGCTCTCGTTCTTCCCTGATAGTCAACTGTTGATAATCACTCTCAACTCGAGACTCTCTGACAGACTGACATTGCTCGGGAAAGCGGGTAAAGACTTCACCCCGTCTATCACTCAATTAGCTGTCAACTCTACCCGCTATATTAAGACTGACCTGATGCCTGCCTATAGGTTTTTGGTGAAGTGGAAGGGTCTTTTTCCTAGGATTACATAGTGGGACTTCAACTGGAAAGAAAGAAAAGTCAACTGGATCAAATTCCGAACCTAGAACTAGAAAGGGGATGCGAAGCTGCTAGGGCGAGTGGTAGCTATCCCAGGAGCTGATCAAAAATCGTTAATGAAAAAGTGGTCATGCTTTGACCTGCCTATTTGAACCTACTATGATAACTGGAAACGAGTCTTCGAGGGGTCAGTTATATATTCCACTCCTTTTTCGAGTACTCAAAGACCTCTTGACCACGTGGCCTACCCTCTAAGAGCGGGATGAAACCATAGGAGAATGCTTCAAAGGGTTGATGTGTCTATTGCACTTTCTCATCTATTACAGCAGGTCTGGGACTCTGGGGCATCTTATATAGCCTACTCAGATCCTCCAAGTGCCACCGCTGGTAGATGTGAGACTAAACTCCTGGATGTGGTAAATGGATCCTAAAGTGGTCCATTTACCCAGCTGCAACATAACTGACACATATACTAACATACTCTAACACTCACCTTCAAGCTGGAGCATGCAGTGCTCAACTTGGAAAAACAGAAAGAATTTCAAACTCACACTACAAGACACTACTGACAATATCAACTCAATGCAAACACAACTGTTGGCTGCTGTTGAGGACGTTGCTTCTCATGCTGTGCAGGTGAGGAGGAACGAATATGCTGGAGTGTGAGTCAAACTGAAGTTCCTCGTTGGAGAGCATGTGCTCTGTACTGTGCCTGTCAGAGTCACTACAACTGAAAATGAGTCTCCACCTGGACAACTCTTTACCACCACATCATTTGTGCTACTGCTCCATCTCTCTGAAGGTAACTGAAAAAGCTGTGGAGACATCGTCATCGGAGTTCGCCGTCGCTGGAGAATGGAGTTTGAAAAGTCTCCTCGTCGGAAAACTGGGTCCTCTCCTATACTGGCTTAGAGAATGAGATCTTTACTCCAGAGTCCATATGAAACCACATGAAAAATCCTAATCCACATGTCATAGGGATTGCGATCTCTATTCTGGAGTCCCTATAGAGCACACGAAAACTGTGAGACCAAAAAATAAAGAAGGGACCACATATGATCGTACACATCTGCGTGTGAAAAGGAGTCTCTCTATGGAGATCTCGAAGAAATTGGGTCACTCAAATATGGAGTGCTTCGAACTTGGACTCTAAACCAATCTGCAGAGTTTGAAATTGAATTATAGAGTCTGAAAATCTGGTTGGTCTGGAGAATCTGAATTCGATCTGTAACTCTACACAATACTCCCCCTTTCTTCCATACTTGTTGGAAAGCAATGACATCGATAAAGTTGGGTGAAGACATGAAAAATGGAGAAAATGAAGCAAACCACATAAGACAATAATAATTTTTCTTCGTCTTTTCCTTTCGAAAATTTTCAAATCAATTTTATCGTACATATTCTTTTTTTTGTACGATCCTTTTTTTCCTGGCTATTTCCTTTCTTTTTTCCCTCTTGCACATGCCTTTTCTTTTGTACATACCTCTTTTTCAAAATATTTTCTGCAAATACAACCGTACATTTTTCGGCTTTGCACTTCTTTTTTTTAAAACAATCCACTCTTTTTTTTTTCAAAAAGAGACCATCCTTCTTTTTTCGGCCTCATTTTTTTTCGTTTTTTAAAAACCGGCCCACTTGAGCCCTTACAACAGCTTTCCTTTTTTAATCCCGTAGCCCAAACTTGGCTCTCTTCCTTGTTTTTTTAACAAAGCCCCCTTCATTTAAATAAAGGGGGTATTAGGCCCTTCCTCTCCATGGAAATTATAGGGTTCCCTCGATGGGAACCCTCTCTTCTGTCACCAAGGGGATGTGGGAGGTTATGCGACCTCCACGTGGTGGTTGCGACGTAAGGAACAACCATCACTAAGAGGGCCTCCGCGTAGAGGTGCAAAGAGAGAGGAGGAACTCCCTTGCATGTTGCGGCTAGGGCTGTCGCATGTGAGGCTCTCCTGTTGGATTGCAAGGAGCGGAGAAGGGCGGCTTCGCATGGTCTGCGAGGAGCAGAGAACGGCGGCTCCGCTTGGAGGTTCTGATGGGAGTCACCGCTGGAAAGCCATGTGTGCTTCCTGGGGATGACTCGTCGTCACCGATGGGCTCTGCCTACCTCCTTGATCTGGGAAGAGGGCGACGTGATGGGGCTTCGCTTGTAGTTATGCCGTGATGGGGAGGCTTGATCGCTGACGAGATGGTAAGCGCGAGAAGATGGGCTACACGTAGAGGGGCTGGTGGCGTACGCTCGAAGATAGGTTCCCAGTGCTGTTTGCATGAGAACTCGAGGAGAGAGCACCACCTGGCATCACATCAATGCCGCCCCCAATTGGGCTGCTGTCAGATCGTTCGAAGATGGCACACTGATTGGAGCAGAGCTGCGCTGTCGAAGATGCGGCCTGGAGATTGTCGCATAATAATTTCTAGGGTTTTATCTAAACCCTATAACATGAACTTGATTGAATAATAGATGTCGATGAATTGACGTTCCAAAAAAATATGACGACGGAAAGTTAGAAACAAAAACACTAAAAACTGAAGCTCGGACGATCTTGAATAATAAATAATCTTTAAGAATAAATCTTCAAAATCAAACAAAAATGGCCCGTTCTGATACCATATTAGAAAATACGAATGCAGAGGCTAATATCATAGAAATAAACATTGAAGAACAACGGGATTTTACGTGGAATCCTCCTCCTTAAGGAGCAGGATGAAACCACGAGAGAATGCCTCAAAGGGTCGATGTGTCTATTGCACTTTCTCATATGTTACAGGAGGTCTGGGGCTTCTTATATAACCTCCTCAGATCCTCCAAGTCTCACCATTGGTAGATGTGGGACCAAATTCCTGGATGTGGTAAATGGATCCTGAAGTGATCCATTTACCAATCTACAACACAAATGACACATATACTAATATACTCCAACAAGTTTAAACTGCGATAATTCTGGAAAGGACAAAAGGTTTGCAAAATTACAGATTGACCCTTGTGATGTATTGTGAAGGATGCCCGGGCGTATTTGCAGGAAGGTTCAAACTCATAAAAGCACAGAGCAATACATTGTTTGGAAGTTTGTTTTAAGTTCAGAACTTTCAAGAATTGCAAACACGCCTTTAGTTTTTAACAATCGTATCATAATGGTTCATGCATCTAATCGAAGAGGTGTGAATTTTCAATGGCAATTGCAAACAATTCCTTCGGACATAATCTTTTGTAATATATGATAATTAATGCAATCTCAAAGAAATGATGAGATGATACTTTATTTTATTTTGAGATCTTCAATTTTGACAATTTATCTAGTTAATTTAATTAGATTACATGTCTATTTTGGAGTTGTGGAGAATGATGAAAGAACATAATGAGTTGTCTTATTCAAGAGGTCTAGGGGTCCTTGTATAGGACGAAACTCTAGAGAGCTCATAATCAGGAAAATACATAAGTACCCCTAGAGGGATTACAATGAAATAGGAAATGTAAATAATGCAAATACACCTCCAACTTGAGGGAAAGTGTTAGTGATTTTTTCACTAACACTCTCGATCAAGTTGGAGCTTATCTATCGATCATGCTCCACTTGAAAGTTATTCATGATAGGTGTTTCTTACGGAAGGCCTTCATGAATACATCTGCAAGCTAAAGATTCGTCGTGATGTGTGTGGCATGGTAATCATGCTTCCTCATATGGCAGCATGGATAAAATGGCAGTCAATCTATATATGATTAGTCCGCTCATGAACACAACATTCATAGCAATATATGTAGATGATTTATTGTCACAATATAGAGGAATAGAAGTAGTGACAACATTCAAGGCCCTTAATGTCGGTTTCGGTCACTATTTCGGTGACCGTTCGAAATAGAATTTCGATCATTTCGATCATTTTTCGTACTAGGCCCCCCATATTTCGGTCATTTCGACCATTTCGGTCTAATTGCAGTTTCAACTGGATATTAGAAATTCGATCGAATTTTGCTGAAATTTGAGACCATGACAACAGTTACCAAGTTCCTGTAGAAAGGTCAATAGACAAGTAATTTCACTGGTAGCCTGAGCCATCACCATGTATTCTGCCTCTGTACTGAATCTGGAGACTACAGTCAACTTGTCGCTTCTCCAAGTAATAATATTTCTTCCAACCATCATAGCATATCTTGTAATGGAGCGACGTTCCTCATGTGAACTCGCATAATCAGCATCAACATATGCAGTAACATGAGTGTAGCCATTTGCCCCCTGGAAGAGGCCACATCTCAGTGATTCCTTTAAGGGGCGCAAGATCTGAAGAACATTTTTCCAGTGACTGTAACATGGTTGTGCCCTGTGTTGGCTAGCTCTACTTACGACATAGGATATATCCAGCCTAGTGATGATACGATAAAGGAGTTTGCCAACCAAGCTTCTGTACAATGTAGAATCTTCGAAGACATGATCTGCGGAAGTAGCGTTTCCTTGGATCAACAAGAATACCAGAGGGCTTGCATCCAAGTAATCCAACCTCTGTCAGGATGCCCAAGCAATAATTCCTCCGTGAGAGATGGAGTCCCTCTGGCGTATAATACTTCTATGCCCAGAAAGTAGCGAAGTTGACTGAGGTTGTTGGTGACGAAGACCTTTTGAAAGAAAGTATTGGTCTCTAGTACACCTTCATCATCACCTGTGACTACCATATCATCAACATAGACAACAAGTATGGCATTACTAGCTGGCATCTTCTGACAAAAACAGAGTAGTGAGAGGTTGTTCTCTGGAAGCCAAGTGTGCTGATCTCGGTAATAAGTCAGTCGAACCATGCCCTCGGGATGTGCTTTAGATCGTAGATCGCCTTGCGAAGTCGACATACATACTCCCCCGCAACCTCGTAACCAGGAGACTGCATCATGTAAACTTTCTCCTCCACCGATTGTGTATAAGTGCAAGTATACTTCTACACCAGCCTTGTTCCGTTACCTATCCCTTTGTTGCAGGATGATATGCTATCTTCAAGTGCCCCACCATTACTGCCTTGGATGGTCCTTAGGCTTTGGCTGCAGCCTTCAGATGCTCGGGAGGCTGTTGGCGGCAATTTGGTGGCCCATAAGGGCTCCACCATGCTTTGGCGGCAACCCCTTATGTGCTCTGGAGGCTGATGACAATGATTTGGCGGCCCTCAAGGGCTTTACCAAGGATTGGCAGCGAGCAACAACTTTGCATGTGGCGGTTGGCGCAAGTAGGGGAGCCCTCGGAGGCTCCACCACATGTTGGTGGCATGGGGGAAGCCCGCAGATGCTCCGTCGAGACCTGGAGGTGCGCTAGCATGCGCTGGTCGCGAGATAGAGGTCCAAGGGGCCTTGTGTAGAGTTCACGCAACAATCTAGGGCTGGTGGCGGCAACGGCGTCGAGGTCTAGGTCAGAACACCGACCTAGGACCGTTGCTCTGATACCATATGGAGAACGATGAAGGGTCACAATGAGTTGTCTTATTCAGGAGACCGAGAAATCCTTATATAAAACGAAACCCTAAAGAGTTGAGAACCGGGAAAATATAGAAGTACCTCTAAAGGGGTTACGATGAAATAGGAAACTTAAATAACGTAAATACATCACTAACGTGAGTAAATCAGGTAGGTTTGATTAGGTTCTGATTTTGCGTTATTATTTCCTTTTGGAAGTCCATTCCATGGTCCTATCATTTATCGTAAAGGGAAAGTGTGCTTTTATACGGAAGAAATCATGAAACAGAAAACTTGAGTTTGACTCCCATGTTCCCCTCTTTTTTACCTTTTCTGTAAGATCTGGCGCTTAATTTCCCTTTTCCCAATATGTGAGGCTACACACACTCATCTATTATCCTTTTATCCTCTAATTCCTCTATGGTTTAATATTCAGCCGCAAGTTTTTCAATAACCACTTTTAGAACTCTGTAGTGGGAGCTATTAATGTGCGTAAAGATGATTAAAATGTTTTCTAATTGTGCCTGTTCACCACGCATGGAGGTTGTGTTTTTCCGTTATTGGCTTGTTTTGACTTTGGCCATCCCTATTTTTGAGTTTGATTTTGCACTCATAGCTTATTTGTTTTTTCCACGTGATATGGCATTGCAGGTTTGGTCAACCTATTAAGGTTAATTGGGCATATGCCAGTGGTCAGAGGGAGGATACTTCTGGTTAGGATTTTCTCATATATACTTGCTCCGACATTATATATCTTTTTATTTTTTTTAGTTTGTCTTATTCATAATTTCTTTGAAAAGAAGTGCTATTCATAGTTCATTTCTTAATATCGTGATAAGCTATTATATAATACAGGGCACTTCAACATATTTGTTGGCGATCTTGGTCCTGAGGTTACAGATGCCACCTTATCTGCTTGCTTTTCTACATACTCTAGTTGCTCGTAAGCATTTGCTATGTATCTCTGGTTTTGTAGGTGTTTGAACAAGGCATATGAGCTCTTTCTAACTGCATTTTGCCCCTTCCTAATGAAGTTCTATTTTCCATGTTTCTCATGCCGAAAATTGCCATGGCTTTTATCATGCAGAGATGCTCGAGTCATGTGGGATCAAAAGACGGGACGATCTAGAGGATATGGATTTGTTTCCTTTAGAAACCAGCAGGTAAGTAATGCCATATGTTATCATTATTATTTTTTTGAAGGAATTGCTGGTTGTGTACTTGACTGTTTTCTACATCATGCAGGATGCACAAAGTGCGATCAATGACTTAAATGGTAGGAACCACCATTCTGGAACTTATAAATCTAGTTATAGATTTGTTTTCTAGTTGAATGGAGACTTTTTTCCGAGAAAAAAACTTTGAAAGTGTGGCAAGGTAACTCCCGGCCCCCACAAAAAATAAAATATGAAAAAGAAATCCGGAAACCACGGCTTGCACATATGCTCATTTTTTGGTCGTTGCCAAATATCCCTATCTGTTCCATATTTGCACGAACACCTCCATTAAATGCACTAATTCATGTGAATTTGACTACATTTTTTTAGATAAGAATGCGAGCCATTTTTCTTCATAGGAAAATGTCCTGAACGAGTTTGCCCCCCATTTAATGATGTTTCATCTTTGTGGAAAGGTGTGAAATGGAAAATTTTATTCATCGCAGCGTTAGAGCTCTCTTATATGAGAAAAACTCTAAGGAAAAATTACATAAAGCGGACAGAAGAAATATAGAAATACGAAATAAAGATAAAGAGATATAAATATCTCAACACCTCCCTCAAGATGGAGCATACATGTCAATCTTGCTCAGCTTGGAACAACGGTGAAAAGGTTCTCTAGCAAGAGTTTTGGTAAACATATCTGCAATTTGGTCACCTGAAGCAATGCGAGAGGTGAAAATAAGTCCTTTCTGAATTAGATCACGAGTGTAATGGCAATCCACTTTGATGTTCTTTGCTTTTTCATGGAAGGCTGGATTGTTAGCTATGAATAAAGCAACTTGGTTGGTTATCACATTTGAGGTGCACAGGAAGAGGCACCCCAATAGTTATATCAATCAAGTCAGACTTGATCCACATCATTTCCATGCTCCCTTGGGCCATGACTCGATACTTTGATTCAACGTTAGATCTAGTCACAAATATCTGTTTCTTACTCTTCCATGAAACCAATGAGCTACCTACAAACACAATGAAGCCTGATGTGGACTTCCTATCTTTGGGACACCTACCAGAATCTGCATCAGCACATCCAATAACTGTAAGAGGCATGTCTCTTCCGAACAAAAGTCCTGTACCTGGAGAAGTTTTCAGATACCTCATGATCATGCTAACTGCATCCATATGAACCTACCTGGGTTGTTCCAAAAACTTGCCGATTCTACTAACAACAAATGATATATCATGCTTGGTGATAGTGGCAAACAACAACTTCACTACTAGCTCTCTGTATCATCTCTTATCCACCTTCTCAGAGTTATTATCATAGAGCTTTGCATTAGGATCCATTGGAGTAGTAGCATGTCTACATCTTGTCAAGCCCGTCTCAGATAGAAGGTCATCGTTTTATTTCCTTTGTGTCATCACCTTACCACGCTTATTTCTTGCAAATTCTATACCAAGAAAGTAACGGAGATTGTCAAGATCCTTGGTTAGAAACTGTTGTCCAAGGAAATCCTTAGCTGCCTGTAGTGAATGCCCTGTTTATCACTGCCTATAATAATAATGTCATCTACATAGACCAGAATAGCAACGATACCTCTCTGGATTCTCTTAACAAAAAGAGATTGATCTCCCGTATATCTGACAAACCCCTGTTGATCAATCAACTCTGAGAGCTTCTGAAATCAAGCCCTCGAACTCTGCTTCTGGCCATAGATGGTCTTGTAAAGTCTGCACACCATATGGGACTCCCCCTCAACATCAAACCTTGGTGACTGTTGCATGTAGACTACTTTCTGCAAGTCACCATACAAGAATGCATTATTTACATTTAATTGGAATAGAGGCCAATCATGTACCACAATGACAACAATGAGAATCCTCAGCGTAGAATGACGAGCAACTGGAGAAAATGTATCTTGATAATCCACCCCATAAGTTTGGGTGAACCCACGAGCAACAAGTCTTGCCTTATACCTATCCACAGTACCTTCCGCACGGTGTTTCACCATAAACATTCATTTGCTGCCAACAACATATGCACTAGGGGGAGCTTGTACAATACTCCAAGTACTGCAGGACTGTAACACTGCCATCTCATCCTTCATAGTCAGGCGTCACTGACTACTCTACATTACTTCCTGATATGACCGTGGTATCTCCATGATCGACATGCCCACAACAAACCTCCGAAACTTCTTTGAGAGGCGTGCAAGAGAAACATTGCTTCCTGATATGATTGTGGAATCTCCACGGCCAACATGCCCACAATAAACCTTTGAAACTCCTTTGTGAGACGTGCAAGAGAAACATGAGAAACAAGAGGATACGTAGTGCATGCACGCCTCTTCTTCCATAAGGCAGTAGGAACATCTAGGTCCTCAACTTCCTCCGTGACTGCGATTGGAACATGTAAGGCCTCCTGCACATCAATGTTGTAAACACAAATCATCAAGGCCATCAGTAGAAATCAAATGCTCAATATATACTGGGGCGTGCTGGATGATGAAGGAGGCACATGAGCACGAGCTTTGCACTGATAAACCTGCGGAAAGCAACAGTGTGGTGGAGGAGGTAGTGGAGGTGGTGGTGGTGGTGTCGAAGGTGCTGCGGAAGTGGAGCCTGGAGTAGATAAAATCGGAGGTTGAGGCATGTATACCTCTTCTCCATTCTCTGAAGGAATCAACTTGTCATCTGTAGTGGAGAAATACATAATAGACTCAAAGAAGGTGGCATTCGCACTAACATTATATTTTCTTCGAACATGGTCAAAGCAACGATATTCTTTTTGGGTCCTGTAATACCCCACAAAATGCATTTAGCAACTCTATGAGAGAGCTTGTCAATTGTCATGATTTGGAGACGTCTGCTGAACAAAAGCAATCGACCCAAAAACGAGGAGTAAGAGAGAAAAGGCCTGTCTCAAGAAACACAATCGAGAACGTGATCTTGTCCACCAGAACCGACGAGGGCATACGATTCACCAGGTAGCAAGCAGTTAGAACCGCATCCCCCCAATATGAATGAGGAGCACTGCTTTGGATCAAGAGAGTCCCGGTAACATCCAAAAGGTGGTGATGTTTTCGTCCAACCACCCCATTCTGTTGACAATATAAACACAAGAAGGTTGATGAACAATATTAAAGGTTCTAAGAAATTGAGAAAGAGTTGAATACTGCACACTTCTAATGCATTATCAGAACGGATATACTTGACATTTGGCAGAGAAAACATTCCTTATTTTATTAATAAAAGACTGAATATTGTTTTTAAGAAGAAAAAATCAAGACAATCTTGAAAAATCATCCACAACAACAAGATAAAGCCTCTGCCCTTGATGGTTTGGGTCACGACTTGAACCCCAAATATCAAGATGAATTAACTCAAAAATACTATGACTACTTCGATTCTGACGATTTTGAAAGGTAGACCGATGATGCTTCCCAAGCTAGCAGGCCTCACACTGGAAGGTAGAGCAAGGAGAAATCTGTAGAAGTTCATGACATAGCTTCTGCTGAGGAAGATGACCAAATCGAAGACGTCACACATAGAGAGAAACAGATCCAGTATTAAGAGGTGAAGCACCGACATATGGAGATTGTACCGGTCTATATAGACCTCCTTGCCCACGACATGATCTAATCATCGTGCTCGTCAGAATGTCCTGGAACACTGGAGTTGATGGGCCAAGTATGACTGTATGAGGCAACAATGTTAATCCTTGGTGATTTGACTAATAGATGGTAAATTCATAGAAAATTCAGGATTATAAAGAACATTATGAAGTCACATTACAGAAGTTAACTGCACCTCCCCCTGACCAATGATGGGAGAGTGTGTCCCATATGCTATTATTACCGATCTCCTTGATCGAGTCGATTTGTATGTACTAAACTGTCCTCTGTCATCACAAATATGATGTGATACTCCTGAATGCATAGTCCATTCTAACAAATCTGCCATGTAATAGCTAGTAAGAGCATATGCTGTACATGATGTGGATGCTGAGCAGTTACCTCTGAGGATCTTGAAGGAGAGATGGTTGACCCAGGATCAGGCATAATCTCTCTGAGCCACGCTATAAGCTCATCGAATCTCTGATCAGATGCATGTGATGGGCTACCAACCTGCTGAGTCTGCTCTGCAACTTGTGCTGAAGAAGGAAACCCATGCTTATAGTAGCAATGTTTCCTTAGAGTGGCCTGACCTATGGCAGTAAGTGCATGGCTGACAAGGTCGACTACTCCTTCCCCTGCCATGGTTACCATGACCACGGTACTGTGTAGGGCTCCCCCTACCACGAGATGCAGCTATAGCTGAAGAGGTCGAGCCTGCTTAATATGCGATATTCCTCCTCCATTGGAGGTATGGTGGCATCAGTAAGAATCTGTGCTCGAGCAGCGTCATACTCAGGATCAAGAGTTGCTAGAAAAACTCCGGTCATCACTGAATCTCTGTAGCCTTGAGTTGCTCTGGTGTGACAGTCAAGGGAATGAAGAGAAGACGCTTCTCAAACATACCCCTTAGAGAAGTGTAAAGGGTATGGAGAGGACGGTCATTCTGCCTCGATATGAAGATATCATGCTGAAGCTGCAATATCTTCGACTCGTTTTTTCTCCAGAGATTATGTAGCGGCGAGAATGTCCCATGTAGCCTTTGCTGTAGGCTAACTTAGAATATCGTTGGCTATCTCCTTTGACACAGTTGCAGATAGCAACACACACACATATACGTCGTCTGCCTCCCGTGAGACATTAACCCCGGTCTTGTCACTTGGCTCCTCCTTCGTGAGGATGTGTTTTTTACCATTACATTGCATTAGGCTCATGAACTGCATGGCCCGTAGTTCATAATTCGTTCCATCCATCTTGACGATGGGTGCTGGATCTTTGAAGGCATCCATGGATGAAGCATCTGCTTTGTTGTCTGACATAATGACAACAATATCCAAGACTAGGGTTGCAAACTGAAATAACTGCGTCTATACTGAATATGAGAAGATGGTTGTGGGTGTAGACTCATACCACAACCTCTTCCATCCGTTGGACGCCTCTTTGGGTAACTAACGTGATTTTAGATGATCAAATCACACCCTAAGAACCTAGAAACAAACCTAATAGGAGACGATGCCTGTTGAAGATGACCTGAGTCGTGGGAACGGAGGCGGTGACCTTAGAGTTCCACAACAAGGTGTCCGCGGTGGCAGCTCGGATTGCTGTAGCTAGTCCGGCAGCGGCAACTGATGTCGCCGTTCTGGGGTGCGACTGCTGTTGCTGCTACTTCAACTGTGCGCAGCACAGGAATGATCGGTGGTGGAGGCCGGTTGCGTGAGATGTGTTGGGGGATGCTGTCGTGGATCCAACTGTGCACGGCGTAGGAATGACCGACGACGGCGGTGGTTGCGCGAGGTGCACTAGGGTTTAGGTGGGGTGGGGTATCTAGGACACATGCTTCGGTCTAAGACCGTCACTCTGATACCATGCGGAAGGCGTGAAATGAATAGTTTTATTCGTCATAGCCCTAGAGCTTTCTTATATAGGTGAAAAGCTCTAAGGGAAATTACATAACGTGGACAGAAGAATTAAAGAGATACGGAACAAAGATAAAGAGATATAAATATCTCAAGAATCTATAGTGGCAAAAGACCGTGGATCTTTTGGCCTATGTTTTATCAAGATCGTGTTTTTTTCACAGGGGGATTAAGCCCTCAGGGAGATTGAGCATAGTAAAACCATAGGCAAGGGGTCCTACTTTCTATGACGATATTATGGCCATGCACATAGCCTGGTTTCTGCATTCTGCATTGATGCTCATTCTTTTGTTGTTACGTGAATACCCTATTTCCATATTTGCATGGGTACCCCCCATAAAATTTCCCCATTCATGCAAATGCTCTCTTATTTTTATTAAAGGGTGTTGAGTATGAATTAGATGTAAAAACATCATAATATTGTGACCATATATTCTGTTTTTTCCCCTTCCAACCCCTCCATTTTCTCATTTACACCTCAAAACCCCACCTAAAATATATCTCTGAAGTGTGAAGTCAATATTTAAATGCAGGAATACAATTTCAGAAATGCTTCGTTCCTGGAGTTTATGACTATATACTCGTTAAGATAAGACTTCAATTCAAATAATACCCTCTTTCTAAAGCTGCAGTAATTTAACACTGTTGAATGTGGATATTAAGATCATGGCTTCGAATTTTGCCGAAATTCAGATTCGACAAGTTACTGAAATCAACAAGAAAAACTGACATTTATGACCTTGAGAGCTACCGATAGAAGAGCTGATCACTGAAATGGTCGAAATATTGCCGAAATTTCAGCTGAAATATCATTTCGACTGGTTACCAATATGTTGGCCGAAACCGATGTTTAAGTCCTTAATTCAGATATGGGCAAGTTTTCAAAAGCTGGTATTCGGTGATAGAGTTGGAACGTAAAATATTTTTGGCTAGTATATGTTAAAAATGTACTAAGCCTTCTTCCACTATAAGTAGGGTTGGCTACATGGATTCTTGCTCAAATCCATGTTGAAAGATTCGACCATTTTTTACGCTGGCCATTGAGTCGTCGACTACCTAGTGCAACCCCTGCAAGAGTGGGATTTGAAGCCTGGTCTTTTGTGTGGAAGACACTGTACTACCGCTTGACCATTAAGTGGGTACTTTGGCTAGTATATGTTCTTCCAATAAATATACTATTTTCTATTCAATAGCACATGAGAATATATGCGTTAGATACTTTCTCTATCCGATATCATTGAAATTATAAAACTGAGTCATAGTTTTTTTTGGTAGGGGTAGATATTTGGAATCGACAATTAAAGTGATTGCTTTACTAGATAGAGAGCAATTTGCATTTGATCACTAATATAGTATAGGTGAACTTTCACATGGAATCCTTTTGGTAGATAATTCAGATGTTATGCACCTGTTGCTGATGCTGTAAATGGCAAATGTGGGAATTTGGGGGGGGGGGTGCAAGGAACTGTGCATGATGCTTTCGCTTATCTCGTTGGAAGAGTTGTTATTGGGCAGGGACTGTTGAAATCCAGTTATTGCTCGGGTTGCTGGATGCAAGGTTTTAAGAAACATGAGGCAGATTGGGGCAACTTTCCGTCATCGAGGCGAGAGCCAGGCCTCAGTTTATAGAGAAAATACACGTAAAAACTGTTACTAAACATAACTATATCGTCATAACCTAAACTACAAATCTTATCATACAATATTTATCATAAATCCAACATTTGAATACACTCACATTTAATAAACACATACATTATAGCATATTAATCGTATATGTTCTGAATTCGTGATTAATAAACACAGACATTATAGCATATTCAACATATAGTTTCTTGAGACTACGCCATATTTGTTGTATTGGTACACTGAATAAAACATTAGTAATTGTTATGAAAATTGTTCATATTAACTAAAAACAATTTCTACAAACATACGTGCTTTCTTTGATAGAGTGATCATCGTAACATAAATACAAACAACAATAACAAAGCCTTTTCCCACAATTAAGTAGGGTCGGCTACATGGATTCTTCGCCTCCATTCAGTTCTATTATGGGTCAATCTCGGGCTTATATCCAAAAAACTGAGATCTCTTCGTATAGTCTCGTTCCAACATTTCTTGGGTCGTCCTCGCCCTCTCTTAGCCTGCTCAACATCCCGGCATTCTCATCTCCTAACTGGTGCATCAACTGATCTTCTTTGCAAATGACCCAACCATCTTAAGCAGTTTTCTCGCATCTTATCCTCGATCGGAGCTACACCAACTTTCTTTCTGATTGCATCATTCAGAATCTGATCTTTACGTGTGTGTCCACACATCCACATTAGCATTTTCATTTCTGTTGCAACCATTCTCTGCACTTGTCTATGGTTCACAGGCCAACACTAAAATCCATAGATCATTGTAACACAAATGTAAAATATATATTGATGAAATATTATGTTATGTGAGTAACACATAACACTGCATTATAATATATGTTGTGACTATACGATTAATATTGGGTTTGGACATATAGACTTGGTTCATCATAATATGATGCTGTTATATTATAATAGATTAGGTTTATTATTATTATACATGGGACGATTAATATAATATGTTGTAATTGTGACTTGTAAATATGTGAATAACATATATATGTTAAGTTTAATGCTATTTTTTTGGCAATGGGTTTTAAAGGGATGAATGCTGTTGGAGTTAAAAATTAGTCGCTTCCTAAGAACATGGCATTCCGAATTTGAATGCTATGAACTATAAAACGACAGTTAATGAGATGGTGATCGAGAATCACTTGTTAGTTATTCCGGATGTCAACTAGGTATGATGGTTACTTTATACCTTTTATATTACTATAGAAGTATAACTTTATTAGGTTTTATTTCCCTAAAAATACACAACAAATTTGAGGCAACACCTCATCGCCTTGAGCACTTGGCTATGCCTAGTAATGTCCAAAGCGCTCCTAGTGCTCACTTAGGCGACCGGGCGAGGCGAGACCCTAGTACCTTGTCACCCTTCAAGTGAGGCATTTTGCCTCAGGCGCTGCCTGGGCGAGCGCATGCCTTGAGGCTTTGGGCCCTCATGGTGAGTGCCTTAGGCAAACATAATGTTTTCTGTCCACTTTTTGTGATTTTATCCATATATAAGTTTTTATATTAGATACATATCAGTTCTAATTCAAAGTATCGTTGATACACCTTCTTATATATATGTATGTAAATATGTGTATATATAATTTACACACACACACACACACTTCGATTACATATATGTCTGTATACACATTCATATTTTACATGCGGATTGACATGCACTGAAAGATAAGTTGCTACCGAAAGCGGCATTCGTCAGATGTGTAGACATCTACATAGTCACAAACTCACAAGTTACTAATCAACAAAAACAAAGCTAACCAAACTCATAAGTTACTAATCAACAAATTCACAAGTTACTAATCATTGTAATCAACAAACACAAAGCTAATCAATGTTCTCAAATGATAAATAAAAGATATAATAATTAACTAACCTTATAGTTATTGACATGAATTTGTTGTACCACATTTAACATAATAAACTTAAAGCTGGCTAACCTTATATAAGTTGACCAATATGCAAATCAACAAGTTTCACTCCTAAAAAATCCTAAGCTTCTTCATTATGGAAATAAGGTAGAGGAATTTTGCAAATAGTTGTGGTGGTGCATTCAACCAAGGTAGAAGTACACTATAACAAAATTCTGAAAGCGAAAAACCCTAATCGAGTTGCTGGCGGAAGGAGTTGGAGAAGAGGGAGCTACGAGTCGACGACAATGAAGGTACATCATAGGAGTTGTCGACTCATCGTCGAATCCCGGAGGAGGCGGTGACGGAGCTCGGGAACCACATGGGGAGCTACTAGGTGATGGAGCTCGGTGGTCCAGGACCTTTTGCGCGAGGGGCTTGAGGGATGAGGGTTACTGTTCGACAATACCCCCAAATCCCTCCCCAGTTGGGTATTCGGATCTTGGATTTTTTCCATTCTAAACTTATATGCAAAAGTCGGCCGATTAGTCGGCCAACTGGATTGATTACTTAGGCGATTAATCGGGATGATTTGACTATATGCCAATTTGGCCTAGTCAAGTCGGCTACCCTCTCGACTCGACTAGTCAGTCTAATCGATCGACTTTTACAACCGTGTTTGACAGCTCTTGGGGATGAGCTTCTCACGATCAGGTGTTAAGTGAAGTGATTAACAAGGGTCACATAATCGAAGGCTTCGAGTGTTAGAGACACGAGGTCCTTTTTGGGAAATGTAATTGAATAAGGAACCTTTTCTCCTCACACAAAAGATGGCATACGATTGATGAGATAACAAGAAGTAATGATGCCACCTCTCTGATAAGAGTAAGAAGCTTGACTTGGTGTAGGTACATGAAGTCTAATGAAGAATCCCAAGAAATTTGAAGTACTGATGAGATAACAAGAAGTAATGATGTTACCTCTCTGATAAGAGTAAGAAGCTTGACTTGGTGTAGGTACATGAAGTCTAATGAAGAATCCCAAGAAATTTGAAGAACTGAGACCACTGATCAGTTCAAAACTTCCATTGTCTGAGCGAACATACTTAACATTAGCTTTCTTTATTCAGATATAAAATAGATTGTACATACTTGTACATACTTAACATTAGCATAAAATAGATTTTTATTTAAATGATAAAAGCTTACATAATTGAATCAGCTTTAGACTAAATTTCTATCGAAACTAAATAAATCAGATCATCTGTACTAACCTTAGCTGAAGCTTGATTGAAATGAAATAAGAGTATGTGCCATACATTGTTGAATGTTAGTTCTAAAAAGTATTAATTAGTTCAATATTTATAAAATG
Source organism: Ottelia alismoides (assembly GCA_037367405.1). Lineage (NCBI taxonomy): Eukaryota > Viridiplantae > Streptophyta > Magnoliopsida > Alismatales > Hydrocharitaceae > Ottelia > Ottelia alismoides. The sequence goes on from JAZKJV010001235.1 coordinate 326,768, forward strand.
TGCATATTTAAGGTTTAATTGTAGGAAAAGGCTTTGTTGTTGTTGTGTTGTTGTATTCTAAATTAAACGTTTAACAAACTGAGTTGAAGTTTCATGAGTGAGGACTGTGTTGAATAGCCTTAATAGAGCTTGATCATTATTTTCATCCTATCGAATCCCTTAAATATGCTAAACGGATTTCACCAGCATTAGGTAGGTTTTGCCTACATTTGGTTTGATTAGACTCCTCTTTGGGCCACGTTTTCAAGGAAAATTGGGGGGAGGGGTGCTAATTGAAATGGTTAGCCTTGCAGTGACTTATATGAGTCATGAGGGATGCCCGAGGAGGTTGTGGGGGTGGGCTGTGTGATTTGTTCTATAAGGTGGGTGGTTAGCTCTAGGGAGGATCCATCTGCAAATTAGTTGGTTTTTAGTTGGGGTTTTGTTCTTTTTTATGTCAGTCACCCCTGGGAATGCGAGTGGCTTGAGGGAGAAGGGAACACAAAGAATCCTTAGGGGTGTATGTCCTTGGGCGATGGATTTTGCAGTCTTGCAGGACAAGAGACATATATTGAGGTCTGTAATGTTTGTATGTGGATGTAGATTTGGTGGACGGTAATGTCTGCCGGGAACAGATTCCTCGTATAGATCGAATCGCGGAAAGATTATCAAGTTTGATAAGCGGATCCTGCATGGTATATCAACAACAACTATCGAAGAAAATTTCTATCACAGAAAATCATCCACAGATGTACGGAGAAATTTTAACATGGAAAACCCTCAATGTGAAGGAAAAAACCACAGGGTTGATCGCAACCCAAAATCAAGCACTATAACCGAAATAATCTTCCGTGAGGGGCTTACAGAATGCCGGCCCTCTATACGGTGTTACAATCATCAAATAATGGAGAATAGTAGAGAGGAGAAATATGCCTACTGGTAAATCCGTCACCAAACTATAAGGAAGAATTCTGGAGAAGAACTGCTCCAAAGGTTACTCCCTTCAAACTCTGCGGCAGACACTGACCTTCTTTTTCTTCTTCCTCTCTCTGTTATTTCTTTCTTGTGCTAGGAGAGCTTGTGTTGGGATGATCCCGTTATGCACCCCATACCCCCTATTTATACTCCATGGAGATGAGCAAATAAGGAAACTTGAACTCCTACTTCTACTAGGATTAGGAAAAAATGACTCTCAATCCTAAAATATAATTGATATTTCTTTTTTCAAATAGGACTACATGGACTACCAATGTCTTATATATATGGACTAGGTTCTCACAAGGAGGGGAACCCATCCAACAAATCTCCCCTTTACCGATGATGTTGGAACTGCTCCAAATCTGCGAAGGAGCAACATCTCTCGAACTTTCCAAGCGGTAAAGTCTTTCTCATTATGTCGGTACCGTTGTCATATTTATGTATGGATCTTGTCAAGTACAAGCTGCTTCGATTCTAACACATCACATATCCAATGATATCTGACATCGATGTGCTTCGATCTTGCTTGGAATGTAGAGTTCTTGCCAAGATGAATGACACTCTAACTATCACAGTAAAGCATGTGCTTGTCCTGATGAAAATCAAGTTTCTGCATGAACTTCTTCATCCACAACAACTCCTTGCATGCCTCTGTAACTGCAATGAACTCAACCCCTGTAGTTGATAAAGCAACACACTTCTGATTACGAGACTGCCAAGATACTGCATTGCCTGCAAAGGATATCATGTAACCAGATATGGATCTTCTCCCATCAATGTCACTTGCCATATCTGAATCTGTGTATCCAAGAAGAATATGCTTCTCTGCTCCAAATCAAAGAGAGTATCTGCTAGTACTTCGAAGATATCTCAAGATCCATTTAACTGCTTCTCAATGCTATTTTCTTGGATTTGAGATGAACCTACTAAGAACTCCAACTGCATGAGCAATATTTGGCCTCGTACAAATCATGGCATACATGAGACTACCCATGGCTGATGCATAGGGAACTTTTTCCATATCTTTCTTCTATGCATTGTTTTGTGAGCTATCTTTGGAACTTAACTTGAAATGCGTTCTAAGAGGGTGCTAGCTGGCTTTGCCTTCTACATATGAAATCTTTGAAGTACATTCTCAATATACTTCTCTTGTGAAAGCTGAAGTTTCCTCGCTCCCCTGTCTCGAGTGATCTTCATGTCCAATATCTGATTTACATGTCCCAAATCCTTAATGGTAAAGGACTTACTCAACTCCTTTTTCAAGCTAGAAATTATCTCTTTATTGTTGCCTACAATTAACATGTCGTCAATATAAACCAATAATATGATGAAATCATCACCTGACAATTTCTGCACGGACACAATGGTCTAATGTGGTCTTGGAGTAACCATGCTCCCCCATGAACGAGTCAAACTTCTTGTATCACTGCATGTGTGCTTGCTTCAAGCCATATAGACTCTTCTTTAATCTGTAAATATAGTCTTCCTTGCCTTTGGATGTAAAGCCCTCTGATTGCAACATGTAAATTTCCTCCTCAAGGTTACCATCGAGGAAAGATATCTTCACATCCATCTGTTCAACATTCATATCGAGACTAGCTGCCAAGCTGAGAACTACCCTGATAGAAGATACCTTCACCACAAGAGAAAAGATCCCCTCAAAGTCAACTCCCTTCCTTTGGTTAAAACCTTTCACAACCAACCTAGCTTTGCACCTTAGGTTTGTAAAGTATTCATCATGTTTTACTTTATAAATCCACTTGTTTCTCACGCTTGCCTTTGGGCAACTTAACAAGGTTGGAGGTATGATTGTCATGAAGGGACTTCATTTCCTCTTTCATAGCTTCTACCCATTTCTCCTTATTTGCATCTTTTAAGGCTTCTTCATAGCATTTGGGCTCTCCACCGTCTGTCAACAAAATTTACTCATGTGCAGAATATCTGGTGGAGGGTCGCTTTTATCTCACGGGGCTTTATGGTGGGAGAGTATCGGAAGAAGAAGAGCTCTCATCATCGTGCACACCTTCATCTTCATCACCATCAGGAGTGAAGATCTGTGGTACATCCTTCTCATATCTTACATCTGATACCTGTTCATATGCATCATCTGGCACCACATGTGGAGCCCTCTGCAAAGGAACTAGCTTCATATCTTTTGGCTGATAGCTACTCAAAGTAGATCTAAACTTTCCTGAAAAATCATCAATGAACGTAACAAAATAAAGTGCACCACCAAGAAAACTTACTTTCAACGGAACACAAATATCTGTGTGAACAAGCTCCAATGGTTGCCTTTTCCTAGAAAGTGGATGTCTCTTGAAGGAGTCTCTCGTCTGCTTCCCAACCAAGCAGTGTGTGCATCTCTACAACTTCTCTTTTTTGACATCTATCAGCATATTCTTCCTCACCAAACACTGCAACCCCTTCTCGCTCATGTGCCTCAGTCGTCGATGCCAGAACTCAATGGATTTTGCATCTTCAGTCACATAAGTAACATCATGGGAAATGAATGTATTCATGTTGTAAAGATTGTTGCTATACTTCTTACCACGAGCAACAATCAAAGATCCTCGAGTAAGCTTCCATGACCTCCACCAAAAGTGTCAAGGTATCCTTAATCATCAAGCTTGCCTGTAGAAATGAGATTTAAGTGCATGTCTAGTGCATGCCTCACATCTTTGAACGTTAACACCGCTTCATTGGTATTCTTCAATGCAATATTGCCAATGCCAACAATATGGGACAAAGAATCATTCCCCATCTTTAATGCGCCAAAATCACCAGCTATATATGAGGAGAAAAACTCTCTCTGAGATGTGACATGTAGAGCAGATCTGCTATCAACTAGCCAAGAAGTACCATCCTGTGCGACATTTACTATCTCCTCATCACAGACAATGAGGAGCATCACCATCCAAGGGTACATGTGGAGATAGACTAATAACATAAACAACAGTATAAAGTGCTTCACACTAAAACAAGTTAGGCAACTTAGCTTCAGAAAGGAGACATCTGACTCTCTTTCAAGGTCCTGTTCATTCTCTCTGCCATCCCGTTCAATTGTGGCGTCTTGGGTGGAGTCTTTTGGTGTCTGATACCATGAGATATGTAAAACTCATCTAATGTCCCAATATACTCACCACCATTGTCACTGCGGATGTACTTAAGTTTCTTCTTAGATTGTCGCTCCACTAGCGCATGGAAGTCTTTGAAAACACCAAGAACTTGGTCCTTCCTCTTTAAGTAGATTCAAACTTTCGTGAAAAATCATCAATGAATGTAACAAAATAAAGTGCACCACCAAGAGAACTTACTTTCAACAGAACACAAATATGTGTGTGAACAAGCTCCAATGGTTGCATTTTCCTAAAAAGTGGATGTCTCTTGAAGGAATCTCTCGTCTGCTTCCCAACCAAGCAGTGTGTGCATCTCTACTGCTTCTCTTTTTTGACATCTTTCTGCATATTCTTCCTCACCAAACACTGCAACCCCTTCTCGCTCATGTGCCTCAATCGCCGATGCCACAACTCAATGGATTTTGCATCTCCAGTCACATAAGCAACATCACGGGAAATGAATGTATTCATGTTGTAAAGATTGTTGCTATACTTCTTACCACGAGCAACAACTAAAGATCCTCGGGTAAGCATCCATTGACCTCCACCAAAAGTGTTAAGGTATCCTTCATCATCAAGCTTGCCTGTAGAAATGAGATTTAAGTGCATGTCTGGTGCATGCCTCACATCTTTGAACGTCAACACAGCTTCATTGGTATTCTTCAATGATATTGCCAATGCCAACAATATTGGACAAAGAATCATTCCGCATCTTCAATGTGCCAAAATCATCAGGTGTATATGAGGAGAAAAACTCTCTCTGAGATTTGACATGTAGAGCAGATCCGCTACCAACTAGCCAAGAAGTACCATCTTGTGCGACATTTACTATCTCCTCATCACAGACAATGAGGAGCTCATGAATGCAGTTGCAACAACTTGTTTATTCTTTTTCTCTTCCTCTGAATGTGAAGAGTTTCCTTGGATTTTTCTTCGCATCTCCTCATTGAGAATCCCAGATTTGACTGTCTCTAAAGAAACGACCTCATTGACTGCAGAATTCATAAGTGAGACTCTGAAAGTCTCATGAATCTGGTAGAGTAGCAAGCAGTAACAATCCTAACATCTCATCTTCAAAATTTTTCCCCATGCTCGTCAACTGACTAGTAATTCCTTGGAATTTATTCAGAATATCTAGTATAGAGCTGCTTTCCTTGAACCTCAAGTTCACTAGTCTCTTGAGAAGAAACAGTTTGTTACTTCCCGTCTTGGAGGCATAAAGATTTCCAACTTCAGCCACAAGCTTATAGCGTGACTTTCATCTTAGATATGGTTGTAGACATTCTCATCAACAAACTATCTTATGAAGCCACAAATCTACTCGTGTTCAAACTTCCATTCTTCATCTATTTTGGCTTCGGGCTTCTGCGTGGAGAACACCGGAAGGGGCATATCATTCACATATAAAAGATCCTTCATCTTATTCTTACACAAATTGTAATTAGTCCCATTAAGACTAATCATCCTGCTCGAACCATACTCCATCTTGTAATCTACCATTGAACCTTGCTCTGATACCACTTGTCGGGAACAGATTCCTCGTATAGATCAAATTGCGGAAAAATTATCAAGATTGATAAGCGAATCCTGCACGGTATATCAACAACTACTGAAAAAAATTTCGTCCACAGATGCACAGAAAAATTTAACGTGGAAAAGCTTTAATGTGAGGGAAAAAACCACGGGGTTGATCGCAACCCAAAAACAAGCACTATAATTGAAATAATCTCCGTGAGGGGCTTATAGAATGCCGGTCCTCTATACAACGCTACAAATCACCAAATAATTGGGAATAATAGAGGAGAAATAACACCCAATGATAAATTCGTCGCCAAACTATAGGGAAGAATGCTGGAGAAGAACTGATCCAAAGGTTACTCCCTTCAAACCCTGCGACAGCCTCGAACCTTTTTTTCCTTCTTCCTCTCTCTCTCTCTCTTATTTCTTCTTGTGATATGAGAGCTTGTGTTGAGATGATTCTGTATGCACCCCATACCCTTATTTATACTCCATGGAGATGAGCAAATGAGGAAACTTGAACTCCTTCTAATAAGATTAGGAAAAGATGACTCCTAATCCTAAAAGACATTTGATCTTTCCTTTTCCAAATAGGACTACCAATGTCTTATATATATGGACTAGGTTCCCACAAGGAGGGGAACCTATCCAACAATGTCTAGAATGAATGTGTTTCAGGTGAAGGGGGTGGTAGGGCCACCTAGTGGTCGGATACTTGAGTGAATGGACATTTTGATGTGGTCAGCTTGAGAAAATTCGGCGCAAATTGTGGAGTGGAGGGTGGATGTTTGATCGTTTGGGTGGTGGGGGTGTACTTGATTGTTGATAATTGCGAAAAATACCTTGAGGTTTATGTCTTATTGCCTCGAGACACGAATTTAAAAATTGTTTGAAAATAGGAAGCGAAAGCGTTATCATAGAAAAAAGAGATAAAACAATGAAGAACAAGAAGATTTAATGTGGAACCCTACTCCGTGAGGAGCAGGATGAAACCACGGGAGAAGCCCTCAAAGGGCATGTTTTGCATTGCACTTTCTCAATTGACACAGGAGGTCTGGGGCTCCTTATATAGCCTCTCCAGAGCCTCTAAGTCCCACCACTGGACAATGTGGGACTAAACATATGGATGGGGTAAATGGATCTTCTCCATGATCTATTTACCCTCTACAACTCAATAGGTGCACATAACAAATACTCCAACACTCCCCCTCAAGCTGGAGCATGCAATGCTCAGCTTGGACAAACAGAAAGAAACTCAACTCCACGCTACGTGACACTACGGACAATATCAACCTAACGCACACAACTGCTGCTGTCGAGGACGTTGCTTCTCATGCCATGCAGGTGAGGAGGACTAACGAACTGGAGTGTGAGTCTGCTAAATCTCCTCGTCGGAGAGCATGCGCTCTGAACCGCGCATGTCAGAGTCTCTGCAACTGTAAATGAGTCTCCTCGTCGGAGTGCTCTGGCTCGTCACAATATTGTGGACAACTGCTCCATCTTTGAAAAGGGCCGAACTGAAAAAGGTCGTGGCTGTGCAATCCTCATCGGAGTCCACGGTCGCTGAGGAATGGAGTCTGAAAACGTCTCCTCGTCGGAGAACTGGGTCTCTCCCATCTGGCTCAGAGAATAGTGCACTGCTCTGCTGTACCTATGATACCACATGAAAACCTTTGCCAACATGGCATAGGGAATGATCCTCTACTCTGGAGTCCCTGTGGCTTACATGAAAACCCTGGCCGAAACATGAAAAGATGGGGATCATAACAAAAGTTGGCAAACATGTGCTCAGCTAAAATAAGATCGCATCCTTGTGCGTGTCTGAAAATGAGTCTTTCTGGAGAACTCGAAAATGGGTCTCAACGTGGAGTGCCTCGAACTTGGACACTGACCACTCTGTCGAGTCTGAACAACTGCGCATGGAGAATCATCATCTGAAAACTGTAGAGTCTGATCAACTGGTTGGCCTGAAGACTGGCATCTGAATCTGGAATATCTAGACCTGAGACTCTACATAATAGTCCCCCTTTCTCCCATACTTGTCGGAAAATGATGACATCGACAGTTGGGAGAAGACAACATAAATGGGGACAAAACATCACTGAGCCAATCACAAAATTTTCGGCTTCTCAAATCATGAATAATTTCAATAATCCGTTTCTCTCCTTTTCGATTTTTTTGCAAAATTTTCTTTCTTTTTTCCCGGCTATTTCTCTTTTAGCCGTCATTTCTCTCTTTTTTCTTTTTTTTTAAATTTTTTCTCAAGTATGCGTACGGCTTTTGAATTGTACGCGCCTTTTTTTTGAAATAAATGCCTCTCTCTCCTTTTTTGAATATCGACCTACTGCAACTTGCTCCCCTCCATTTTTTTAAAAAATGCTGGGCCCTCCGGTTTATTTGGGGTTCCCCAGTGGGAACCCTTCGCATACACAGGAGCCACCCGTAAGAAGAGCGTTGCCAAGGCGCGTTAGGGCGTTTGCGGGATCTCGTAGAGATTCGGCACGAGAATCGCACCCCGGGGGAAGGAGCTGGTGGGAGATCGTCGCTAGGGAGGAGAGCTGTGCGCGCCTGCGTCGGGGCAGCTCCGCTTTATGTACCTTTCTCGATGAAGGATGCCTGCACGAGCCCTGCGCGCTTGCGCGAGTGGCTAGGGCGCGCGATCGGTCTAGACAGAGGAGGAACCGAAGGCTGTGGGATGGCTGCACAGGAGAGATCTGTTGTGGAGAGGATGCTCTGGGGAGAGGAGGTGCGGCTTCGCTGGAGCCGCGTGGAGATGATGGAGACTCAGGGAAAATCTTGTTGCCATGATGCATCGTCGCGAGGAGATGGGCTACGGGACTGGAGTACGGCACTGGATACCGCCTGGAGGGGCAGCTTCGAGGGTTTTGCTCCATCGTGATGCTGGAGCATGTGCAACCGAACCCCGTGATCAGGGTTTCTAAAGAAACCCTAAAAAACAAACTTGATGAAAATCATATCTTAAAAAAAATCGATCTTCAAGAATGATCATTAATCGAATCTTGAAAAACAAAGAATGTGAAATCCTCGAGAATCGAACTCGCTCTGATACCATGTTAGAAAATAGGAAGCGGAAGCGGAATCATAAAATAAAGAGATAAAATAATGAAGAACAAGAAGATTTAACGTAGAACCCTACTCCATGAGGAGCGGGATGAAACCACGGGAGAAGCCCTCAGAGGAGCATGTTATGCATTGCACTTTTTCAACTGATACGGGAGGTTTGGGGCTCCTTATATAGCCTCTCCAGAGCCTCCAAGTCCCACCACTGGACAATGTGGGACTAAACATATGGATGGGGTAAATGGATCTTCTCCAGGATCCATTTACCCTGCTACAACTCAATAGACGCACATAACAAATACTCCAACAAAAATCATTAATGGTTATGAGGACCCGAGGATGATGATGGCTATGGCTAGTTGTGTTGGTTGCACACTAGTTTTGTATGGAAGAGACTTCAAGGTGTGGTCTTGAGCTTGGAGGATAGATCGACATGTTGGTAGTACAAAAAGGCAATGATGGTAATATTTCGGGAATGATGAGCTTGAGTTGGATTAAGTATAGGATCATATCTTGGAGCTCCTATCTGAGGTCAAGGATGTTCGGAGGTTTTCCCGGTGTTTTATGTCATAACAACTAACAAGGCAAAGACTTTGTATCAAATGGTTTGATCGTTAATCAAGGACGTGGTGTGTACTTTAAATTTGAGCATGTTTGGCTGCGTGAGCAAAGGTTTCGACAGATGGTGGAGTACTAGATAGGGGTTTGGGATGAGGCCATGATCACATGGGGACTATGGCAGCAAGATTAGCTTGTGATTTTTCATGTTTGAATTCAAGAAAACCTCGAGGAAGGTTGAGCATAGGAGAAGGTGACAGCTGCTGCAAGAGATCGGATATCATGACAACTTAGAAGACGAGATATCGCTAGAAATGAAGAGGAGGAGCCAACTGGACTTAGTTAGGGAGGCTGATTTAAAGATGGATTTTCGATGGAAACAGATGTTCCAATATATTGAGGTGGGGGTGGGGTTAGGATTTTGGACTGTCACCTAGTTTGGATGGCAAATGGACCCTTGAAGTAGTGGTTGTATGCTTGTTGGTGTGGCGAAGTATGTTGGTTGCCAAAATGCTCAAAGTAAATGGGACGTGAATTTGGACAAAATCTTTCCGGTTTGTGATGGTGGAGAGGACATGGATCACCTATTCTTCTCTTGTTCAGCCTCGGTTCAGGTGGGGATGGGGATCACAAGGATAATGTCGAGCCTATTTGAGATCCAGATCTAGAAGGCTGGTCAGGGATTGGCAATAGAAGATGCTAAAGTTGGAGTTGGCTACTTTTTGTGTTGTGCGAGCCATTTAGCTTGAGAGCTAAATACATCATACTATAGAGGCGAATGATATTATGTTGAAATATAGTGTGCCTCACAAAGCGCTATACCATGTGTGTTGTTGAATTGATGATGCATTTGTAAGCGTCAATTTGTGTATTGTGGTGTTTTGATATACTCCAATGTTTTTTAAATAAATTTTGGATGACATCCCATATTGGTAAACGCTCTTTGCATCTAATTAACATTGGATGTATACCTGCTGAAAATATAATTAATATCTAATGTGGGATTCCATATTTACCGACTTTGTCATTAGATATGTATTGTTTGAACTGAACAAGAATTCAGTTCTTTGTTTTCAAGCTTGATTACATTTATTTTATGTTTTACAACTCAGGGAAGTGGTTGGGCAGCAGACAGATACGTTGCAACTGGGCGACCAAGGGGGCAGGAGCTAATGAGGACAAACAAAGTTCCGACGGAAAGAGTGTGGTGGAGCTTTCTAGTGCATCAAATGGTAGTAGTTGAGTCACGCAGCTCGATACCACATAAAATTAGCTTCTTCCTTTTTGAGGCTTTTATCATAAGCATATCTATCACTATGAACCTTTCTGCATTAAACTCGAAATAATTGACATTTAGTACCTTTTTTATGAACGTTGACATGGGACTTCGTTATGCATCATGACATGCAGAACTTTCGGTGCTCAACCCATTTGAATCTTGCTAGAATTAAATTTTGATTGAGCTTGCTCTTCCCTGTATTGAAAAGTGCTAGTTTAAGAAATCACGTATTACCTTTTAACTTGATTATTGAAGAGCTAACTATGTGATCCATTACTATTGTATACTTTGGCATTTTAACGTTTGGCTTCTGCTTATTCTTGTGTAGAAGATGGTCAGGAAACGGTTAATGATGGACGACCTGAGAATAATCCTCAATACACTACAGTATATGTTGGCAATATTGCTCCTGAGGTAAAGTGTTTTTTAGTGTCATGTTACCGGCCTCTCTTTCCTAGTGGCGACGCACTCGAAGTACATGCTTATAGCTAATACATCTCTTTAAGCACAAGTTCTATCTCCCATTTTTTGCTGATGCAGTGTTTCTCGATTTCTTGTTGGCTAATTGTCACTATTTAGTCTTTCATCAGTTCTGAACTGTTATGTGCATATAGTCGATCATTGTTTCACTTGTTTTTTTTGCATGGCGTCAAATTTCGGCTAAATTCGACCAAATTATAGTTGAATTTCAGTTTCGACATGTTACCAAAATTCGACCGAAATGATCAATATTTCAGGGGGTCCACTGAAGAAATGGGACCGAAATGACTGAAAATTTGACCAAATTTCGCTCAAAAATCAGTTTCAGTTAGTCACCGATATGGTGACCACACCAATATTTGAAGCCTTGGTTTTTTTGTCTATTTGAACCATGCATGCGATTACTCCTTGTCATTATCTTTTGAACCTGCATACCAATGGTTATGTTTTAAATTCCCCTTTTTGGGTTCATGTCTGTTCTCTCGAAAAGCTTATTCAAAAATAAGCTGTGAAGCCTGCAAGTTCAAACAGGTTTCTGTTGCCTTATCCCTCAACTCTTTTTGCTATCTATGTTCTTATACGTGATGTACACGGACAATGCCAGGTCGGGCTGGGAATATTTTGGGTACTTGTCAGTCAATGTTGTTGAAAACACGCTGGATGCTTGTAGTTTGGTTGGTGATACATAGTTGGTTTCCTCCAAATTGCTCCCGTTTGCAATGGAAGTGGATGGTAAGTGAACTGGAGATCAAAAGAAATAGATAATTTATTAGAACCATACATGTTACTACCAAGAATTGAAGACACGCCACCTTTGCATGGTTGAAGAAGCTTTTATACCGTCTCTTACTTTCCTCTTTTTCCCAATGCATCTCCCCCATTCCCCACATAGAGCATGGCTTGGCTTCTCAGAGGATGGTTGGGAAGCTTAAGGCCTTGTGTTGCATGCTTATTCAATTTAGGAGGGAGTCTTGAGTGTGCTTCATGGGCAGAGATGCTGCTCAGGCCGATGTTGTGCACCTAGATCAGATTGCGACACTAATGAGCTGCATGAAGAGGTGGCCTCGAGGTGTGAGCATATTACAATCCTTATGGAGGACACGAAGTGTGAAAGCAAATAGAGGTGATGTTCGAGGCAGAAGTGGCAGAAGGAGAGAGATGCAACTAGAAATATTTTCATATAGTGGCCATCAACCATAGAAGGAGAAATCTGATCCACTCGATCGAGGTGGAGGGTGATGTTCTTTTTGATCATTATATTGGTGAAGCGGTGAGAAGGTAATTTTTAGGAGCAGGCGTGCGCTCGGCAATGGTGCAAGATGGCTGGGGAGAGATATCCAGCGGTTGTCTAATCTTCAATCTGAGGAGCTGGTGCGACCTTTTGTGCAGTCAGAGATCAAGCGTGCAACAACTAATCTGAATGGGGATGGATCCTTTGCGCTTGACGGATTCTTGGGCTTCTTTTTCCAAGAATTTTGGGACTTGGTGGGTGGGCAATTGCTGGAGGTGGAGTTGCATCAGTCGAATGGTGGTTTCGAGCAACTAAACCGTTCTCTTCTGTTACTTTTGCCTAAGAAGTTATGCAACACATCGAGATTTTTTTTGAGACCAAAAAGGAGGAAACACTTTATAGTCTACGCCCCAAGTTTTATATAATTAGCTTAAAACTGAGGAGATACATGAGTCCTCAAAACTGGGAACCTTTTTTTAAAAAATCAAGACTCGAGAAGAGTCTTTGCTTGAAGAATTACATTAAATCAAACCGATTAGAAGCAAAAACCACCCCCTTTCTTGCAAGTCATATTGCACACAACGTAGCTAAAGGGAGAAGTAACTCCACAAATGGGCTCGTCCTTGCTACAAATAGTGAGTCCCTAAACAACGAATGATGGTTTCGAGCGAAAACCATTTTCTTATGTTACTTTTGCCTAAGAAGGATGTTGTGCAACACAGAGATTTTTTAAGACCAAAACGGGGAAATACTTTATGGTTTATGCCCTAAATTTTATATAATTAGCTTAAAAATGAGTAGATACAAGGGTCCTCGTCCAAGGTAGGCACCTTTTTAAAAAAAGGCAAGACCTGAGAAGAGTCTTGCATAAAAAATCACATTCTCAAAATCAAACCGATTTGAGGCGAAAATCACCCTGTTTCTTGCAAGCCAAATTGCACACAACATAGCTACAGGGAGAAGTAACTCAATGGGTAGGCACCTCCTTGCTGCAAATATCGAGTCCCAAAACACCTCGAAGCTTGTAGTTTCACCCAGTCAAGATCTAGTTTTTGCCAAACACGTTTGATCTTCAAACATGCGAGGAAAAGATGGTTGATATCTTCTACCACCGCACCACAAAGCGAACAATTATCAGAACTTCACATTAAGAATATGGAGCATCGGTCTCTAGTTAAGAGTCATCCCTTCGCAGGAGCCATATGATACCAAATATGCAAGTTTGTAGTTTAAGGTCAATAAAAAATGAGCAATCACGAACAAGAGATCCACAGGTGGCGGTAGGTGCGCTGAGGATTTGCTCCCAATTGCACTGTTTATTGCCGTTTACAATCACAAGATTTGTCACAATCAAGTAACACCAAGAAACTGCATAGCATTCACAAGCACAATCTATGTCCAACCTGATAGTGGGCACATACTTACAATCACAAAATTTGGAAGGTTATTAACAACCTAGTTTTTGCACATAAGAACATATTCCTAGTAGAGAGAAGCCACAAGTAAAGCCATAAATTCCAGATTTCAATATCGTTTTTGTCAAAGATCAGAGAGAGAAATTTCGGAGAATTTTGTTGAGATAGTTGGAAATCTAAAAAATGACTCTAAACTTGATTTTTTTCAAAAATTAAGATTTTTAATGTTTCCAAGTCAATAAATTAAAAAACACACACTTATTTGTAAAATATAATTATAAACATAAATTTTGAAGTATTATTATCATCACGATCATCACACATGTTGATATGTAGAGCAACGGGTTTCCTAGAGTCAGAACTGTATGCTAACTATTAGGAAAAGCCATGAGAATCACCTCGTCAATAAGAATGAGGTGACACATATAACAATTTCCAATCAAACCATATATACCAAAATAAAGGAAAAAATAAATCTCTTTAGTTAAAACTTGTATTTAATTCTTTATTCTTGTGTCTAACTATTTTGATTTTGGTTAGATGTACAAATTAGAAACTAACTGAAGAAACATCTTCAAACAATGTAAAAGAACTTAACACATCGACGAATAAATAAGCAATGGGTTGTGACCATGGATCGCCATATCGCGATATATCGTCGATATATCGGCGATATATCGGTATCGACAGGTCACCGATATATCGCCGATATGGACGATATCGGATATCGACAGGAGAAAATGCCTTGGTGGATACCGGGTTTCGGCGATATGCGTCGATATATCGCCGATATATCGGCGATATATCGGTATCGACATTGTATCGAAACGATATCGATACCGATATTTCCTTCCTTGGTTGTGACAACTGATTGGTATGAGTTCTGGGAGTCCCTTGATGCTCTTGGACATGATAGCTCTCCAACCAAAGTGTGGGTGGCTGCTATATTATGGTCATTGTCACTTGCTAGGAATGGTTTTGTATTCTGAGGGGAGCGTATGCGAATGGAAAGTATGCTTGAGCATGCTAAGATCTTTAAGATATTTTGACCCTTGTATTTTTTTTTGTATTTATCTATGATACAAATATTAAAGTTTACATGGTAGGTGTCTTCTCGACGTTATACCTTTTTTTCTCAAAAAATGAAGCGAGGTAAAGTCATGCCAATACCATTACTACGGGATGCATGGTCATTTTTTCAACATATATCTAATAGTAATCATACGCCGTTGTTCGCAACATATATTAATTATATGTCAGATTCACCATGTGTATGGCCTAGTGGAATACTTTTTTAAGGCGTGAACTCACTTTTTTATGACCACTATTAAAGCTATCTTCATTCTAATGTCATTTTAATCAACGATGATGTAGACCTTTGTACCAGTTATGGTGTCACAACTAACCACATGTATCTTTACTGGTTATAACCTTCCTGTTTGTACATTTAACTTCTAATATGTCAATGACCAAAATTTCGTAAACTGTGATATTGCTTTGTCATTTTACTATATTTCACTAGTTATTGATGGAATTTCCCCCATTATACCATATCCTTTTTGCTTTGTCATCGACTAATTTGTAAATCCATCTAAAAGATAAACTTATCAACTGAAATTTTGAAACAAAAGAGTTCGTGATTAGAAGGAAACAACAAAATTTATTTTACAAGGGGATAAATGAGCTCGACTATAATTTTATATCAATTTATACTTATAATTTTAATATTTTGAAAGTGATGGGATAAAATATATACAAGAAATCATAACAAGAGGAGACGAGATTCGAGCCCAGCACTCCAAACTAGCAGCCAATAAATTATAACAAGAGAAGATCAAACTACCATTTGGTCATTAAATAAATTTTTAAATTTTGTCTGCACTGCTTTATATTATATAGTGAAGGAGAGGCCATGCTAAAAACTTAAGACATGACACAAGTGAAATATAATAATTGAGGGGCCATGGCCCCCGTATCATATATAGTGGTTCCGCCGTTGGGTTTGAGTATCAGGATGGTTACATGTTCATTCTTAATGGGGAGTGAAGGGAAGAGGTGAAAGGAAAAGGGGAGGGGATATTTGGTGGGAAGTACTTTGGGATTTTGGGTGAAGGAACAATGAATGCAATTGGGAGGGTGGTGGAGGAGGTCGGGGCAACGGCTTGGGGATCGAGGAAGGGGGAGTGAGGAGGAAGAAAAATAGATAATTACCCTTCCCCCCCCTCTATTTTTTCTAATTTCTCTCATGCATTTAAGTTAACGTCTCTTTATGAGGGGAATGGGCAACAACTAACCCAAGGGGAATAATCGATATGGTGCAAGAAGAGGGGACACAACTTATTGGAAAAAAGGTAGAAGCATGATTGTAAATTCAAGAATTCAGAGGGGGCATAAGTGTAGAAATTCCAATATAAAAACCTATCCCATCGCACAATATCAAGTAAAACTAGTAACCTACGAATGCTATATGAATTTTCAACATGGATATTATTGCAATAAAATGTCAGTGTTGCTGTTGCACTTATAAGCTATGTTAATCCCGTTTCCCCCTTGGTTAGTATTTGTTGAGAGATTTCTTCTTTTTATGTATCCTTTTGTCTATTTTATTTTCCCATGTCCACTATATGTAATTTACCCGTGGGTTTCTCCCTATATAAGAGAGCCTAGGGTTACAGGAATAAACAAGTCTCTTATTTCCTCCAACATGATATCAGAGCGGTGGTCCTAGATTGGAGCTCTCGATTCCCAAAAACCTAATCCTACCTTCAGCCCCTTCCTCTCGGGCGCGCCACCCTTCCTCTCGCGCACCACCGCCTCACGCGCCCCAACCTCGCACGCCACCCAGTCTCGCGCGCTCCAGCCTCGCACGACCGCCTCCCTCCTCGCGCGAATCCCCTTCTCGCGCACGACCGCCTCCTTTCTCGCGGGTGCACGTCATCCCAACCCGCCGCCTCGCGCGAACCCTCTTCTCGTGCGCGTCAACTCCGGTTGTGCGGCAGTCCCTGTGGCGCGCGCGTGAGGGTGCAACTCTCTTTTGCACACATCTAACGCTTCTTGCGTATCAGCTTCCTTGTTTGGCTGATGGGTTTACGTGTATGAGTCTACACTTGCACACAAACCCACATATGTCTGTGTAGACATACAATCTTTTGTTTACAGAACCCGTAGTATTCTTCTTCCGGCAATATGTCTGAAAATAAGGTTGATGTACCCGCCACATGCGTATTCAGAGGTCCAACGCCTATTGTAAAAATGGACGGGACGAATTATGAGCTCTGGGCTATGCCGTTCATGAGCTTGATGAAGTCAAATGGTAAGAAGCATATTCTTACCGAGGAGGAGCCAGTGGAGAAGACTGGGGTGAATGCCTCGTGGGAGGCAGACGATGCCTATGCCAATGTGTGGCTTTCTGGTACATTGACGATCGAGATCGCCAATGATGTGTTACATCAGCCTACTGCCAAGGCAATGTAGGATATCCTCGCAGCAACCTATTCTCAAGCGAGGAACGAAACAAAAATTCTCCAACTTTAGCATGGCATATTCACTGTGAAACAGAATGGACGTCCTATGCATTCTTTGTATACATCCTTGCGTGGGATGTTTGAGAAGCTCCACAGTTTCATGCCATTAACGGCAACTCCAGAGCAGAAAAAGACATATAGGAATGCTACCATGGTTGAGGTATTCCTTGCAGCCCTTGATCCTGAATATGATGCAGCTCGCTCTCAGATATTAGCAGATGCTATGATACCCCCAATGGAGGAAGCATTTCGCAGGCTTAGTAGAATCACTATTCCGCCCTCTACCTCTAGTCAGACTTCTTCAGCCATGGAAGCTTCTCGAGGAAGAGGAGTCATTCTAACTTCCGTGGACGTGGACCTCGTGACAAAGGAGGTCGCAACCGTCAGACATGTACCTTTTGTCATCGCTAAGGGCATACTGAGGACACATGCTATTCCAAACATGGGTTTCCAGCATCGGCTAGGGTTGCAGAACAGATTGAATCCTCTGCTGCTTCCACGTTAGATCAGAGGTTTGATCATCTTGTGGCCAGATTGAGAGATATTATACCTGCTCCCGCAGTACCATCTTCGGCAGATCATTCGGATGTGTCTGCCTCTGCATTTGCCAGTACCTCTGCTACAACTAGCACCACAAGTACTTATGTTTTTTCTTCTTATCGTGGATTTGGCACAACAGAATGGTTTATGGACTCCGGTGCTATGCATCATCTCTGTAGAGACAGACATCAACTTTCATCATATAAACAGGTTTCGCCAGGAAGAACGGTTGTGATAGCTGATGGAACTCATTCCCCCATCGTAGGACAGGGGGAGATTATTTTGACGCCTTCGATGCGTCTACAGAATGTGCTACATGCTCCTGCTTTTTCTATGAATTTACTTTCTATTAATCAGATTACAAAGGATTTATATGCAGAGCCATTTTTGACCCATCGTCTCTTGTTTTTCAGGACATCCTTACGGGCAAAGTGATTGGGTGTGGCCGTAAGCGTAGTGGCCTTTATCGTCTGGTTCAGAATCCCTATGCTGGCTTATCTTCTCATTCGTCGGGATCAGATTTCCTTTTACATGGCATCTCCGGTTTTGGTCATCTCCCTCTTCAGAAGATATATCATATTCTACCGCAGATCTCACACGGTATTTCTTTTCAGTGTGAAGCATGTCAGTTGCGAAAACATCATTGGTCTGCCTTCCCTAGTCGTCAGAGTCGGAGCAGTCACTCCCTTTTTGAGTTGTTTCATATTGATATATGGGGTTTGAGTCGTGTGTCTGATCATCGGGGACACATGTTTTATCTTATAGCTGTGGACGACTTTTCTCGCTTGTCATGGGTATTTCTTTTGAAAAATAAATCTGAAGCATGGAATGTGATCAAAACCTTTATTATTGAAGAGAAAAATGTTTTCTCTGCCTCGGTAAAGTTTATACGAACTGACAATGCTTTGGAGTTTTGTACTTGTGAATTGGCTCATTTCCTTTCATCAAAGGTGATTATACATCAAACCTCCTGTCCCTACACCTTTCAAAAAAATGGCATTGCTGAAAGGAAGCATCGTCATCTCCTCGATGTTACTAGGACTCTTCTCATTCAGAGTCGTACACCACATTCGTTTTGGAGAAATGTTGTTCTCACCGCATGCTATTTGGTGAATCGCATGCCGAAGTCTGTCCTAGGTGAGAAGACTCCTTTCTCTATAGCGTTTCCTGAAAAGGAGTCATTCTTCCTTACTCCTCGTGTATTCGGATCTATTGCGTTTGTCCACAAGCTGTCTCCTGGCCTTGACAAGCTCGCTCCTAGAGCTGTCAAATGTGTATTTGTTGGTTACTCTAGGACTCAGAAGGGATATTGATGCTATGATCCTTTGAACAGTAAATACTATATCAATGCTGATGTCACCTTCTTTAAGTCTGTAATGTACTTCTCCACTACAGGTGATCGGTTAGCTTCATCAGACTTGGACAATGAGATCTACATGCCACCTCCTCCCATGCATGATGTACCTTCACCACCACCACCTCCACCACCACCTTCTATCCAGTCCAACCTGCCCCTTGTTCCATCTTATCCTAATTTCTACACGCGTCGGTCTGCGCCCGCTCATGGCTTTCGCCCAACCCTTACGGAGCCCCAGGTTTGTTCTGATAAAATAACTTCTAACATTGGGTCTGGAGTTGTATCGTTGCAGAAGTCATTGTAGGAAGATAGCACGCAGATGGAGGGTGTCGTATCTGATCTGGATATTCCTATTGCAGTGAGAAAGCAGAAACGCTCCTGTGCTTCTTATCCGTTGGCATCTCAGGTCTCCTTCCATCGTCTAACAAGGGAGTTTCAGAAATTTGCAATGGCTTTATCTGCCGTGGATATTCCACGAAATTATGCTGAGGCATTTCAAAATAGTCGCTGACGTTTGGCTATAAAAGAGGAGATGGCAGCGCTACAGTCGCGTGGTACATGGAGTCTTGTTTTCGCTCCAGTTGATGCATCGGTCGTGGGATGCAAATGGGTATTCACAGTGAAACATCGTGAGGATGGCACCGTAGATCGCTATAAGGCGCGACTTGTGGCTCGTGGGTTCACCCAGACTTATGGGGTGGACTACCAGGATACTTTCTCACCAGTGGAAAGACATTCTACATTGCGCATTCTTCTTTCTGTTGCTGTGTCACGAGATTGGCCGTTATATCAACTTGATGTAAAGAATGCTTTTCTTTACGGTGATCTTCAGAAGAGGTCTACATGCAGCAACCACCTGGGTTTGCTGCTGAGGGGGAGTCTCAGAAGGTTTGCAGACCACACAAGGCTATTTATGGCCTTAAGCAGAGTCCAAGGGCATGGTTCCAGAAGCTCTCGGACTTGATAGAGCAACAAGGGTTTGTGCGATCGACTGCTGATCATTCCTTGTTTGTGCAGAAGACACTGAGAGGTACTATCGTCATTCTTGTATACGTTGATGACATTATTGTTACATGAGATGATGAACAATGTATTCAGGGAGCCAAGAACTTCTTAGGTCAACAGTTTGTGACCAAGGATCTTGGACACCTACGTTACTTTCTTGGGCTAGAGTTTGCCAGAAACCAGCGTGGTCTGGTGATGTCACAAAGAAAGTATGTTACAGATCTCTTCTCAGAGACATGCATGGTAGATTGTAGGCCTGCCACTACTCCTATTGACCCTAGCATGAAGCTATATGATGATGACACTGGAGAGGTCGACAAGAGGAGATATAGGGAATTTGTAGGTAAGCTTCTATATGTGACCATTACCAGGCCTGACATAGCCTTCGCTATAAGAGAAGTAAGTCAGTTCATGGAGCAGCCTAGACAGACACATATGGATGCAGTCTATATGATTCTGGGATACTTGAAGAATTCACCGGGCACAAGACTTTTGTTCAGCAAGGGCACGACACTCTCAGTTACAACATGTGCAGATGCAGATTATGCTGGATGCCCGAAGGATAGAAAGTCTACCTCAGGATTTGCTGTGTTCATAGGGGATTCGCTAGTCTCCTGGAAAAGCAAAATGCAGACCGTAGTTGCCAGATCGAGTGTTGAGCCAGAATATAGGGCTATGGCACATGCTAGTACAGAGATGATGTGGGTAAGATCGGTCCTTGCTGACTTGACTATAGAGGTGCCTCTCCCCATGAATCTCCAATGTGACAATCAGGCTGCTCTTTTCATTGCAAACAATCCCGCATTCTATGAGAGAACAAAGCATATTGAGGTAGATTGTCATTACACTAGAGATATGATCCAGAAGGGTCTGATTTCTACCTCTCATGTTAGTTCAGGAGAACAAACGACATGCATCTTTACCAAGGCTTTACTCAGGGACCATTTCAGAAGTGTACGTCCAAGCTGAGCATGATTGACATCTATGCTCCATCTTGAGGGGGAGTGTTGAGATATTTCTTCTTTTTATGTATCTTTTTGTCTATTTTATTTTCCCATGTCCACTAGTGTATCTTTTTATATGGGAGCAATACTTCCATAAATTTTCATTGGAGAAGGAAATAGAGAGATCACTTTGGGTGATCTAGCTAGTAGTGAAAGTTACTCGAATCGTGCATGCTATAGACGAATACAAAGAAAAGAAGTAGAGGAGGCTTTGAAGGTTATGAGACCTGGGAAAGGTATTGGACCGGATGACATCCCTGTAGAAGTATGGAAAGTTTTAGGTGAGCGTGGTTTGACCTGGCTTACGAACCTATTCAATGTTATTTGGCGAAGCAAGAAAATGCCTGAAGATTGGAGGAGGAGTATTGTGGTACCTCTTTATAAGAACGAAGGAGACATTCAAAATTGTTCAAATTACAGAGGTATCAAGCTGATGAGTCACACTATGAAAATTTGGGAACGTGTGATCGAAAGAAGGTTGAGACAAGTTTCCCAAATAAAAGAAAACCAATGCGGATTCATGCCAGGTCGCTCAACTATTGAAGCCATCCATTTGCTGAGGAGAACAATGGAGATTTATAGAGCTAAAAGGAAGAATCTCCATATGATCTTTATTGATTTGGAGAAGGCTTATGATTCCGTCCCACGAGAGATACTGTGGAGAGTTTTGGAGAAGAGACAAGTACCTGTCCTATACATTAATCTCATAAAGGATATGTATGATAGGGCTTTATCTTGTAAAGGACCCCGACGGGGAAGACTGACTATTTTGATATCAACATTGGTTTACATCAAGGTTCAGCTTTGAGTCCATTTCTTTTTACTTTGATTATGGACGAGTTGACAAGTCACATTCAGGATGAGTTACCTTGGTGTATGTTATTTGCTGATGATATTGTGTTGATTGACGAGACTAGAGATGGAGTAAATGAGAAGCTTGAGGTTTGGAGACATGAATTGGAGACTAAAGGTTTTCGTATAAGTAGGGCTAAGACGGAATATATGGAATGCACCTTTGATGGAAGCAATGGTAAAGGAATCGAGGTGAAGATTGGTGACGATAACATTCAGAAGAGAGATTCTTTTAGATATTTGGGATCTATTTTGCAACATGATGGGGAAATTGATGGAGATGTTACTAATAGAATAAATGCAGGCTGGTTAAAGTGGAGAGGAGCCTCCGCTGTTCTCTGTGATAAGAAAATTCTTTTAAAAATTAAAGGAAAGTTTTACAAAGCAACCGTGAGACCTGCTATGCTTTATGGTTCTGAATGCTGGCCTGTGAACCATAGACATGTGCAGAGAATGGCTGTAGCAGAAATGAAAATGCTAAGATGGATGTGTGGACATACACGTAAAGATCGGATTCGGAATGATGCAATCAGAAAGAAAGTTGGTGTCGCTCCGATCGAGGATAAGATGCGAGAAACCGCTTAAGATGGTTTGGTCATTTGCAAAGAAGGTCAACTGATGCACCGGTTAGGAGATGCGAGTGGTGGGATGTTGAGCCGGCTAAGAGAGGGCGAGGACGGCCCAAGAAGTGTTGGAAAGAGACGATACGAAGGGATCTTAGTTTTTTGGATATAAGTCCGAGATTGACCCAAGATAGATCTGAATGGAGGCGAAGAATCCATGTAGCCGACCCTACTTAATTGTGGGAAAAGGCTTAGTTGTTGTTGTTGTGATGTCCACTATATGTAATTTACCCGTGGGTCTCTCCCTATATAAGAGAGCCTAGGGTTACAGGAATAAACAAGTCTCTTATTTCCTCTGACAGTATTAATCATAAAAGCTTGTTTTTATTTAGTTTTTTTATGCTTTTTTCACTTCAAGGTTCTGCCATTAAAGTTATACCCTTACTTTTTGCGATAACACTTTTGTCACTGTATTCCTAAAAAAATCGTAGTTTTGCCCTTCTGTTAACGTAAAATAAGGGCACGAGTGTAATTACTGTTAGAAAATAAAGAACACGGAAGCTAATATTAGAGAAAAGAATAAACATTGAGGAACACGAGATTTTACATGGAACCCTACTCCCTAAGGAGTGGGATAAAACCATGGAAGAAGGCCTCAAAGGGTTATAATATGTTGTATTGCATTTTCTCATTAGATACGAGAGGTATGGGGCTTTTTATATATCCTCCACAGACCCTCCAAGTCCCACCACTGGTAGAAATGGGATGAAATATCAGGATGTGATAAATGGATCTTGGAAGGATCCATTTACCCATCTTACATATAACACATATACTTCAACACTCCCCCTCAAGCTAGAGCATACAATGCTCAACTTGGACAAACAAAAAGAAATCTCGAGCCCACACTACAAGACACTACAAATAATATCAACTCAATGCCCACAACTGTTAGTTGTTGTCGAGAATATTGCTTCTCATGCTGTGCAGGTGATGAGGAATAAACGAGTTGGAGTGTGAGTCAAACTGAATCTCCTCGTTGGAGAGCATGTGCTCTGTATTGCGCATGTCATATTCACTGCAACTGAAAATGAGTCTCCTCGTCGGAGTACTCTGACCCACCACAACATGTGGACAACTGCTCCATCTCTGAAAGGGTTAAACTGAAGAAGCCCTGGAGACATCATCATCAGAGTCCACTCTCGCTAGAGAATGGAGCCTGAAAAGTCTCCTCGTCAAAGAATTGGGTCTCCCATACTGGCTCAGAGAATGGGATATCTACTTTGGAGTCCCTATGAAATCACATGAAAACCCTAGCCCACATGTCATAAGGAATGTGATCTCTACTCTGGAGTTCCTATGGAACACACGAAAACTCTGAGTCGACTACACTAGAATGTTGGGGACCACTGAAAATAATTTTGGCAAACATGTGCTCGTCATACTGAGGACTCGAAATAATATGAACGACGAGTTTGAAAATATGCAGAGTCTGAAATTTGGTATGGTATCTGACATCTGAATCCAGAATCTGGAGAATCTGACACTCTGACCTATAGAACTCTACACTATACTCCCCCGTTCTCCCATACGTGTCGAAAAATATTGACATCGACAAAGTTCGGAGAAGACAAATGAAGATGGGAGAAATAAAGATCAAATAAGCCGATCTCATTTTTTTCTCGGCTTCTTTTTTTTCGAATCATTTTCGACTATTCAAAATTTTTAAATAGTTCTCTCTTCTTTCTTTTCAAATTAGCCATTCATCAATTTTTACATCTTATCTCTCCTTTTGCATTTTTTCTCACTTACAACTTTTCTTTTGTATGTGCCTTCTCTTAAAATCCCTCCATTTTTGAAACAAAGAAACTTATGGTCCAGCTGGACCCTTGAAACTCGACCCAAATAGGGTTAAAACTGTAGCAACCCATTTTTTTAAAAACAACTCACGACCCAACTTTGGCCTAGACATGCAACAACCAGTGTTGTCAAAAGCGCCCTAGATGCTTGCCTAGGCACTCAGGCGAGGCGAGGCGAGGCGTGGTCTTGGCGCTTCGCTCCTTCCCAGGCGAGGCGAATTTGGCTAGGCGCTGTCCAGGCGAGCGCTTAAACGGGAAGCGCAAGGCGTGAGGTGAGCGCTTAATGAAACAACCTGATGCAACATGCTCCCTGAACTTTTTTTTCACTTCTTTGAGATGACTCGATAGGGTTTAATCGGATATCTTTCTAATGAGCCGATAAAAAACCCTTCCAAAACTCTTCGCATGCGTTGAGAAACCTCCCTGGACCATTTTTTACCTGTTGCGATCACCCAAAACTTGTCCAAGGTCACTTCGACTCCATCAGCTTTCACTTGGAGCTGCTCTTCCATCACTACAGCCTTGCATCTTGGCTCTAGCAGCTCGTCCACGATTCCCCCAGCTCCAGCAGCTTCCTTGTCTCCTGCAGAGTCATCGCCACCCATTTCTCTTTTCAGTTTGTCTTATTTTTGACCATATGTTGTACAATAAGAATGTTTTAATACTTTGGGCATAAAATTAGGTTGGTCATATGCACAACACATAGTCATATGTTGTACGGTAACATAGGTTGATCTTTTTATTAAAAGAATGGTCATATGTTGTACAGTAACATGTTTTTTATTTGCCATATGTTGTACAACAATACTATAACATATATTGCCCAATAACGTATATATTTTTTAGTTGTCATATATTGTATAGTAACATATGTCTTTTTATTTGTCATATGTTGTACAGTAACAGTTGTACAAAAACATATGCCTTTTTATTTGTTATATATTGTATTGTAGCATGTCTTTTGCTTTGCCATATGTTGTACATTAACATTACTTATACTGTAACATATGCCTTTTTTATTTGTTATATGTTGTACATTAGCATATGTCTTTATTTGTCATATGATGTACAATAACATACAAATGTAACTAATATATGGTCAAGGTTCAGAAAGTTGGTATGCGGTATTCGTTCTGTCAAGCGGTCTGAAGCGAGTAAGCGGATATGCGGAAGTATATACGGAAGTATATGCGGATTATGCGGTTTGTATTATTTTAATAAAAAAATAAAATAAAAACAATAAATTCAATTATTAGATATATATGTTCGAAAAAATAACAATAGATGAAATATAATGCATGGACTTTTTAGTACGACATGATTTAAAGTAAAGCATTTCAAAATATAAGAACAAAAAACTATTATGAGATATAACAATAATAAATCATTTTTTTAGAAACATGTTTTATATTGTTATAAGAATTAACTAATGAAATTAGATGTGAAGCATTATATTTCAATCGAATTAATAATTGAATTCCCTTTTATCAAGTGTTAATGAGATGACAAGTAGATAGGGAATTTAACACAAGTTGTTGCAAAATATATGAACAAATAAGAAAAGTATTGAATTAATAAAGCAAATGATTTATAGATATATTTTTCATGAAAGAAGATGTATCCGATTCTAAAACTAAAGTATATTGAAATCAAATAAAATAAATAAGGAGAATAGCAGTGCTTGAACCCATTAAATAAAAAATAAAATTTTATTTTTTCGAAAGCAACATAAAAATATATTCTATAAACAGTAACAATTAAATAAATAACATTTCTTTTTTATATAGTATTAGTAGTAGTTGAACCTTGAATAGCAACAACAACAACAACCGAAGATAAAGCATCAAGGGATGGGGTCTATCCAAAAGGCGGTTGAATATGCGACCGCATATGCGGTTTAGTCGGCATCATATGCGTCAAAACCGCATATAGACCGAATATTGTATATGCGGTTCGGTCCGATCACCGACTTCGCATATGCGACCGCTTGGCCCACTTATCTAAACACCGGATATGGTATAGTTTATATAGTTAATTCTTGTTACCAAAAAATAAAATTTGGATATAATACTGCACATATTTTATATTATTATTATTATTTATAGTGTTATATAACTAATAACTATGTTTATAATGTATACTATTTATATGTTTAGTTGAACGATTATGTATACTATTATACTTTTACATGAAATGTTTGAAGTTTTTGCTTTACTTGTTTGTGTTAGAATGATTTTCTATGCATGATGATGTTTATGTTAGAATGATTTATACACTGTATAAGTTATGATTTTTTTATTATGAATGTACACACATTATATTTTAGCACCTTGCTTGTCTCGGGCAAGCGCCTAGTGCCTCAGATGTTATGGACCTTTGGCGCCTTCGAGCGCCTCACGCCTTTGATAACACTGGCAGCAACCCTCGTTCTCTCTCTATTTTTTAAAATCTCGACCTACATGGGCCTTTACAACTGTAGATTTTTTTAAAAGAAAATGTGCACCCTTATTTTCCCACTTGTGAACCCTTACCACCGCCCACGCTGGAGATGGGGTCTGGGCGAAGCTACGCCATCGAGATGCACTGCAGAAGATGCGACTTGGCTGATCTGGAAATAGGAGGAGGTGTTCAACCACTCTAATCGGAGGAGAGGGTCATACACTCCAGAAAAACGGGAGTGAAGTCGCTGAGTTGACTCATACAAGAGACCCAGTGATCAAAACAACAATCAATCTAGACAATATAATCAAGCAAGAATAAACATGTGTGAGTCAAAATTTATTATAAACCCTATAAATAAATGCGTATAGTGACAAGCAGAGTAGGATGTTGAACATGAGAAGCAACATGGTGTAGCACTCAATATTATTTATTAATAAATAATATATAAATAATATATGTATAAAATATATGAGAAAAGGGAGCCTAAGCCCCGGGTGTAGGTAACTACCTACACCCGACCTTTTTTTTGCATGATTTTTTATTTTTTTGAAATGAATTCTGGGGGGAATTAAGATCACTATGTACCACCATGATGTCATTCAAAATTCAACTTAATTCGATACTCCTATCATCTCCATCAAGACTATCAAATTTTTAACGGTCTCAGAATCACTGAAAATGACCCCTTCTAGATGAATGTGTTAGGAATGTTTGTTTTGCATGAAACTCGAAACACATATCCTCTCAATATATTAAGAAAATTTCCCTAAGGTTTCATTCAAAAAAACTCAAAAATCATGCAAAAAAAAGGTCGGGTGTAGGTAATTACCTACACCCGGGGCTTAGGCTCCCAGCTCCCTAAATATATATAGGTATGCACACAATTAATGAAAGAATGTGGATTTTTAAAATATGTATATTTTTTAATTAATTCGATTTGTAATTAAATATATTATATATATTTATATTTTTTGATTTTTAAATAATTATAAAATATTTACAATAATAAATAATGTTATAACCTATATATTGCTATATATATGGGGTATAATACACTAAGGGATAATATACCAAGGTTCGAAGTCTCGATTTCGATCTCGTTTCGGTGACCTGTATCGGGAAATTTCGACGATTTCGGTGGAAAAGTCGGAAAAGGCTCAAAATCCGATTTTTTTCCCAATTTTATTGAAAATTTCTATATTCCAAGTTATTAGAACAATAAATAACATAGAAATACACAATTATTTCACATATATTGTCATCTATACCCCTTATATAGACATATCGGTCATATCGGCAATATCGGTGATATTGTTGTAATATTGTTAATACATAATAAAACAGAGTAATAGTCTAGTCTTACAAATACAATACAAGTTGGAACAAGTGAAAATTATTAAGAATATGCATATTACTGATCAATGCAATAAAAGATTAAAATATAGTACCTGGTGACATGTTTTGGTCAAAACCAAGAGTTCCATGCTAGATCTGAATGCCCCACCTTCCTTGTTGTCTCTCATAACACATCGCAGATTCAGTGAACTCGCAGTAGTTCTCCCATGTCATGTACGAGTACATGGCCTTGTAATCCATCACATACTGCCTGTATGTTGGTCATCGATGCATATGAGTATCCCGAGACGATGATAAGCAGCACTGGATCCGGTATCACGAGTGGCACAACGAGGTTGCGAACTACTACCCTGAGATCCTCGGGACGACGACGACGGAGTAGGAGAAGATCTCTGCGGAGGAGGAGGAACTGGTGTGTACCCAGGGAAGAAACGTAGCTGTCACCCCCAAAGAAGCTGCCCTGGCTCTGCTCAGATTGGCTACCTTGGTAGTTGTCTCCGCTGCTGTACCCCCATACCCACTGTAACCATATGAATATGATGGAGGTGCATACCGAGGAGGAGGAGGTCCTGGAGGAGGAGCTTGAAAGTATTCCGGGAAGACGCGAAATGATCTCTCATCGTGCGACGATCCATATCCGCCTAAAGGACTTGGTGGCTCCTCCGCGATATGAGCTGTCAATGTCCATGAAGCTCAAAGAACCTACAGATGATGTCAAATCTTCCATGTAGCTGTCGTTTGGACGATGGCCTCGACCGTACTCGTAATCTGTAGGCCATGGACTCAGACTTGGAACAAATTGTCCGTGTGTGTTCCGCTGTCTCTCCATATATTCACATCCTGCTTGTAGACCTTCCTCAAGTTTGGTATCTTGGTGGTCCACGACCACTCCTCCTGACCCACCTGAGTTTGACTCCCCACCACCACGTGGTCCACCACGACCAACATTGTCATCATCATCATCTCCACTGTCATCCTTTGACTTTGACTTGGATTTGGAGCTACTCGAGAGAATTTCATCAATAACCGCATCAATCTCGCCCTCCAACCCTCCAACATGGTCTGTAATCCGCCCGGATCTTGCCAAATAATCACCAACATCTGCTCCCATTTGCTGGCTTATGCTCTCATTTGGTCTTCTACCTGGCTGATCGAGAACGGGGGTACCATTGGAATCCATCCACCTCTGGAGAACGTCTTCATCAGCATCGTCTTCGTGCATCTTGAAAATGTATGCCAGATCAATAGGGTCCGTGTAGTCATCTTTGTCTTGTCCCTCCCTTGCATGTTTCAACTTCAGCCTCAAGTTGTAATGCACGTAGACAAGGTCATTGAGCTTCTTTTCTCCCAACCTGTTCCGTCTCTTGGAATGGATCAAATTAACGTGCTCCAGTTCCTCTCACAACCGCCAACATATGCGGTTTGAGACAACACTTTCACTGCCACACTTCGAAGGTTGGGAGCTTCTATCCCGTATAACAACCATCATTCGACTGCAAAAAAAGAAAAAGAGAGAAATCAAAAGTAGGAATAAATGAACACACAAGTAATGGTTTTATTTGCCTTCGTCCCTACCAGGAAGAGTATTGCCCCGTCCGTTGACCGCAGTAATCCGACTGAAAGAACCCAACGCATCCAGGGAATACTTAACCTGCACAGTGTACGCATAGGTTTAAGTCATAGTGTCGTACTACATCATTACGAAATTTCTTGTGACTCCAAATTTAACTAGAAATTGAGGATTACCTCGTTCATGCACATGATCTGTAACTTCTCGTCCTTGACGATCTTCTCCACCACAATCTGTACGGCTGCTAGAAGGTCATCATTTGTACCAAGTCCATTCTTGTACTGGTACTTAGGATTGAAGTAATAAGCTGCACACAAAGTCAAGAAGAAGTTTATTTATGATGTCCAACCATAGAAATTTAAAAAATAAAAAAAACCATTTTTATAATACATACCGGCCTTGTGAAGAGGATGTGAGAGCATCTTGGACCATCGCTCGTCTATGATGTCCAACCATGCTTTCGATCCCTTTCCATCCGCTTCTCTGACCTTCTCTCTCATGCAACGCATTGCCTCGTAGATGACTCCCATGGTGGGCTTCTTGTCGCCATCTACGATCCGCAATGCAGAAACAACTGGATACATGATCCTCGTGACCCAAGTCACGTTATCCCAAAAGGAGATATCATTGATCAATATCTCCACCTTCTGTCTTCCTTCAGTTCGAGTTTTAGGTATCTCGAACCACTCACCCTGGCAACGCATGGTTTTCAAACCCGCCTTATGTTGCTTGAGGCTTTGCAACGCTATAAAATTGTTTGCAAAGCATGTGATGCCAGGCTTCACCAACTTCCCATTGCACATCCGCCTCATCAGTGCCAACACTTTGCCGTGGTTGTAGATGAATGTGGTGATCATTCGTGCTTTCTCTACCACCCTTGAGACGAGCTTCCTCTTGCTGAAATCCTTAAGGATCAAATAAATGCAATGCGCAACACACGGTGTCCAAAAAATTCCGTAGCTGCTGGACTTCATTATTGTTTCACCAGCCTTCTTGAAGTTGCTGCCGTTATCCGTCACAATTTGTACAATGTGCTCTTTCCCAACCTCCTTTATAATGTCCTTCATCAACTTCAGAAGGTACATGTGTCCTTCACATGCTCAGATGCATCAACAGATTTCAAGAAGATTGTCTTCCCATCGCAGTAGACAAGGAAGTTGATGATCTGCTTCCTCGTGTAGCTCGTCCACCCATCGCACATCAATGTCACCTCGTACTCTGACCATCTCCTCAACTCGGCGATGTACTCATTCATCTCCTCTTTCTCCATCCCCAGATATTTGTTCATGATCTTGTAGGATGTACGAGTGAAGACTCCCGCTCCCGTTGCAACGATCTCATCAATGGCATGCTGTAAGAATGACCCGCCTGCAATGTTGGAAGGAATGCTCTCCCCAAAGAAGAGCTCGCTGATAGCTTTTCCTACCCTTTCTCGTGCATTGGTGAACATTCCCTTCACCGTTTTCTGCCTCGGATCCTTGCTTGCCTTGTATTGCATGGATCCACTCCTCGTCAAGAAGGGCTCAATTCCCTTCCCCTTGTGTTTCTTGGTGGGTGGTGATACTGGTGCGCCTCCAGAACCACTCCCACTCCCACCTGCACCATAGAAGCCGCCCCGTGCACCACCGAGTTCTCTCCTCTCGAACTCGCTCCTCAATGATTCTTGTGTAGCCCTTCTGTATGCCCTACTCTTCGCTGCAGTCTGAATGACGACGGGGTATACAAAATCACCGTCGTCTGAATCAGAAATGACATTGAATTCTTTCTCGAACATGAACTCCTTCATTTGTTCTTCCCTTCTTACTCTCTATGTCTCCTTTTCCTTCTTTCCGTCCAAGCTTGCCTTGACCTTGTCCCTCACATCTTTGGGACAATGCGTGCACTTGGCAACATTCTTGTTGTTGCCAACAAGATGTTGCTTCATCCTTGTGATCTCCTTAAATCACAAAATCCTTGTGATTTACAGAAAAAGGACCTTAAATCTATACATTAGGATCTTAGATCTACAAATTAGGGGACCATTTTCAAGAAAGACTACCTAAGCGACCCAAAATATGAACAAAAACCTAAATATTTAACAAATGATTTTCGGATTTTCTATATTTTTAAATTTTATTAATACAAAAAAATTATTGATTATGATTTCTACTTCCAAAACTCAAGATCCGAATATATAATACCCCAACTCATTATCCTTCCACATTAAATCTCAAAAGCCCCAATTTCCTCTAACATAGATTCAACAAAATATTCTCCAACTATGTTTTACTTCATGTTAACTTCAGATCTGAGATACAATGATCATATCCAGCACTATTGTGCAATAAAAACTCAAAAGCCCCAATTTTCGTCTCCAAATTTATAGCTATTTTTGGGGAAATCTCTCAAATTAAACACCATGGCAAGCTATATCAACATCCTAACAATGAAACCCTTAAAAAATTATTAATTTGATGAAGAATTAGCCTAATTTGGCTTACCTCGAAGGAAGAAGAGCTTGGAAGAGGAAGGAGAAGCTCGTGGCTGAACTCAGTCGAAATGGGGTGGATTCGATCGAAATCTTGACATATCCGTGAAATTTTTAATGCAAGATTCCATATGTCGCCCGATATCTCGAGATGGGCCGATATCTCTCCGAAATCTCGCGAGATTTCGCTCGAAACCGTGTATACCGATATATATATAGTAGTTTCGAAAGCCTGGACCCGTCGAAACCGAAATTTTGTCGAAATTTCATTCCATGTAATATACTTAGAAATATATATAAAAATAGTCAGAAATAGTAAAATAATATGTTTTTTTGTATTTTTAATAGATTTTTACTCTTTTTTGTGATTTTTAAATAATTTTGCTAATTTTTAAGTGTTTTTAAAGTAAAAAATATCTCAAAATAGGGATTAAATAAATAGGGTGAATTGATTTGAAAATAAAAAATAGCAAAATATATTAAAATCTTTAAATCATTTTAATAGATAGATTATAATATAAAGAAAATTCAGAGACAAAAATAAACAATTTTGGGATTTATGGAGATTTTTTTATTGGATTTTGGAACTTTTTAATTTTTTATCTTTACCTTTTTCTATTTTTAGGGATATTTGGTATGGAGATAGAAAATACAATAGTAAACAAAATCTATTTCTTTGGGAATTTTTCAAAATATTTTTATACTTTTTTGTTATTGTATACTACAATCAGGGAATATCTGTGCTCTTTTTGATTTTTATAAAATATGAAAAAGTCCTAAAATGATCTAAAAATATAAAGCGAAACTACAAACAAGCATGACTTAACCCTATTTTTGTAGAATTTTTGGAGTACATATGCTATTTTTAAAAATGAAAACATTCCCAAAAATTAATAAACTGGCAGGGGCATATTTGTAATTAAAATAAACACGAGGTCCAATGCAAATAACCTAAAAATTTATAATTGATATTCGAACTTGTTATATTAAAAGTAATTGCAAAAGGTGAGTGCTTATACTTGCAATTTGCCCAAGCACGTTGGCCGTCTCGTGAGGTGATATGGCTGAGTATTAAAGTGCAATATCAGATAGTTTAGGGGGTTACATGCAAATTTCCAATGCAATTTAAACTGGATAAAATATTTACAAGGCTACTTATCAAATACAAAAAGGCGGGGCATGCCTAGGAAATTTACCCACTTACGCTCACGGATTGGGCTGTTGAATGCTTGCCACGTAGCCGATCGTATGGTTGGAAGAGGCGACTCTTCGCTTTGGATTGCTCGACCCAGATTAGTTCTAGGCCGCGTTCTTCGTCGAACGGTGCTAGTGGCATCAGGAGGAACGGGGAAGAATGCTCCCTGGTCTTGCTTTTATCGTGAAATCTGGCCTCCTCCAAGCTCCAATCGCCTTGATGGCATGTGGGAAAGGTTGTTGGTACACCTTTGCTTCAATATGCATCTTTAGATGACGTTAAGGTGGCTTGGATCGCTCGAACGGCTTCCGACCACCTGGAGACGCTCCATGTGTTCCAAAAGTGGCTACAAGGCACCTCGTGTTTGCTTGCCTACACCAAAACGTTAGGGGGCACGAGGGGTACTCCCTTGACCAGGTTGTGAAGCTGCAGTAGCATGGATGGATGGAGAGCGGAGAGCTCTGGCGATGTGAACGGAGTAAAGCTCGGACCTCCTCGAATTCATGCGAGATTCGAGGGTGAAATGGGTGCATCGGATGGAGAATGTGAAGGGGAAGATGATGGGGGTGAAAGGTTCACCGGTTCACGGTTGGGGCCAGGGATGCAAACGAACGAATACGAATGCGAATTCATGTCATACCATAACCATATTCATATTATTTTACGAATACGAATACGAATATGAATGTTACACGAATGTAAAAAATCAAGATCCATATCCTCAAAATACGAATACGAATACGAATACGAATCTTTTACAGACGAATACGAATATCCAAATGAATATTGCAATAAAAAATTATAAATAAAAACTTGCATGATTATTCTTGGAATTAACATTAAACGATTATGAATTCAAGATGTTATACCAGATCGGTTGCGGTTGCAGCTGAGAGGGAGGTTGTGGTTGTTGCGGAGGGAGGTTGCGGTTGCGACAAAGCGAGGTTGGCTGCGGCTAAGAATTTAAGATGCGCAAATTAGATGAAAACTCAACATAAATTTAGAATGGAAACGACGGTCGTAGAGAAAAATAACCTTGATGAATGACGATCTCCTAAACAAGATTCTCGAGAATGGCAACAAGCAGACCGTGCATCATCGGACGGAGGTTGGGTGGAGGCGGCAAGGAAGGCAAAGGTGGAGGTCGGGGGAGACAAAGGGAGGTTAGGTGGTGGCTAAGGAAGGTCGGCATGGTGAGGTAGAGGGCACAAGGCGAAATGGAAGATGCAGGGGGCGGAGGGCCGCAAGGGACGGAGGGAGCAGAGGGAGGCGAGGTGACAAGGGGAAGCGGGGGTGTAGGGGGCGAGGGTGCAGGGTGTAGGCGGGGCGACAAGGGGGAGGCGGGAGGGTCGCAGGGCGTGGCGGAGGGAGAAGGGAGGGCGAAGGGTCGCAGGAGAAGGCATGGAGGCATGGGGAGGGGGTGGTGGGGAAGGCAGTGGGCGCAGGTGGAGGCGGAGGTTGGCACGGAGAGGCGGTGGACGGCACCAGCAGGAGGAGGAGGTTAGGGGGAGGCGGTGGGCGGCGCCAACAGGAGGAGATCTGGGGGAGGCGGGGGTGGCGGCTGGCAGAGAAGAAAAGAGGGCGTCGGGGTGTGGGGGATGGGATTTGGGTGATATAACCTAATTTTATTTTAAAATATTAAAAATACAATACGAATATTCGTATTCGTATTCGGATTCGTTTGTTTTTTCGTATTCGTATTCGTATTCGCATTCGTTAACTCAAGATTCGTATTCGTATTCGTATCCGCAAAAAATTCGTTTCCAATATTCGTATTCGTATTTGTATTCGCCTGTTTTAGGAAAACAAGATCCATATCCTCTTTAAAACGAATACGGATACGAACGAATACGAATATAACCGCATCCGTTTGCGTCCCTAGTTGGGGCACAAGTGAAATTGACCTGGAGGTCGGAGCTCGAGCTCCAGGTCACATATGGATTTACTGATTAATCCTACTCCTGATGATTAACGATGAAACTATATGCAAGAATGAAACCTACAGATTACATATTACCTAAAATGCGAAGAAAACAAGCCTTGACGGAGCTAGGGGTTCAGGTGGCTGAACCTCGACGGTGGCTCACCGGAGGTGTTGGATCTGCTCCGTCGTCACTCTTCCACGCTACAAATCGGCAGCTTCGTGCAGCTGTCACCTCCACGAAGCGAAGGGAGCTGATCTGAGGGGTTAGAAATGATCCAAGAGAGATCAAAAAATCAAAAGAGGTGAGGGGGCTATATTTATAGGTGAAATTTTGGGGAGTCTTCGAGGAGGGCTTGCGTGCTCGATGGCGGGGGTTGGTGAAGATTCGGATATGGGTGTGGAAGAGGGACGATTAGGCTACACGATGGTGGAAGGCTCGAGGTCAGAAGCTGAAGTAGGATGCATAGGAAATTGGGTGAAGTTGTGGGTCTTGTGATGTTCTGACAGAAGTCAGAGGAGGTAAGGTACAGTTGATCGTAGCTTGTAGGTTAACAAACACTCGCACCCGATTGGTCCATGTGGACCAAATCAGAAATTGAAATGTAGAAATGCCTTGGAAAATGAATATAAAATGGTATACGATTTGCTTAATTTTTTTTGTTAAAAATAAAAAATATTCCTAATTTTATGTAGTATTTATTACCAATTTTTATTTATTTTTTGAGGTGTTTCGTTAGAAGTTTATATTTACAAGTATAGTATTGGTATATTGAACTATGTTATACCTATACATTGTATATTATTTTTTTATGAAATCAATTTTTTATTTTTATTTGTATTTTATCTACAACTTTCATGTACAAAGTTTAATGATTTGATGAATAAATAATAAAGAATAAAATACGTCCCAAAAGGTGTGTATTGGCTATTTTTGTAGGGTTTTCCGACTTTATTTACTGTACAATTCGTCACCCTATCTCTCCCTACTTTATTCCTTGTATTTACCGTACAATTCGTCGCCCTATCTCCCCCTACTTTATTCCTTGTCGACTAAGTCATAATGATGACTGAGTCTCGGGGGTTAGGGTCACTTAACTCCTATGGAGACTCATTTCTTTTTCTTTCTGTTTCTTTATTCTTTTATTTTGACAATAAATGCATCATTTATATACTATTTTCTACAGTATTTTGTACAACTTAGAATATTTATTTTGGCAAATTAGTGTTATATACATACATATAGCTAGGGTTTGAAGACCGAAATCAAAGAACAAAGGTGGTGAAATGAGGATCCATCAGGAGGGCGACGGTTTCGTCGCCGCTTGGAGAAGATGAGGGAACCCATTGCCCTCCGCCTTGAGAAGATGAGCACGATGTCGATGCTTCGTATGCGTGAGTTGGAAAGTGGTGCAGCAACAGGAGGGGTGCTACATGGAGGAGAAATGCTCCTCTTGGAGCATCGGAAGGTGCTTGCAAGTCGTATCAATGCGTGGCGATGCACTGTGGAAGTGCGTAAGGGGTTGCGCATGCCGTGGTATGAGCGTGGAAGTGCACAAGG
The DNA here is from genome assembly GCA_037367405.1 of Ottelia alismoides. Classification (NCBI taxonomy): domain Eukaryota; kingdom Viridiplantae; phylum Streptophyta; class Magnoliopsida; order Alismatales; family Hydrocharitaceae; genus Ottelia; species Ottelia alismoides. The sequence continues at coordinate 363,619 of JAZKJV010001235.1, forward strand.
TGCCACGCATACTTGGGGGATCTTCTTGCCATTGGATTTGCAGTCCGACGATGGCATTGAGAGCATGCCTTTTTTTAGAACTAGGGTTCTAGTTAGGAAACCCTCCTCCGCTTTTGTTGCTGCTTGAGAGGGTTCTACACGCCACATGTGCATGCTGGAGTAGTAAGGTTTCAACAAAACCTTAGAAGGTGTTGCGATCTGCACCGTCGGGACCTTGCCGCACTTGGCGATGAAGCTCTCATGTGTAAAATAAATGTTGACTCCAGAATTCGCCTCTAAAATCTCGCACAACTGGCACGTTCTTCTCTTCTCCCGTCCTCTTTCTTCCCCACCAAATATTTCTACCATAAAAATTACTGTCACTCTTGGATTTTTTTTCGTATGCATTATTTGGTATCATAGCATGGCAATCGAATTATTCCTACTGTTCGACAATTCGATTGCATGTTGGAGGATGTGATTTGATTTAAGTCGTCTCGGACAAGGTTCACGTTCGCGTTCGAAGAAGTCCAAACCATGTCTTATATCAAGCGTGGAAATACAAGAGTGGCTGGAAACATTAATCAAGGAAGAATCATTCGTTAATGACAAAAATCAGACCATCGTTTCATCGATACACTATGATTTTGATTAAGAAAATTAATGTATTTTCATTCAAGCAAAGATTTTATTGACATAACTTCAATATAGGAAGAAAATGAGGACAAAGGGCCATCTTCGGTAAAGACTGTGGATGGTGAAGTTGAAAATCTCGATCTATTCCTGTGCGAAGTTACTATCCAAGAGGCCCTCTCAACATGGCTGCCACCACCGACAACACTGACATTAGTTCATGCCCCATTTAGCAATTTGCTCTTCACCCAACTGCCGACGCTATGCCACCATCCAATCGCCGCCAACATGTGATGCTGCAACCTCCACCATTGGGCCCAGACAACACCTCATTGGCCCAGGCTCATACGTGCACCATCTCCAAGGCACACGATGGCTTCACTGCTATCGCACCCTGCCGCGGTGGCCCCAAGTCCAACAGTGGAATGCCCATCATTGCCGCCCACCATGACGGGGCACCGCAAGGCGAACCTGGTACCATCGAGCGAACTTCCATTGTCGCCAGGCACATGCCAGACACGATCATCACCGCACGTACGTCAGGCACGACTGCCACCAGCACCTCCATCCCCATCGCCATCGCCTATGGCTTCCAGATTCAACCCACCATCGTGGATGCTTTATTGTTGGAAGAAAGAACCCCGCATCTCTTCAAGAGGATTCAAATCCCACGAGAATAAGGATTGAGAGTTGATTTGGGAATTTCGTAAAAAGTTACCTCCAGTCAAAACTTATTTTCTACAGGATAAAGTGGGAGATAACTTATGAAGAGATATTCTCAGTAAGTTGTAGAAGTTTTGCAGCCATACCACTTGGTGGAAAGAAATTATCAACGTAACATGGAAAATGAGAAAAAACAGAGAGATCCGATCGACCAATACATATTGAATTCTCCACCGACGGGTCGAAGACCGAGCAATTTGTCAAGAGACGAATTTTTCAAGCATGGGAGAATTGATGCAATTATTCTCAAATGGATAGGGCGAATCGAATTGAAAAAAATTGTAAATTTGGAAAATTTTCAAACTTAGGGATTCTCGTCCTAAATTTGTTATTTTAAATTAGTCATTTATTTTATTTAAATAAATTGAGATTGTAATCTCAACATTTCGGGTAGATAATTTTAGTTAGGACTTAAATTATAAAGCTAGTTAGAGTTAGAGTCATCAGAATCGATTAAGATTTTATTGTAATTTAAATTTGATTCTTTTTCTACTTTGTAATCCCACTCCTCCTATATAAAGGGGATGATAGACATTTGTTTGAGATAGTTCATTTTCGAATATATGAAAAATTGATATTATCTCTCTTTTAGCACGATCTTCAAGATTTATCTCCAAAATCTCTCGTAACCGGCACGTTCTTCTCTTCTCAGTTGTCTTTCTTCTCCACCAAATATTTCTACCATCAAAATTATTTTCACCCTTGGATTTTTTCCGCCTACATCATACGACATGATGATCCTTCCATTGCGACGTTTTGCTCCTAGGAGTCAGATTCTTGTGATCTCTTCGCCGGACCCGCATCTCCAGTGATATTAATTTCCTCTCTCATCTCCTGAACATCACGACTTTCTGACTCTTCTTCCTGGCAACATAATTAAGATATGCTATCATTTTCATCTTCGTCTCTTTCTCCACCTTGGGACATGTAGCAACGTTGTCGCTTCGTTGTGCTAGATGTTGCTTGTACCTGTACACACTTTCCTTGACAACCTTCTTGCATTGTCAGCTAGTAACCGTATTCAGGTCCATACAGTTCGAAAGATAACCATATTACCATGCATGATTTGTTGTTCCTGGTGGCACGCAAAAAGATGAGTCGCTACCGGAAGCGACATTCACTAGAGGTGTAGGCATCTACATAGACACAACCTCACTAGTTACTGTTAACGTATACAATAATAGTAGTAACTGTACTGTTCCTTATGTTGTTTTTATTCATAGTATGCTTTATGTAATTTACCCATAGGCTACTCTCCTATATAAGAGAGCCTAGGGTTCATGGAATAAACATGTTGTTCATTTTTCCCAACATGGTATCAGAGCGACGGTCCTAGACCGGAGTTCTTGAAACCCTAACCCTAATTCCACCCCCACCCGCCAGCCTCTTCCTCGTCGATCGACGCCGCCTCTCCTCTTCGATCGACGCCGCCTCTCTCTCTCCTTCTTGGGCTGCACGCACTGCGCCATCTTCTCGCCTGCGTGCGGTGCATCGCCATCACCAGTGCACGCACTGCAAGCGCTCCTTGCAGCGGTAGCGCTCCAGCAGCAGCGGTACCGCTCAGCGCATCGTGCGCAACAGTGCACCAGCGCACACTGCGCTCTTGCGCTCCTGCCTCTTCTCTCATGCGCACATAGCGCACTAGCGCATATCCCAGGGGCTTCCGTGGCACCCTAGCGTGCATCCCAACACGCCAAACAGTGCGCGTATTGCGCATATTCATCCAGCACACCAGTAGGGCGTACGGGGGCACGCATCAGCCCTAGAGCGCACATCTTAGTCTACATGGGTTTAGTTGCTTGAGGTCTACACGAGCAACTAAACCCGTCTATGTCTTTGTAGACAAATCATATTCTCTATCAATCGTTCCAGTCTTCAATATCAAGTATGTCTGAAAGCAAGGCAGATATTCCATCTAGTGGCGCATTCCGTGGTCCAGCGCCGATTGTTAAGATGGACGGTACCAACTATGAACTGTGGGTGATGCAGTTCATGAGTATGATGAAGTCTACGGGTAAGAAGCACATTCTTACCGAACCAGAGCCTGCTGAGAAGACTGGAACCTATGCCTCCTGGGAGGCTGATGACGCATACGCCAAAGTTTGGCTATCTGGCACGTTGGCAATTGAGATTGCCAATGACATTCTCCATCAATCCACAACGAAGGACATGTGGGACATTCTGGCGGTTACATATTCCCAGGCAAAGAATGAGACAAAGATTCTGCAACTCCAGCATGATATCTTCACCATCAAGCAGAATGGTCGCCCCCTACATTCTCTCTATACGTCACTGAGAGGGATGTTCGAGAAGCTATATAGCTTTATGCCCTTGACAGCCACGCCAGAACAGTAGAAGACATATAGGAACACTACTATGGTGGGAGTGTTCCTAGCTGCACTTGATCCTGAGTACGAGGCATCACGATCACAGATTTTGGCCGACTCTACAATTCCTCCAATGGAGGAAGCCTTCCATAGACTGAGTCGAATTACAGTTCCCTCAACTGCTGCAAGTCAGAATCCTTCAGCCATGGTAGCAACCAGAGGTCGTGGCTCTCATTACCAGGGCCGTGGACGTGGACCCCGTGGGAGGAGTGGCCGCACTAGGCCAACATGCACCTACTGCCACCGAGTTGGACATAATGAAGATACATGCTATTCAAAGCATGGATTTCCTGCATCCGCACGAGCTGCTGAGCAGATAGAGCCCCCATCTGCTGCTACCTTGGATCAGCGATTTGATGTTCTAGTTGCCCGTCTGAGGGGCATTATCCCACCATCGGGTCCAGCACCGACTACAGAGAGTCCTTTCGACGCGGCTGCTTCTGCCTCCACGTCTACCAGTGCTTCAGGTAGTATACTTGCACTTCACAGTAGTAGTCCTGATACATTGCCATGGATTATGGACTCAGGCGCTACACATCACCTATGTGGCAACCAGAGTCTACTTACAGGTTATACCCATATCCCTCCAGGACGGACAGTTGTCATTGCAAATGGCACACATTCCCCCATCACTGGTCAGGGGGAGATTAGATTGACACCGTCTATGCAGCTCAAGAATGTGCTACATGCACCTGATTTTTCAATGAATCTATTGTCAATTAGTCAGATTACGAAGGATCTCCATTGTCGGGCAGTTTTTGATTCATCTTCTTTGATTTTTCAGGACATCCATACGAGCAACGTGATTGGTCGTGGCTATGAGCAAGGAGGCCTTTACCGCCTGAATCAGACCCCATTTGCTGGAACCACATCCTCTTCTTCTGGCCAAGTATCCCCTTTACTGTGGCATCTGCGTTTAGGTCATTTACCGCTTCAGAAGTTGCGTCGAGTATTGTCGTATAGTCTTCCTCACACATCTGTTCAGTGTGAGGCATGTCAGTTGGGAAAGCATCACATGTCGTCCTGGTCGGAGTAGTACCTCCAAGTTTGAGTTATTTCATGTTGATGTCTGGGGTCCGAGTCGTGTACCTGATCATCAGGGACACAGATATTATATTGTATTTGTGGATGATTTTTCTAGAGTGTCGTGGGTGTTTCTGATGAAAAATAAATCTGAAGCCGGAAATATAATTATTCACTTCCTGAATGAAATCCAAAATGTTTTTTCTACGTCTGTGAAAAGTGTAAGAAGTGACAATGCTTTAGAGTTGTGCACTAATTTTCTTGCTAATTACTACTCATCAAAAGGAATTATTCACCAAACATCTTGTGCCCATACATCTCAACAGAATGAGATTGCTGAAAGAAAACACCGTCACCTCCTTGATGTCACTAGATCTCTACTTATACAGAGTCATGTTCCATATTCCTACTGGGGTGATGCAGTTCTTACTGCATGTTACCTAATTAATCGGATGCCTTCATCTGTCTTGAATGAACAGATTCCGTTCTCACTTATTTATCCTGACAAGGATCTGTTCACTCTCACTCCTCGTGTGTTTGGGTCGGTTGCGTTTGTCCATCAGTTGTCACCGGGTACTGACAAGCTCTCTCCTAGGGCTGTCAAGTGTGTCTTTGTCGGGTACTCCAGAACTTAAAAGGGGTACAAGTGCTTTGATCCTTTGCGTCGGCGGTATATGATTAGTGCAGATGTTACATTTTTTGAATCTAGTATGTATTTTTCAGCATCTGGAGATAATCAGCTTCCACCTACACCACCTGATGCCATATACATGACACCACTACCACCTCAGATGCCATCATCAACAACTCCACCACCACCACCACCACTACCTCTACCACAACAGCCTATCTCACCATTCCCGTTCCATTATACCCGCAGGCCTCCTCCACCAGGTCATGGTCATGACTCGTCTGCTAGCTCACCTATGGTATGTAATGAGAATATTAATGTTGATGGATCTGATGACATTTCTGAGCAGGATGTGTTGCAGGAGCCAGATGAGCCTACAACTGTTTTGGATGTTCCCATTGCTTTACGGAAGTCGACGAGGAGTTGTGCCAAATATCCATTATCCGCCTTTGTATCTTTTGAGCGGCTATCTGGAGATTTCAGGTCGTTTGCTATGGCACTTTCAGCCATAGATATTCCACGGAATCATCATGAGGCTCTGTAGGATAGTAGATGGCGACTTGCAATGGAAGAAGAAATGGCCGCACTTCAGTCCAGAGGAACTTGGACTTTGGTTCCTATACCTCCATATGTGAACCCAGTGAGCTGCAAGTGGGTGTTCACAGTGAAGCAAAATGCAGATGGCTCCATTGACAGGTACAAGGCACGTCTGGTGGCACGTGGCTTCACACAAACATATGGGGTGGATTATCTTGACACATTATCGCCAGTGGCACGTCATTCCACCCTCAGGATCTTGTTGTCAGTTGTAGTTGCTCGAGACTGGCCGCTCCATCAGTTGGACGTGAAGAATGCATTTCTATATGGAGATTTGCAGGAAGAGTTATATATGCAACAGCCACCTGGTTTTGCTGTTGAGGGGGAGTGCTCCAAGGTATGCAGGTTGCATAAGGCTATCTATGGCCTTAAGCAGAGTCCCAGAGCATGGTTTCAGAAGCTCTCGGATCTCTTCAACAAACAAGGATACAAACGCTCCAATGCTGATCATTCCTTGTTTGTACAGAAAACAATGAGAGATATCATTGTCATTATGGTTTATGTTGATGACATCTTGATTACAGGAGATGATGAGTAGAGCATAAGGCAGGCGAAAGAAATGCTGGGTAGTGAGTTTGTCACTAAGGATCTTGGGGTTCTTAGATACTTTCTGGGGCTTGAATTTTCCAGAAATTCCTATGGGCTAGTCATGTCTCAAAGGAAATATGTTACAGATCTGTTGAGTGAAACAGGTATGCTCGAATGTCGACCTGCTACGACACCGATGGACCCCGGCATGAAGCTTTATGAAGATAACACAGAGGAGGTGGACAGGAGAAGATATAGAGAACTGGTAGGCAAACTATTATATGTCACGATCACTAGGCCAGATATATTATTTGCAGTGAGCCGTGTGAGCCAGTTCATGGAGCAACCACGCCAGGTGCATATGGATGCAATACATATGATACTTAGATATCTCAAATCTTCTCCAGGTGCCGGTCTGCTATTCAAGAAAGGAAAGGGGATTTCTATCTCAGCATGTGCAGATGCAGACTATGCAGGATGTCCCAAGGATAGGAAGTCCACCTCAGGGTATGCTGTCTATGTTGGAGATGCACTAGTCTCATGGAGGAGCAAGAAACCAAGGCCCTAAATGTCGGTTTCGGTCACCATTTCGGTACCGACCAAAACAGAATTTCGATGGAATTTCGGTGGAATTTCGACCGAAATTTCGGTCATTTCGATTATTTTTTGTACTAGGACCCCCATATTTCGGTCATTTCGGTCATTTCGGTCGAATTTCGATTTCGACTGGATATCGATATTCGACAGAAATTCGACCGAATTTCGCTGAAATTTGAGGCCATGCAAGAAACAAACTGTGGTAGCTAGATCTAGTGTTGAATCTGAATATAAGGCTATGGCCCAGGCTACTACAGAGATGATGTGGGTGAAAGCTGTGCTGACAGATCTATGTTTAGATGTACCACTTCCTATGAACTTGGAATGTGATAATCAGGCTGTTTTGTTTATTGCAAACAATCCTGCATTCCATGAGTGGACCAAGCATATTGAGGTGGACTGTCACTTCATACGTGATATGATTCAGAAAGGATTCATTGCTACATCTCATGTTACTTCAGAAAATCAGACTGCAGACATATTCACCAAGGAATTGCTACGAGGTCCATTTCAGAAGTGTGCTTCCAAGCTGAGCATGATTGATATCTATGCTCCATCTTGAGGGGGAGTGTTAACGTATACAATAATAGTAGTAACTATACTGTTCCTTATGTTGTTTTTATTCATAGTATGCTTTATGTAATTTACCCATAGGCTACTCTCCTATATAAGAGAGCCTAGGGTTCATGGAATAAACATGTTGTTCATTTTTCCCAACAGTTACTAATCAACAAACACAAAGCTAACCAAATTCACAAGTTACTAATCAACAAACTCATAAGTTAGCCAATCAACAAATACAAAGCTAACTAAACTCACAAGTTAAATTTCCTAATCAACAAACAAAATCACAAGTTGAAGTTACAAATTAGCTAACACAAAGCTAGTAACATCCACCAACAGGTAAATAACATAACCGTCATGAACATCAACAAGAAATATCTAAGTTAATGAACATTTAAGGCATAGTAGACACAATTCTTATCTTATATAAGTAACCAACACGCAATTCCGCAAGAATATCTAAGTTTTTATTCCTAAAATAACCTAACAAGCACACTACATACAAATCGACAAGAAGTATCTTAGTTAACTAACATTTAGAGAGTAATAAACGCAATGCTAACCTTATATAAGTTAACCAAGATGCCTTCAAAAATTAAGTTTTTCCTCCTAAAATAACCTAACAAACTAACCAACATGCTATCTAGCAGAGAAAATCTAAGGAATAACATCCAAGATGAGCATTAAAGTGATAAACCAAGTAAGAAAAACAAAAGAAAAAAAATCATAAATCCTAACCAAGTTGCAAGGAGAACACAAATGTCGCAAGGAGATCACGGAGGACTCGCAGTGGTTGTCGAGGCGTCGGAGCAGTCATGGAAGGCCGTATCGATATCGTTTCGATATCGTATCGATACGATATTTCGATGATATATCGACGATATAGCGTCGAAATATCACGCATATCGACGAGCCTTTGTGAAGAAAATGCATGGAAATTGGGATATATCGCCATATCGGTGCCCATGTCGGTCACATGTCGATTTCGATATATCGCCGATATTTCCTTCCATGGGAGCAACAACTGGAAGCTGAGGAGGATGAGAAGGCGACGATCGATGATGAAAGAGGAGGGGCATCGTGCGATCGCCGATGATCTGAAGCAATTAGGGTATCACACGATGGTTTAATTTGTGGGAGGCTTACTGTTTCACAGTAAGTCCCCACTTAAAGATAACGGGTATTCGGGTTGGATCATAACCACCTTAAACTCCAGTAAATCATCTATGCAGAAAGCAGTCGACTAATCGCCCGATTAATCGGATTAAATGGTTGATTAATTGGACACACCCGATTATAGGCCAATTTGGCCTACTCAACTCGGTTACATGACCGAATCGACTAATCAGACCGACAAATCGGGTTAGTTGTTTGATTTCTACAACAGTGGATCTCAGTTTGTGGCATCTCCATGGAATATAAGAGGGAATTTGATATTTTCTAGTTGATAAGTTGCTGGACGTGTGTTGGATGTGGGGGTGCCATTATTTTTTGAGTTCGGATTTCTAATTGATGATATTTAGTTGAGGGTTATGGATGTATCCTACTACATATACATTTGGAGAATGTTTTCCTCATACTCGCATATTTGATTATTTTCCCTTCTCTTTTGAATTGCTATAGATGTTTTAGCTGATTTGATCAGGTCTATGTCTTGATAACACTTTGACTGATGACTTTTAGTTGAGGGTTATAGGCATATCTGACTGCATATACCCTTGGATTTGATGTATCACGCTCGTATTTTGTTAGTTTTCACTCTCATTGGAAATGCCACATATGTATTAGTTGGCTATGGTTAGGTTGACATCATGATAACACTTTAACTGATGATATCTGGTTATTGGTTATTGATATATCCCGCTATGGTTAGGTCCATTTCCTGATACCACCTTTACTAATGATGTCCAGTTGAGGGTTGTAATACGAGGACATATTATCTTCTAATATATGATCTTGGATTTATGATACATAGTTGAGGGTTATGGATGTATTTTCAGCGCATTTGCGTCTTACCGTTTCCCCCATCTTTGGAAATGCTATAGAAGTTTCTACTGGCTATGATTGGGCTGATGGCTTGGTAACACTCGGACCATGCCCTTATTATGGAGGTTGGGGCACACATCTTGAATTTTCTTCCTATTTTAAGTTTAAAGGTCGTGATTGTTGGAGGATGCACAACATCCAAGGCACGAATTATCATCTCTCTGGAGGAACATTCAATTGCATAGTAATTTTGACGTATGGAGTCCCTGAAGATGGTTGACTGGTTGGATTGACATGTCGGAAGAGTCGAGGATGTTGCTTAGGGAGGAGTTGGTAAAACAAAGGACCAATCTAAAGATTGTAGCCCAACTTTTAAAAGTCAGCCAAATAGGAAGACTGGTTGGCTTGAATAAATAGATCGAGAGGAGCGATGCCCACGGACCTCACTTTTTTGTTGCTAAGAAGGAGTTTGTACAACATGTGAAAGTCTTACCTTAGTGACTTGGCGAGAGAATGCATACAGGTTCACTATCGAGCCGAAAGACATGAGCTTACTCATGAGATATTGGGACCAGCCAAATTCCATCGATGATCGTTTCACTTTGGAAGCAAGACAAGATTTGTGGGTATTATATATGCTTTTGGAAAACATATGATTGATACTGACTTCCAATGATCGAATGAGAAACTTAACGATAAAATCCTAAAGGAGACAATCCAAAATAAGATGAGAACTTTGGGTTTAATCAAATTCTTTTAGTATGCAGGATGTACGTGTATTACGAATACTTGAGGGTGATGTGATCTTAAACGATTGTATACCATGACACTTCCATTCGATGACGATCTTTCATTGACTACTGGTATGGAGGAGGGTGGTAACTAAGTTGTGCACGATACAACTTTTTGGGGTTCGATGTGTCTTGTATTCATCACATATTTGAAGGATATTGTACATCTCTTCTTCAACTGTGAGGTGTCCAAGTTGATTTTGATGTTCGTGATGATGGATTGGGTGGCACCATCTCAGATGTTTTTTGAGCCTCTCTTGGTGCTGCTTGCCACAAAACCCTTGACCAACTTATGAGAGATTGGTTAGAAAGGAATGTGTTGGGTTTTGAATCTCGACAATGTAATATTTTAGCAAATTTTATGTTTTATTTAATTAAATTTGTGGAGTGCATCATTTGGATGTGTACCTATCCCTTTACTCAAGTTACACTTGGAAAAAGTAAAATTCAATAAAAGTTTTTTTTAAAGAGGAAAAGGGCGACACCCCAATCTGGGACTCACCGCAACAACAACAAAGCCTTTCCCATAATTAAGTAGGGTCGGTTATATGGATTATTTGCCTCCATTCAGATCTATCTTGGGTCAATCTCTGTTTATATCCAAAACACTAAGATCCCTTGGTATAGTTTCACTCCAACACTTCTCGGGTCGTCTTCGCACTTTCCTATCCGACCCAACATCCCAAAACTCGCATCTTCTAATCGATGCATCAGTTGACCTCCTTTGCAAATAGCCAAACCACCTTAAGTGATTTTCTCGCATCTTATCCTCGATCTGAGCTACACCAATTTTCCTTTTGATTGCATCATTCTGAATCCGATCTTTACATGTGTATGTCCACACACCCATCTTAGCATTTTCATTTCATCTACTGTCATTCTCTGCACATGTCTATGGTTCAAATGCCGACATTGAGATCCATTGAGCATAGTAGGTCTTATGATTGCTTTGTAGAGATTTCCTTTGATATTTAAAGAATTTTTATATCATAAAGAACAACAGAGGCTTCTCTCCATTTTAACCAGCCTGCATGTATTCTATTAGTAACATATCCATCAATTTCTCCATCATGTTGCAAAATAGATCCTAGGTATCTAAAAGAATCTTTCTTCCAAATGTTATTGTCACCAATCTTCACCTCGATTCCTTTATCATTATTTCCATTAAAAGTGCCTTCCATATATTCAGTCTTAGTTCTACTTATACAAATTCCTTTAGTCTCCAATGCATGTCTCCAGACCTCATGCTTCTCATTTACTCCATTTATAGCCTCATCAGTCAACACAATATCAACAAATAATATACACCTAGGTATCTCATCATGAATGTGACTCGTCAATTCCTCCATATCAAAGTTAAGAAATGGACTCAATTTAACGTTGATGTAAACCAATGTTGATGTCAAAATAGTCAGTCTTCCCAGATTGGATCCTTACACAAGATAAAACCCTATCATACGTATCCTTTATGAGGTTAATGTACATGACATGTACTTGTCTCTTCTCCAAAACTCTCCACATTATTTCACGTGGGACAAAATCATAAGCTTTTTCCAAATCAATAAAAATCATATGGATGTTCTTCCTTTTAGCTCAATAAATCCAGCTTTCCATGAGAGTAACAAACATATCTAGGTGGATTGCCATTACATTAGAGATATGATACATAAGAGTTTTATCTATGCTTCCTACCTTAGCTTAGGGGAACATGCTACTAACATTTTCAATAAGGCCCTAGCAAGGGGACATTGCACAAGTGTTCTTCTAAGCTGAGTATGATAGATATCTATGCTCCAGCTCGAGAGAGTGTTATAAGAAATGATATTTATGTATGTCTTATTTTCTGATTATGTAATTTATTTGGCATCTACGGCTTCTCCTTTATATAAAGGAATTCCATTGTCAAGGAATAAACAAGTTATTAAGAAAATGCACGAAATGAGATGAGTTTAAACTTTGAACAACCATCTGTTTGCATCTCCCAAAAAAACATCTCAATTGCAATTTTTAATAAGTAATCTGGAACGTTTTAATTGCATTATGTTGTGCAATTTCTGCACAGAGCACACGATCGGCCTTAAATCCACTAACTTGTCAACAAATTGCTTTTCTGGGAATGGGCTTGCCCAGCAAAAGTAGGCAGTCACTGTACTTAGAGATGATGGTAAAAACAAAGCAATGTGAGGTGCTTGTCATAGATCTCATTTCGAGGAAATACTTCATGGAGAAGTTATAGAATTGAAAGATTGTTTTAATTCTCTTTGGAGAGGTGCTGGGGGAAACGGTATAATCAGTCCAGAAGTGGATCTTCTCATAATAGGATGTCTATGTCCTTATTTCGTTTGTCCAAACGTGGAGGGGCAAGACCAAGGGCTGTGATGTTTACCGTTGTTGGAGAGCAGTGATAGTTTCTAGATTAATAATAGAACTTATATAAAGGATTCTACAATTGGCTTACTTAATAACAAGAGTTCGTGGAGAGCGTGCATGGACATTTCATAAGGCAGCACTGTAAAAAACATCTCTGGATTTTGTTTAATTCTAGCGTACTTTTGGCTATTTATTTCAAACCGTGATGCAATTGCTACACACTATTGGCTAATGACCTTGACTCAAATCTAGCACCTTCCATTTTGTGGTTTTAATTGTTACATCAATTCAAATTAGATAAGTGGAAAAACCAGAGAAGGGCAAAATTTCTTGTAAAATGACTCTTTAATGTAGTTTGTGATTGTTCTTAGATCAGAGATTTGGAGAGGTTTGCTTTCATGGATGAATGCAAATTCAACGTTCCCATCGAAGTCCACACTCAGTGCTGTGTTGAGTACATCTAGTCTGATTTCGTCTGGTCATTTATTTTATTTTGTTAATTCAGCACATTTAGAAGAAGCTATGCCAGTGATTTATATCAGGGCACGATTCTTGCCTTTCTTGACCTTGTATAGGTTTAGTTTAATATTTATTTTGTCTATTGTTACAGCGAGTTACTTATTATTAGTAAACCAGTACCATAATTTCAGTTAGTTTTTGTTTATTTATCTTTAAACAGCCATCAGATTTCCTGGGCTCCTGTGCTGTAATATTGGAAACCATGATCCTTTTTTGAGTAATCATTACATTTTTGGATGGTAATTCTCTTCTTGGATGATCCTAATTACACCAGGTTACACAAGCTGATCTACATCGCCATTTCTATGGTCTTGGAGATGGGGTCATTGAAGAAGTCCGTATACAGCGTGAGAAAGGCTTTGGTTTTGTTCGATACAGTAATCACTCAGAAGCTGCTTTGGCTATTCAATTTGGCAATGCCCGTATTCTTTGTGGGAAACCACTGAAGGTTTGCTTTGCTCCTATTTAATTGGATGGCTTCGTTGCTTTTCTGATTGGGTTAATAGCTTGAGGTCATTCAGCTCATGCTTAATCCCCTTTGTTGATATGGTATTTCTGGATCAACTTAACCTGTTCTTTAGTTACTTTCATGTTATTGTGTTTTCCACTACCTATGTTACCCATTTGCTTCGTCTCTAGGAAATAATCTTTTCTTTAAAAAATAATATCAACAAGCTATTGTTATGTAGGGAAATTTCTCAATCTGTTTGTTTCTTTTTTGTTATTTGGATCTTTAGATTTCTGTCAATCTCCGACTGCCGAACTATTAGAAGGTGATGGAGGGAAGGAAAAAATGTAACGGAAGAATTTTTGAAGCTTGCATATAGCAAGTGTTTTTTGTCTTGTTTTCTGAACTCATTCTTTATCGTAATCCACAATTCCAACTCGGGTATAACTTGTCTTAATCTGCTGCACTCCCATTGATAAGGAGACATTACAAAACAAACTTGTCAGTGTCCAGTGCTTTCTAGGCCATGTTTCCAAATTTATGTACTGAAGCTACAGTTCATACCGTGCGTCGGACATTATTATTAATTCTATGCAATCTCTAACTGTATGTACTTAGAGGAGAGAGATCTAAATTAGTTTCCAATTTACATGAGGATCAGCAAGGACTATATTATTTTTTTCATTCAATTAGCTATTCTGGCCTTGTCTACATCTGCGCCTCAGGTAAACCAATGCGATGCTTGAACAGCAGAACACGTGATCTGTTTTGTGGGGGGTGGGGGCTGGTTCCAAAGCTCTCATTATGTGGGTTGGACACTGAATCTATTGAACGCAGTCTTCACATGTTTTCTGCGAGAGCATAGACAACCCATGACCTCTTGGTCGCTCAATGATAACATGATTGAATTACGTCTACAACCTACCTAAAGGTCTTTTCCAAGAAGTTTTGTATCTGAACCTTCTACATTTGAAAAATAATGAATACCTCTATTATGGACAATTCATGAAAACATTTTATTAAGGAAGTTCTATGTATATGGGTGTCAGCCTGTCAGGAAAGCTCGAGCTCGATGAGTCAGACTTGGACTCAACTCGATAAGAGCTTGCGATTCAGGCTCGAACAACTATTGAGTCCGAGTCGGATAAATGGCTTGTTAATTTTATCGAGCCAAGTTCAAGTTGAGGAGTTCTCAACCAAGGCCCAAAATGTCGGTTTCGGTTATCATTTCGGTATCGACCAAAACAGAATTTCGGTGGAATTTCGACCGGAATTTCGGTCATTTCGGTCATTTTTGTACTAGGACTCCCATATTTCGGTCATTTCGGTCGAATTTCGATTTCGACTGGATATCGATATTCGACAGAAATTCGACCGAATTTCGCTGAAATTTGAGGCCATGTTCTCAACTCGATAACTCGTTTTGATTTTAGTAGTTTTTATACATTTTCCATTTCAAATTTGCACATACATGATATATGAATATGAGGAGAAATAATGCAACACCAACACATTACTTGAAGTTGTGGTATTTACACATTCTCCCTCTTTATTCCTAACATCTGTCGAGTTTCCAATTCTATATGAATAAAAAAGTAACATAAATTTAAAAATCTGTACTGGTCATAATACCCATCCTGTCCCCTTGCGCGACACCTGGGTTCCTCCTCTCCTCCATCATCTCCCAGTGGACTTCTCCTTCATGTACAAGCAATACAACCACTCCTAGCGTCCAATGTGGCTCTATAACTTCTTGCTTTTCCTTCATACATAAGCAGCACAAGTCACCACATGGCGCATACATCCCTATCCACACTTGCTGCGCTACGACTCCTTATCTCTCGGATCCAAACATTATTATTACAATGATAATATTAAGGAGTTCAATTGCTTCTTTATAGAAAGTTCACATACAAAGAAACCAATATCAATGCACTACAAAAAGGCTCGTTAAGAGGCTCGTGAGCCAACTTGAACTAAAAGAGTTCAAGCTTGTGTCGGTATTCCTAGGCTCGATGCTTATCGAGTCCGATTTTTGTTATCAAGTTCGAGTCTGAGTTGTGGCCGACATGACTCGTTCAACTTGATAGACACCCCTATCTATGCACTTTACGGAAGGATATTGGCTATTTTTTTCGAAAAGAAAAAAAAGGTTATACACCCCAGTTGTACTCAGTTCAATATTTGTTATTGTTGTCAACTGTGCTATTAGGGAAGTTATATACTAGCGAGGAGAGAGGACATCTGACTGGAGGGCATACCTCTCTTTCATCGAAGGTGGAGGAGACTCTCTTCTCATGAATAGACATATTATTATTACTTGACTAAATCTATAGCTATACGATTTCCGGTAGGACTCGAGGGAAATGGCTTCATTCCTTCATTATGAAAATCTTGTTTTGCGTTCATTCTGCTTTTGTATTAAATACTGAATAGCTAAATCAGATTCTGACCTTGTTTACCGTTATTGCTGGCAGTGCTCGTGGGGAAACAAGCCGACCCCTCCAGGGGCAGCATCAAACCCTCTCCCACCTCCTGTTGCTCTCCCATTTACCGGGCTCTCGTCTGTTGACCTGCTTGCATACGAGCGTCAGCTTGCTTTAAGCAAGATGGGTTCTGGGCAGGCACTGATGCAGACACAGGGTCAACAGGCCCTTAAACAAGCCATAGGTATGGGTGCCGGAGCCAGTCAAGCCATTTATGATGGTGGGTTCCAAAGCTTGGCTTCTGCACAGCAACTCATGTACTATCAGTGAGGTAATGTCCAACATGCTAAATGCCATGGACTGGATCCAACCATAACGTTTACTTTTATTATTAGATAGCAATCTCGACCGTTATATCTATCTGGGTCTTTATTATATATTTGTAAATTCTGTGGGAATTGTGTGCTTAACTATGCATCGAGATTTTACCAAATCCAGGTTTCATTTTTTTCGGTTATATATACTGTTTACAAGACATGGGGTCTGCCTCAATGTAGAGGTCCATCCCTTTTTCTAGATCCTGTTATATCATCAGTGTACCTGTCATGTAACATTTACTAATGTATGGTCGACATTGAAAGAATTATTTTATTGCCTTTGAGTGATTACTATCTTCTTCTAGAGGGCATTTGATTGTAAACTTGTTTTTATCTTTTTGGTTATTTAGCCAGGTTGAAGTGCAGAGCATATTTGCAGGGTCACTGTTTGATACGAGTATTTTTGTTTAATTAGGGATCTAAATTACCTTTTTAAAAGTATACCTTTTATGGTTATGGTAAATAAAGCTGGGACTTTGCTGACTGTTCAAGATTAGGTAATCAGAATCGTTCTCAGCTCAGTGGTAATGCTTAGGCTGTCAACTTTCTTTGATAATCCTTTGTAAAGGTAATAAATAGGGGATTTGGTTATAATCTCTATTATCTATTTGTTGGCTATAATATTTTGTTTAGCGATTTAGAGGATTCACAGAACCCCATTTTAAAATCGAACGGACCGAGAGGTTAATCTATCATTAAGGTTTCCTCCATCTTTATCTCCCTAGAGAATTATTTGTTGTATGACAACTGAATAAGAAGTTTGGTGAGATCCAACCTCTGCTACCCCGTCCAGTCAAACCTGTCGTTGAGATCAATCGATTTATCAGACTGTTGGTCCCAACTATCCATCCATCTTTAGATCATGGCACTATCATGCAACCACGTGGCTCATTTCTAAGCCGCTAGATAACGTAGAAGACATCAGGGCCATTTATTCTATCCTCAAGAACCACCGTCTAACTATCTCGATCCAAGGCATGGCCACTGAAACAGTAGCAGCGAATGAAATACTAGTTGTGCATTTTGTATGTATCCTGGTGTTTTTAGAAGCACACCTCTTATATTCCAACATCTACAATAAGTATTTTGTAAGGAACCCCCTCCAGATTTGTTTAATCACAGATAAGGACACTTCGAACTTATTTACGAATAATTTATGTTTATTTTCATTGCAATTGTCTCCCAAGATTATCTGTGAATAGCTTGAGAAGCATTCCATTTTTATGGATCTTGATGTACTTTTAAAACTTATTCCATGCTCTGTCTAGGGACAAGTGTTGAACTAACTATAAGAGATTAATTAAATTATTTATGCATTTTTTAATTAAGATTAATGTTCTGTCACACTTATTTTCAAATCAATTTATTTTAGTGACCCAAAAATTAAGCTAAATACCCATTAAGTACTATCAATATGGAGAAATTTTGGCTTTATAATTAGTGAAAGCCATTAATCTTTGGGATTTGAAATAGTTATTTTATCGATGAAACAATTATATTTTAGTTGAACCACATTGCCACATTCTGTGAGAAATAAAAATATCTCTGACTGCATGCTAACATAGGTTATCTGTGGTGATTAATAGGTAATTTTCTGTAATAATTTAATTTCTTTAAAAATTCGTTGATTACAATTCAGGTTTCTTGAATTGTGTTAGTTTTCATTCATTCACCTTACTTCAAAAAATCAAAAAAAATACCTAAGGTTGCATTGCATTTCTACATCATCTCTTAATTTTAGTTTTGTTAAACTTATCAGCCTTATAAAAAAGTTTAAAAAATACATTGATGTTGCAGCACATGATGGAGATCAAATTTCATGTTAATTGAACACACTGATTGACGTAAGTCGAATCTAAGAATAGTGTTAACCAGCCTAAGTTTTAACATTCTCGACTTTCCATGTATGTCGTTTTAGGAGTATAAATTTAAATTTTATTTGAATTACCATGTTCGTTATTTGCAACGATATAAATTCCGCTTAGCCAAAAATCAAAGAAAATAAATCGAAAATGAGTGTACACGTAGGCGAAGATGGATCTTGGATATGGGTGGTGTTTTCAGGTGAAGAGAACACTAGGTACATGCATTGGCTTGGCATCAAGCATGCATGCAATTATGCAAAGGATAACATGTGTCTTGTCCATAAAATCTGCTTCTAGAAAGTATAATAAATAGTAAATTATTTCAAATCTATAAAGTCAAAAAATGATAAATATGTATTTTGAAAAGTTCTACAAGATTGTAAAAATAAGTTTTTGAAGACAAGGTCGACATTTGTGAAAAAAACATAAAAATGCATGAATTTTAATGTTTTTATTTTTTTTACTTTTCTCTATTTTACTTTAGAGGGTATTGTATTTTACTATAGTTACATCATATTTTTATTAATTTTTTATTATATATATATATAAAATACATCGGTGTGTTTATGGATAAAATGAGGCTACCTTGTCTTATTTTCTGTTTTTTTTCAAAAATACTACCAGTATTTTCATCACTATATCCCTCTAATATGTCATTCTAATTTCGTCAGAAATAGAGACTCCTATGCCTTCCATCTAGAACATGTACTTTTAATGGTATTAGAATTGTTGTAATCAACTTGTTCTAGATGTAGGGTACATGAGTCTGTTTTTAATGTAATTGCAATGACATAATATACGGATATAGTGATGAAAACACATGGTGTTATTTTTGAAAAAGAAAGCCAAAAATAAGATGGGACAACCATGTTGGCTGCTCCTAGGAGGCTATCTCCATATAACCCTATATATGTTATAAGCTACGTATAAAGACGTGTACTTTTTTGTGCATCTTTTTATTTTTAACTATTTCTTCTTGGTTTGTACCTTTGAAAAACATGTAATCAAGAGGCTAAAATAAGATTAAGGCAAACAAAATAAGTAAAGTGAAGCTTGTATGATTTATTAAAGTTTAAAACACAATTGTACATATATCTACAATACAACAACATAGCCTTTTCTCACATTAACTAAGGATCCTATCGTACATATATACAATAAGATCCCACAAATTATGTCGCATGTGAACTCTTCTTAACCTCAATATATTTGTAATATTTAAGGTATTTGAAAACAAGAACTTTAAGGGTGAGTCGGATTAAAACATTGGTGTGAATGTAGACAAATTTGTAACTAGGATTATTTTTTTCCGTATATGTATAGGTCCGCATTTTTTATTCCTTGCTCATTTATTAGAACAAATTGAAAAAGGATTGGGTTAAAAGGAATTAAAATAAAACGTGTAGGAAGTTGTAAGTTTGTGCTTTTATACATGTCTATTATAGAAGGGTCCAAATAGCCAAATCTCAAGCTTTTAAATTGAAGATTTTCATGGTACTTTCGTAATATAGTATGTAATATATAATGAAGTTTAAGAGTGAGTTTGGTCAATATAGGATTAATCATAAATAGTTATGGGTTTGGGATGTTATTATATGTGTAGATTATGATTTGCATTTATTTCACACATATTACTGGTATTATTTAGATATATTTTCATATTTTTAAACACAGAGTGGAAAAATATTTGGATCAAAAAAAGTTCAAATAAAATAAATACAACTATTAGTGGGTTTATGTACAATATATGCATGTATTTTAAGATGTGTTATATACAAAGGTTTTCTAGTCGATGAAGTCAATATGACTTGATGGTCACAAATAATATTTCTAATACTATCTATTCCTTTTTCTTTTGTCAATCTATAAAAATGTACATCCATACATACCCTTTTCATTCTCTCTCTTTTGTGTTTCTTCTCTCTCTTTTGTTTTTCTTCTTTTTGTATATTTTTGTATCTTAATAGGGTATCCTAATTGCATAGAGCATATTAACAAAAATGTGGTATTTATATTAATTTATAGGTGTTTTCAAAGGCTTTTGTATCGGAACGCAAATATGAAGTGGATGAATTCCAGATTCATCACCAGCATATACTTAAACCTTTTGAGTTCTTAAGTGATAAATGATTTTTGTGGTTCTCTAATAAGGTCACTTGTAGTACCTGTAAAAAGAAATTAACAAACAAATTGTTTCAATACCTAATATCACCCAAGTAAGTATAGCCTAAGTCGAACTCAAGGAGTACGTTCTAAGAAGATAGATTTATTATTTTTTTATATTTCTTGTATATGTTTCACTCAACAATCACAAATAAATAATAAAATACAATAAATGCATGCAACATGCACATGTATATACATGGACATTATAGAAAACAGGAAGGAAATAGAAAAATAATAGAAAAGAGAGAAAAATAAGGTAGAGAACACACAAATATAAATAACCAACCCAAGAAAAAAATAAAATAAATATGTGAAAACATATTTTTGAATTTTTTGAAGTTATTCAAAAGTTTTTGTTATGTTGGGAATAAAGAAACACAAGAAAGAAATCAAAGCAAGTATTTTGTGCAAGGAAAATAATGCAAACATGACACTCAGAAAATTGTGATTTGTAGCTCTGAAAATGGCCTAAAATTAAGTCATTATTTTTCCTATGTAGATAAAAATAAAAGGAACAAAATGGGATTTTATTTTTAGATTTTTGAGTACGTGATGTTGTTAGAGATTTTGGGAAGTTTTGCAATGTTTTTGTATTTTAAGATAAAGATATGCAATAAATCTCCTAAACAAAGATATTTAATATAATAATAATTAAATGCAACCTAACATGATATTATAAGATTTTTTTGGCAGGAATATGAATAAACTAAAAATGCTACAAACTAAAATGTTGTTTAATATTTTTGATGTGTTAATGTAGCACGCTACAGATAAAAATTCTACGATCTCAAAATAATTTAATTAGCCCATAAATTGTAAAAATTCCGCAAATCTCAAATGACAATATTTATTTGCGAAATCTTTTCCGAAAGTTGGATGTTGATTAATAGATAACATATCCCAAAATGATCAAAAAAATGTATCTTCACAATTCACTATGAACTAAAAATGAAAATCACAATGAGTTCAAGACCCCATAATTACTTAATCAAATATCCAAAATTGATGAAACTTTTCTACAATGTAAAATGTTAGCTTAGAAATATAAGAAAGTTTATTTCGTTATTTTACGTAACAAAAACAAGAGAGATATTAAACATGCAATATAGGGGTATGCATCTAAAGTTTCATATGGGATGTTGGAAGATGGATATGTTTGTGCTCTAGTAAACATGAAAGTAAAGATGAAGGAATAGAGCTTTGCCTCTGACCATGGCTACTTGTAGGATGAATGGTAGCGAGGGATAGATATATAAGTGAGAGGGAGAGAGGGCATCGTGGGTGTGTGTGCGTGCACGCAAGAGAGCCGAGGATGGGTTGTTGAGCGATAAGTGGTATAAAGAAGGTCACTGGGTTCAATACACGAGGCAAGAAAAAGATTTGGACGAATTCAAGGAAAACCACAAAGGAGAGGGGATTATATAAGGACTTGAAAGAAGAATGAATTGGAGTGGTCACATATGGACTTGAGCACACTGTAAGGTTGTAAGAGTCTAGCTTTTTATCTTGTCAATTTTATTTTCTTTTATCAATAAATTTCTATGAAGTGAATTCCTGAGTGATGCACCTAAAGTAGTAAGCAGACATCGTTGTACTCGTTTTTGTGAGAACTCCTCACTGTGACAAATTGAATGATCTCGAGTTTGAACCACCATGGTAACAAACTCTAAAAGCCACTTATAACCCTATATTGTACTACTTTTTTAACATGTGGGCACTAGTAAGAGTCTTGGTCTCAAGGTTTTTGGCTTTAGTCCTTAGTAGATAAAATTCTCTCACGGTAGGTACTTGAAAACAACGAGGGTTTTATGGATCCAATACAATGAAATCCAAGATAGTTTTGATTTTGGGTCAATTTTTTAATACCTTTTTATTTTTTTACTTTCACTTTTTTGAGTATTTTCAAACAAATCCTATAAATTTTATTCTCTTTTTCTTTATTGTCCTAAGTCCAATAAAAAAAGGTTGGTCGAGATAAACAATGCATGTGAAACAAATGATAAATGCATTCGTCGGATATACTTATAATGCTTTACGGATCTGTCCATGTGGATGCAAAATAAGAATTGAAATCACACTCTATATGCATTGCAGAGTATAAATCATATTAAGGATAAACTTATATAGTCTGAACAACATATAGGAGCATGCTTTGCTTTTATTAGGATACTTGGACGTATTATCTACTAGGCACAAGCCTAGAGAAATAAGTATCCAAGACTCTAAACAAGCATATGAAACAAATAAACATAAGACTGGAAACATAGAACATGAGAATGAAGAAAACAAAGCGAGAAAGTGATGAGTATAGTTTTAATAATGTCAAGTTATAGTACCCACTCAAGACAGTTAGCAAACAATTTATTTCAACTTCTTTTTGATTAATCAGAAAGAAGTAATCCTGGGTCGAATACAAATAGCACTACCTAAGAAGATTTCTTTTTGGTCGATTTTTATATCAAGTGTCTAATTAGTTCACAAAACAAACAATGAGATGAAAAGAGATAAACAAATAAGACAATTGCATGTATATACGCATCACAATATAACAATCAAATAAAAGCGAGAGAAAAGTAATAAAAGACACAAAACACAAGTAATCAAACCACAGAAGAAAGGAAAATAAATAAAAATACGAAAAATGTATTATTCAATTTTCAGAGAACAATTGTTTTTGGAATATTTAGGAATAAGAAAACACAAGTAATAAAATAAATCGTGCAATTCTACATTTAAAAAAGTAAGGCAAATAGGACACTCGAAAAAATGCTATAAATATCTCAAAATGAAGTTCTAAAATTGTGATCCTATTTTTCCTAAATAGATAAGATTATATTGAAGAAAACAAGATGCTGTTTTTAAATTTTGACACCATATCAATTTAAAGGGTTTTTATACGTTTTGAAATGTTTTTAGATTTATGGACTCTAAACAAAATAACAGAAAATGCCCTTCAGATATTCGTTAGATACTGATGATGACAAGCTACAATATTTTTTTTGATATTTTTCTGAGATGTAATGAATAAATTAAAAACAAAAGGATGCTGGAAGGCTGAAGTGACGTTGTTGATTTTCTAAATAACTTAAACAATAAAATAAAAATACAAAAAATCTCTGACCAAGCACATATTCTTCATATTTTCAAAATGACAAAAGATGATCTTGGAATAAATCAACAACTCCAGATATTGTAAAAAATCTATAGGTTACAAATCAATGTATTTGCTTATGAAACTTGGGAATAAGTTCGACTTAATTTAGATCTACAACATAATGGAAAATGAGCAATAGATATGAGACAAGCAAAGAGATATTAAGAAAATAAGACAGACTAGTACATTGACTTCAAAAATTCATTATTAATTAACCATGCATCAAGAGTTCATGAAACTTTAGCACAATGTACATACTTAGAACATATTTCTAACAAAATTTATTTCACAAAAACTTGATACAAATGAATGCTTAACGAGTGTTAAAACGCAAAGATTCAAATGCAAAATTTATTGAATATGATAGTTAAAAAGTCCAGAACACACTCCCTATGATCATGCAAAAATCCGAGGGGACAAGTGCAAAATCTCTCAGTTGACATAAGCATGACCCTTTTGTGACATCGGGATGATGCATGTGGGGCGTCAGCGTATGAATCGATGGCTAAGATGTGTCTGGGGTTCTCGATCGAGCGGTAGTGACTCCTACGATTAGATGGATAAGATCAAAGGAAGAAGGGATCAGACGGTGGTTGATGTCCACCTCCTCCCTTCTTTTTCTTTGGAGCCGACAATCCCCTCTTCCATCCTCATATATATATATATATATATATATATATATATATATATATATATATATATATATATCCCCCCTCTTCCCTCATTCCTCGCACTTCTCCCCCCACTTCTCATTCTACTTCTTCCTCCCTTAATTCTATTCCTCTCATCTCTCCCAATCCATATTCTCAAGCAACATTTCGACTTCTCAGCATCTTTCCCAATCTGCTATTCTTATTCGAGTAAGAATAAGAATTTTTTTCGTAAACCATTTTTCGTGAATATTTTTTGCATTTTTTTTATCAATAAAGGCGATATATTATCACGGATATTCGATTATATTTATTCTTTTCTTTTCGGATATATCATCTCGATTTGAAGACACACATTATTCAGGAAAATTTACATTTATTAATTTTATTTTTGATTGCATTCTCTAATTAGATATGCAAAATTATATACATTTAAAGAATTTTAGTGTCATTTAAATAGACATTAAAATTGAGATCTTTTATATATTGAAATTGCAATCATATGTGTTTAAATTATTTTTAGTTGGAACAACTGTACAGAAGATGAAAAAATAATGTTTATATTAAATTTAAAATTTATTATTAATGTCACAGTTTTTCACCTTTTTTATTTGTTTCTAATTTTCGATTTTTTTTTATTTTGTGTGATTGAGCTATAGTTGTAGGATTATTTGTCGATAGATTAACACTAAATACCTAATTATCATTGCATGCACATATAGTTGCATTTGGACTTAGTCAAATTTTAATTGCTTCTCATTTAGATTTGGAATCGAGCATCGAGAGGGACTCTACATATCATTTGCAGGACTCATTGTGGTGAGCACCTAAGAGCTCCCAAGACCGAACTTTTGGATTCCATCTCTGAGTGATTAGCATATTGTGCTTCACGCTAATATCAATTTCTCATCAAGGGCGATGTTGTCAGATTCCATTTTCATATAGATAAATTTCAATTTTGCTAAGCATCCTTGTATGTAAAGAGCTGGAGGCAAGTTGAGCATTTCTCTTTAGCATACATCATCGTTTTCGCCTCACATTGCTTTTCCAACTCTCTCCCTCAGATTTTGATCACCTAGGTTGCTAAAGGAATTGATTCTCCAATAGGACTCGTGTATGTCTTATTAAAAAGCAATCCTTTTTATCATGTAAAAAAATTAAATAGTAAATGCTTAATTTTAAAAATATTATTAACTAATAACTTAATAATGTTTAAATATACATGATTGTTATGCCCTTATTTCAAATAAACTAATCAAGTCATGTATTTGGTTCATAGTTATGGCATCAAACACCGTTCATGTTTTATTATATTGGGATGGATCGATTAGTGTCTCTGATGATCATGTAGATTTTATTGGGGGCAATAAATGCATGGTCATATTATCAGGTCAATTAACATACCTTAATCTACTGGCTCGAGTATCCGAAGCCACTGGTCTCCCGCTCGATCAGTATATACTTACATTAACGTGTAAGTGGTTGTATGAGGGATCAACATTTTTCGCAGTACCAATTCATGATGATGAATCCACCTTAGTAATGATGAATTCAATCATTAATGTGAGATTCATTCATTCACCTTTTCGTAAAAGCCACCTTTTTTGGTCTGGAAAATATACTGTCATCGTCGAGGTAAAATAATCACAAATTTTATTAAGGAATAATCTTACATTTCCTTTCTCTAAACTAACAAACATATAAATCAACCAGGCCAACAAATGAGACAATGTTTGAGGATATTGAGGGTTCCTCAAAAGTAAATGCTGAAGATAAATTGTCGATAACAATATCTGAAGAAGAATGTAAGGAATCTGAAAATGAATCTCAATCATTAGAAGAAGAAAACATACATGTTTATACTTGTCATGATTTTGGATACAGTTCACTAGTTCTAGACTTAGAAAATGAGGATATGGGAGACTCTTATTGTGCGAATAATGAGGATACTGATGAAGAATGGATGGAGAAATTACCTAACGTGTTTGATCACGAAATTGTAGAAGCAAAAGATGTAGCCTTTGTAGAGAGAAAATCTGATCACACCGATGATTCTAGAATAAGTTATTGGCTGGGTAAAAGTTATAAGTCGAAAATAGATTTCCAATATAGCCTACAAAAATGGAGTATGGAAAATCATGTGCAATATAAATCCAAGACCTCAAACAAGCAGATGCTGATTGTTGTTTATATTTATGAAAATTGTGAATGGTATTGCATGCATCAGAGAGGAAATCTCGAGGGGATTGGTATGTTTCAGGATATAGGGAAAAGAATTCATGCAGAAATCTTATCCTTTTACTGAAACATCGTCAATGCGCATCTATATATTTATAGCACGATACATATTATCTTCCTTCAGTGCACAAGTTAGTATGACCCCGGGTGCAATTATATATAAAATAAAAGACGAGTTGAAGATTGAAATTAATTACATGACAACTTGGGAAGCTAGGAGACGTGTAATATATATTGTTTATGGGAATGAGGTTGAGTCATATCGTGGTATCAGAGATTCGTTCGTGCTTTAGAACGACACAACCCCGGAATCTATACGCGGTTCAGGACAGAAGGAGGCTAAAACGAGAGTACTGTACATTTTTAGAGATTATTTATATCATTTGGACCTTGTCGCAGAGCACTCAAATTCTGTCGGCCTGTTTTAAGTATTGATGGAACATATTTGTATGGTAGATACGCATGTCACATGTATGTGGCCGTAGAGATAGACGCAAATAATGGCTTATTTCCGCTCGCATTTGCTATAGCTGAAAAGAACGAGAACATTACTACATGGAAATTGTTTCTTAATTTATTAAGACAAATCATTGACCGTCGGGACATATGTTTTATCAATGATCGATTTCCTGGGTTGAAGGATGATATGAATGGTTTATTTCCACCAGAAGAGGGATTCAATCATCATCACCGTCTCAGACATATGTGTGCAAACATGCACAGAACTGGACATAAGACTCGTACAATTCAAAATATATTTTACATTGTTGGAGAGGAGCCATATGAAAACAAGTTTAATAGTATGATGTGAGATATTAACATACTTGATAGAAATACTTTCGAGTTGATCGTATCTCAAGACAATAGTGACAAGAGTAATGGGGCAGTAAGTTTAGATAATGGACATCGTTACAGAGACATAACAACAAATATATCTCAAAGTTTTTAACAAAGCCTTTAAAGGAGCACGTGGTTTACCAGTCATATATCTGATTCTAACATTTTTCCTTAGAATTAATGGTTATTTCAATGGTCGTTGTGACGAGTCAGAGGGAATGACCACATATTTGATAAAGAAATACGAAGACTTGCTAGAGAAACAAATCAGAGAGGCAA
Organism: Ottelia alismoides; assembly: GCA_037367405.1. Taxonomy (NCBI): domain Eukaryota; kingdom Viridiplantae; phylum Streptophyta; class Magnoliopsida; order Alismatales; family Hydrocharitaceae; genus Ottelia; species Ottelia alismoides. Next base: position 391,387 of record JAZKJV010001235.1, read on the forward strand.
GACCATGCCACGTACGATGATTTACACTAACTCATTTTCAAGTCTGCGATCGTGATGGATATGCATATGAAGCCAACTTAAATGGTCGAGAAAGTGAATGCATGTGCGGTTTTATTCGGATGAAATACTTTGTATGTCCACATGTCATAGCCGCAGCTTCACATGCGCGTACACACTTAGATAACTATGATCTATGCTTACAGTATTATTCCAGCCTAAGGTAAGCATTTGCAATTCAAGCATAGTTTTCTCTTGTGTTTAATGCATTCTTAGAAACATCTCTTAATTTTTTTATAGATACCTACTACATTTACGTGATTTGGAAGAATGCACTCAACTTTCTTTGAGTGATGTTGCTTTGACGCATATGTATTCTGAGCTGGATAGGGGTGCGAAGATCGGCACATCGAGGATCTATGGCTTCTTATCAGTGATGACGCGCTCGACGACTCGGGTAAAGGTAATCAAGGGTCGTTGCGTCCCAAGTCACCAGGCGTGGCCAATCGAGAAAAATAAGACCACCAAACGAAGGCAAAAATCAACTGAAACTCAAGTAGCGGTCTCGCTATTATATTAACCTGGTATAGCAACCAGGGTCGAACACAAGGAGCACGTAATGGCCTTGCGGCCTACAAAGTAGTCCGAAAAAGAAATAAAATAAAATAAAGTGTTTTTGGTGGATTTTTAATTGTTTTTTATATATTTTTTGGATTTTCAAATAATAAAGAAAATAAGGAAAACAAGGAAACAAGCAACTATACACAATTATTTAACTACTCAAAATTATTCCAAAAAATCAAACAAAAATATTTTTATGTTTTTTATATTTTTTACTGTTTTTGGTTAATTTTTGGTAATTTTCTGATTTTTATTGAATTCTATAAAAATCAAACAAGGCAAGAAAAGAAGGGTACTATCCAATCAGACTTGGAGGGAAAATTCAAAATACAAAATGGCCCTATCAAGGTCTGAAGGTAATTTTTCTGTAAAGAAGAAAATACAAGGAAAATTTAAGCACCATAATTATTATTTTTAGATTTTTCTTTTAATTATTAGAATTTTTAAGGGTTTTTAGGAGTTTTGTAATTTTTATGGGTTTTATATAGCCAAAAATGACCAAAATTGGTCAGAAAATCATGCAAGACAAAAAAAGCAATCTGCAATTTTTTTGAAATTTTTAAAAGTGTTTTAATATTTTTTTGTGATTTTTCAAGTTAGACAGTAAAGAAAATACGTGTTTTTGAATTTTTAAAAATATCAAAAAAATGTCAAAAATGTCTCCAAAAATTAGAAAAAATTTTACACCATGGCAGGAGCCACTTGTCCAATGTTCATCAAATTTGGAGTTGATTTGCTATTTTATTAATATCAAACACAAGGACATAGTACACAGGGACCTAAATGCAAATAGTAGAAAGTCTAGGGTGTTCGGTGCAATTTATCCATGAAATCACGCACGAGACGCGTAACCTGGGCACTCAGAGGCCTATTTGCAAAGAAACTAAGGTTCCTGGACTATTTAGTAACAAGTACTAAAAGTCCAGGGGCCTTAGTGTAAAATACCCACTAAATTAAGCACATGCACATTAAAATCATTCACAGGGGTATTTCTGCAAATATCAAAAGTATAAATGCATTCAAGAACACTCTGAAACTATGAGTCCATACATGCAAATAACCCAAACAAACACGTGTCGATGCACGTGATCCACTACAGGCAGGGGTATAAAATCACCAAACACTACAGGGTCCACTATGCAAATTACCAAACATAAATAAAATATCTAAAATATTTACAGGACTACAGCAGAACAGCTAAAAAAACTAAGGGCCTAAGAAGCAAATTACCCTTTATTAATTCGAGGGCCAGATGCGCGCCACGTGTAGATCGGACGGTCGGGGAAGGGGCACGCCTCAACAAGGGGGTCCTCGGTCCTGATCGAGCGGCTGGGACCTCGCCACGTGGAAGATCGACGGCTGGGAAGCGACATGGCTAACCCTCAACGATCGGACGGTCACGATCACTCCTCCAAAGATCGAGCGGTGATGGCTGCTCCTGGAGTGGACAACTGCGATGCAAACTGGAGCTGAAGGACGATCGAACGACTGCGGAGGGTTCTTGAAGAACTGGACTCCGACAAGGTTCGTCGGGTTCGTGCTGGCGCTGGAGGCCTCCTCGCGGGCTGCTGAAGATCGGAAGAGAAGCTCCTTGGCCTCCCGCTTCGAATGGTGCCCTCCTTGCGAAACGAGAAGTTTTTTCTTCTGATTTTGGCTCGACGGAGCTCCTGGGAACTCAGGCGAGGCCGGCGGAGGTCGAGCTGCTGCACCTGGGTGTCGAAGCCCTCAGATGGGCTCCTTGGGACCTGCAAAGATGTGCAATGGACTCACGGGTCGAGGGCAAAGTGCCTCGACCCTGTAAGAGGGGGTGAAGGTGGTCGGTGCGGCGGGCGTGCGAGCTCCGGCGGAGCGACGGCGAAGGAACTCGAGTCCCAGCTCCTGTGCGAGCTAGGTTGGATGAAGGGGTGGAGAAGGTGCGCGGGGAGAAGGCGATCGTGATGGGGTGCTCCGATGAGCGAATAGGTGGATAGGGTGGACGGAATCGAAGCGGAACAACGATGGGTCGATTTGGGGCAAAATGGAAATTCGGGAAAAAGAAGAAGGAGAAGGGCTACCTGATGGATGCAATCGACTGTGGAGGAGCAGGGGGTGCTCCAGGTCCTTTCCTCGAGGACCGTCGGTGTCCGAGGCTCTGACGTCACCTCCTGGAAGCGCACGGCGGCGCAACGTCGCCGGATCGATGGTCGAGACGTCCCCTCCTCGCTGCAACAACGCCTGAAGCGAGCTGTCACTCTCGCGGAGGCGATGGAGGTCACTGGGTGGAAAGCGAATGAGCCAAAGATGAAGAACAGGGAGGCAGAACTCAGACTTTATATGATGGGAGGTCCGGGAAGAGAGGGTCGGGTCCGGCTCGGTGGAGCACGGACCCGTAGGTAAGGTGTCGGGCGATGTTCCCGGATTATTGGAGAGTAATTAAGACCCGAGATTTGGCGAAATGGTGATCGGGTCAAGCAGGGATAATTGGGAGAAGATGGGTCCGTGAAGAGGATCCGCGGGTCTGTGGTCCAAAGGGGGGAGTTGACCGGGGGGTCAACGTCCCTGTGGACCAATGGGAATCAGCCACCTGGAAAAGATTTGAAAATTCATTTAAAAATAGCAAATGGCCGAATTAAAGAAAACTTAGAACATGAAAAATATTTGTTTTAATTTTTTCTATTTTTTGTGATTTTTAATTAATTTTTCAAAATAAAAATAGGGTATTTACACTAGGGTGCTATATAAATGTATATATACAATATAGTTTTTTAATTTTTGATTTTTAATTTGTTATTTTTATACAATTTTATTCCCATTTTATATTTTATTTATTTATAGCATAAAATTAGGAATAAAAGGGTATTTTTATTTTATTTTTATTATTTATATACAAGGGTGAAATAAATAGATATATACATATATGTACATGGTATATTTACACACATGAGCTTCCCTATCTCTCTCTACTTGGGTTTTTATGCGGTCAGGCCCATACTGAGCCCTCCCTTGGGATTAGGTCGCTCAATATTTATTCTAAATATCTCCCTCTTTTTCTTTTGTCTCTTTATTCTTTTATTTTTGCACAAAAACATGCAAATTATTAAACTTTATACAATGCATGTCTTTTGGTAATTATTTATATTTACACCTATCTACATGTATTTGCAAAGGTTTTTGTAGCTAAAATACAAGAATAAAGAGTGATGAATGAGTATTCATCACCCCCCTATACTTAACTTTGCTAGTCCCTTAGCAAACACTTATTTGAAAAAGAAGTGAAAAAGAGAAAGAAAAAGAAAAAGAGGAGAATATACATGGATTAAGGCTGATTATTAAACCTGCCTTCATTAAATTGAAATATGGATCTCGATCAGATCTTTGGATTATTAATGTGTCGGAACCTTATTTGGACTTAAGCTTAAGACTCAACAACCTCTAAGTTCCACCAATCTATGGACAAGACTCCTCAATAAACCAGATCAGAACAAGTCTACATACACAAACTCTAATGACCATGAATCTTTCCATGCAGTGTAAGTGATATGTAGCTCCCCGCCAAGTAACAAAGAAACAACCTCCCCCAACCTGGTAACTCTAATGCCTCGGTCTAGCAACTCTTTCCTCGAGAAGCGGGGTATTCCCTTCTAAGTTCAAGTGCAACCGACTCAAGAAGAGGGGGGAAGAAGATGAAGAATGGACCATGGCCAGTGTAGCCACGTATCCCTGGGAGCCCAACCAGTGTAGCTAAGTCTCCCGCTGCAATCTTCATGAGATGTAACATGGATACCATAAGCTTTTGCTTTATTAGACTATATACACTCCGGTGGGGTTATTAAATTTTCAATCCGACCCACCACTTTTTTTTGGAGTTCTTTTCTTTTTGCACACATTTTTTTGTGTGCAACTGTACAACATATCTCCATGGTGCAGCATATATACAAGGAGTTTTTCCTCTTGAGCCAGTAGACTATCCCTCTTTTGAAGCTTTATTGCAACCCACGACTTCTGTCTTTGGACTTCATCACCACTAGACCAAGTTGAGGCGCACTTCCTTCACTAGAAGAAGAAGAGAGGTTTCGCCTAGAAGTACTACCCTCATATGCTACCCCAAGCCAAAAGAAACTGCCTCCTCACCACCTCATCCGTGGAGAGCTATGTGTAAAGTGCTGGTGCAAGTCAAGCCATTGTCTCTAAGAGTCATGCGTGTGTTGTTAAGTGCTCTACTTAGGCTCATCAAGATGACATATGCTCATAGCCTAGTGGACTCAAAGAATTAAGTCCCAATGGACCTGAAAAGCCTTAACCCTAAGCCCTATAAGGTTCCTCTTAGAATTAGGTGGATTAAGATCTCAATCAAGCTCCATTTCCCAATTTAATTCTAGGCTAGTTTAAATGTCAACCATGATCCAGGAAAAACTATACAAATATTTACAAAGATGCTATTTACAAATATTTACAATCGTGCAAAATTTTTGAAAAAAATGTTTTGAAACCATTGATGTATGCATGAATGCAAGTTTTGCAAAAAATATTTACAAACATTTACATAAGGTTTTTGCAAACTTTTTGTTTTCAAAACATTTTGGAAAAATTTTGTATTATATACATAATTTTGATATGAAAATATTTACAAATCCTTTACACAAATCATTTTACAATCATTTGTACAAAAATTATTTGTATAAATAAATAGGTATGTGCAAGATGAATTTTATATACAAGGGAAAGCAAAAAATTTAAATTTTATGGGTTTTTAGCCATTTTTATTTATTCACACACTTACACAAAGTACAAGTTATGACTAAAGTATATATGAAATATATACGCCCCCCCTATACTTAGCTCGAACAATGTCCTCAAAGTGATCAAGAGCGATGAAGAAGACATAACTCGTGCTTAGTATAGGGACGTGAAAAGGAATGGCTATATACAGAGATGAATCAAAGAATAGAATGAGTAGAAGATCAAGAGAGTCTCGGCTTTTCCCCTATACTTAGGATCAAGTAATCCTAAGTATATCAAGCTGTACATGAAGGGAAATCCGAGTGAAGGATGTACAGAATCTGCCCCCCTATACTTAGGGTGAAATATCCCTAAGTATAGGCAGCAAAACAGGGGTAGAAAGGATAAAAAGAATACCCGAAGGTCCTACATGCCCCCTATACTTAGGGTAAAGTACACCCTAAGTATAGCATAATCATAAGATGAGAAAAAGGGATGTGGGACTAAAGAATAGAGTGATATAGACAACTAGATCTATACAGGTCGGGAGAACAGTGATAATCAGGCGTGAGATGCAATAGATGTGAGTCAAGAGACCACATCTCACGCAAAATGAATAGGGGCAACATCAACGACCCGTGGCTCATGATCTAGAAATGTCTTGAGCTGCTGGCCGTTCACTCGAAAGGTACTCTCAGAAGACAACTCAGATATATCAATGCTCCCGTTGTCGTGTACCTTTCTCACAAGATAAGGTCCCTTCCATTTGCTCTGTAGCTTCCCTGGAAATAGACGAAGCCTAGCATCAAACAACCATACTCTCTGTCCAGGCTCAAAATGCTTGTAGCTGATATGAGAATCATGCCACTCTTTTACTCTCTCCTTATACTATAGGCTGTTTGAGAAGGCGGTATCACGAAGCTCCTCCAGGGCTGCTAACTCTGCCCTCCTCTGCTCTCCTACACTATCTGGATCTAAAAGAATATCTGTGACTGCCCAAAGTGACTTGTGCCTCAACTCAACAGGTAAATGGCATGGCTTGCCGTAAACGAGGCGAAAGGGAGATGTGCCCAATGGTGTCTTGAAAGACGTCCTATATGCCCACAAGACCGAGTCCAAAAGCTGTGACCAATCCTTTCGGTCAGGGCGGACGACTTTCTGCAAAATAGTCTTGATCTCCCTGTTCGACACCTTGGCTAGACCATTCATCTGTGGATGGTATGGAGTGGCAACTCGATGGTCTATGCCGAACTCGCTAGCAAGTGCCTTCACCTGGTCATTGATGAAATGAGACCCCCATCTGAAATCAATACTGATGTGCTTCCTCAAAAATCTGCAAACTATCTTGGCATCAGCGGTTCGGGTGGGGATGGCCTCAACCCAACGACTCACATAATCGACGACCAACAGAATGTACTCAAATCCCTGACTCTTAGGGAATGGACCCATGAAATCGATGCCCCATGCGTCAAAAACCTTACAGAAGTGAATGGGATGCATCAGCATCATATCATGCTATCCACAAGTGCCCATCTTCTGACAGTCAGTACACCTCTTCACGAACTCATCAGAGTCCTTGAAGAGGGTAGGCCACCATAGGCCGGATTGGAGCACTTTCTGTGCCGTTCTCCTCCCTGAGTGATGTCCTCCTGCCTCCAGCTTGTGGCAGTAAGTAAGGACGCTGTGATGCTCCTCCTGAGGAATGCACCTACGCCAGATACTATCCCCTCCCTCATGGTAAAGGATGGGATCCTCCCAATAGTAAAACTTGGCCTTCACGAGGAAGATCTCAAGTTTTTTCCTGGACCAATCTTGTGGAACTTTCTTGGCGACAAGATAGTTCACAATATCGGCGTACCATGGGAGCGAGGCGATAGCAAGGATCGCCTCATCTGGAAAGGTCTCAACAAATAGGGTCAATCTGCTCAGAATCCTCAAGATACTCCAATCGGAGAGATGATCCGCCACCACATTCTTGACTCCAGTCTTATCCTTAATCTCCATGTCAAACTCCTGGAGTAGAAGGATCCATCTAGTCAATCTGGCCTTGGCATCCTTCTTTGCCATGAGGTACCTGATGGCGGTATGATCTGTATACAAAGTCACTCTAGATCCAATAATGTATGATCTGAACTTATCTAGGGCGAAGACTACGTCTAGCATATCCTTCTCTGTGACTCTATAGTTCCGCTGCACGGAATCCAATGTGTGGCTAGCGTAGTGGATAACAAATGGGACTCCATCCCTCCTCTGTCCTAGCACAGCCCCCACGGCAAAATAAGAGGCGTCCGTCATGATCTCGAATGGGAGAGACCAATCTGGTGGCTGAAGGACATGAGCCTCAACAACACAATGCTTGAGAGTCTTAAACGACGAAAGACACTTGTCATCGACAAGGAACTCGGTGTCTTTCGTCAGCAGATCAGTCAACGGTCGGGCAACCCTATTGAAATCACGAATGAATCGCCGGTAGAAACCAACGTGCCCTAGAAAAGACCGTACCTGCCGCAAGTTGGATGGTGGTGAGAGTTTTCTAATGATATCAACCTTGGATGGATCAACCTCCATGCCCCTGTTGGAGATAATGTGACCAAGCACCGTACCTTGAGTCACCATAAAGTGACTCTTCTCCCAATATAGAACCAAGCGAACCTCTATACATCGATGAAGTACTCAGTTTAGGTAGTCAAGACAGGAGTCGAATCCGTCGCCGTAAACCGAGAAATCATCCATGAAGACCTCCAAGCACTCCCCTACCATGTCCGAAAAGATCGACAGCATGCATCTCTGAAAAGTCGCAGGGGTATTGCATAGCCCAAATGGCATGCGTCGGAAGGCGTATGTGCCGAAGGGACATGTAAAGGTAGTCTTGTCTTGGTCCTCGGGAGCGATGGCCACCTGGTTGTAGCCCGAGTACCCATCCAGAAAACAATAGTGGCTCTTCCCTGCCAGTCTCTCAATGATCTGATCTATAAAGGGCAGGGGGAAATGATACTTCTTGGTGGCCTGATTGAGTCGTCTATAATCCACGCAGACCCTCCAAGAAGTGGGTACTCATGTAGCGATCTCCTCTCTGGTAAAGGTAATCAAGGGTCGTTGCGACCCAAGTCACCAGGCGTGGCCAATCGAGAAAAATAAGACCACCAAACGAAGGCAAAAATCAACTGAAACTCAAGTAGCGGTCTCCTCTCCGGACTCCGTAACCACTGTAGTGATGCCCGTCTTCTTGGGCACCACATGTAACGGATTGACCCACTTGGAGTCGGAGATGGGATAGATAAAATCGGCGCTCCACCACTTCGAAATTTCCTTCATGACAACCTCTCTCAGATTCGGGTTCAGCTGCCGCTGGAACTCACGCGACGGCTTTGCCTCATCTTCGAGATAGATGTGGTGAGAGCACAGAGCCGGACTAATCCCCATGGGGATCTGCTATGCTCCATCCTATCGCCTTGCGGTTCTTTTCAAGAACCCCCATCAAACGGGATTCATGTCTCCAGTCAAATCGGCTGAGATAATGACTGGGTACATCTCAGGCTCTCCCGCAAGGAACCTATACTTCAACGACGTAGGAAGCGGCTTCAGCTCTGGACAAACTGGTTAAAACTCCTTTAAAAATTACAAAAAAATTACAGATTGCTTTTTTTGTCTTGAGTGATTTTCTGACCAATTTTGGTCATTTTTGGCTCTATAAAACCCATAAAAATTACAAAACCCCTAAAAACCCATAAAAATTCTAATAATTAAAAGTAAAATCCAAAAATAATAATTCTGGTGCCTAAATTTTTCTTGTATTTTCTTCTTTACAGAAAATTACCTTCAGAACTTGATAGGGCCATTTTGCATTTTAAATTGGCCCTCCAAGTCTGACTGGACAGTACCCTTCTTTTCTTGCCTTGTTTGATTTTTATCGAATTCAATAAAAATCAGAAAATTACCAAAAAAATAACCAAAAATAGTAAAAAAATATAAAAAAATATAAAAATAGTTTTGTTTGAATTTTTGGAATAATTTTGAGTAGTTAAATAATTGTGTATAGTTGCTTGTTTCCTTGTTTTCCTTATTTTCTTTATTATTTGAAAATCCAAAAAATATAAAAAACAATAAAAAATCCACCAAAAACACTTTATTTTATTTTATTTATTTTCGGACTACTTCGTAGGCCGCAAGGCCATTACGTGCTTCTTGTGTTCGACCCTGATTGCTATACCAGGTTAATATAATAGCGAGTCCGCTACTTGAGTTTCAGTTGATTTTTGCCTTCATTTGGTGGTCTTATTTTTCTCGATTGGCCACGCCTGGTGACTTGGGTCGCAACGACCCTTGATTACCTTTACCTGAGTCGTCGGGCGCGTCATCAGAATGGCGTCGTTGCCGGGGAGCACGGTTTAGTAGTCGGTTTTCGATTTTCCCCGCGGCTTTCTTTTCGCGGCTTTTTGTATATATTTTTGTATATATATTTGACCTGTTTATACATTTATCTGGTCTGACCACTTTCTGTTTGTTTTCTTGCGAGGGCCTGAGGAACGAGGTGGCTTTCTTCGGAAGCCGAGCAACCGCGGGAGTCAGAGGCAGCTCTCTTCTCTACAAAGCCGCCGAAGGACGTGAGGAGCGAGCAGGAGTGCGGGAGCTACGGAATAGCTGCGAGTTTAGATTAGATTAGATTAAAATTCATTTCCTGCAATATTTGAACTGTTGTAATAATACAGGGACCAGAGACAGAGATTCGGACTTTCAAGGTCTATTTCGCCGAGCACCGGTGTGCTCGGGGGACCCCTTAGTTAGTCGGTTTTTACGCGGCTTTTCGCGGTTTTATTTCTTTCCTACATTTACGGTTTCACGCGGATTTTCGAGCCCCTAGCCGTAGGTTTTTCTGCTTGATTGTGACGTAAAAAAATTAGGATCCAAATACCCTAATATATCTGCCTGCACCTATAGATCGGTAATTGGACCAAAAATAAAAAAAAATAAATAATAGTTGTTCCCATCACCTCCGAGCCTACACGCCGCGAGCCTGCCTCGTTAAGCGCTACTCCTGAACTCGACCTGTTGAGAAGAGGAGGGGCGGGTCTAGACCGGACTCTCTGGATTGGAGGCTGGTGTTCGGCTAGATGTTCTTTTGAGTGGCACTGCTGTTTAGGGACTCGGTTTTCCACCTGCACCATTTAGGTAGTTTTATTTCTGTCTTTCAATTCTGCGCGGATCATCCTACATGTAGATTGTTGGAGTTAGGTACGCATCTCTTACTCTGCATGCATCATTGATTTTTGCGCATCGGCTTTTTCGACTTCTCCCCCTGTTTTGGACTTAATAACCAGGAGAACCGAAAAATTCATTAGGCGTTTTTGCTTTTATTGAAAAATACCTAAAAAGAGAAACCATAAAATTGGGACTGCTAAAACTATTGATCACTAAAAGACACTTGATTTAAAAACTTGTCTTGGGGAGAGCAACCCCCTCATTGCTTGGTTTGATTATGCGAGAGAGTGACCCGAACACTAGGTAGAGCCCTCCGGTACTATTCTCGACTGATTACTGACTTCTTCTGTGCGGGACAGTCGGTTGGGAAAGTATCAGGTATCCCAACAGGTCACGTAATCGCTCTGATATCTTGATTGTTCACCAAAATAAAATTGACAAGATAATTGACCGAGCCTTTACGGTCTTCAGTTCGTGTTGTGTTGGTGAACCGGGGGTTTGCTTGTGATCATAGTTTTTCCAGATCCCATCCGCATTACTCGCCAGATCACGATGATGGGCAGGAGGTCTCTTAGGCAGCCTCTGGTTGCACCGCTTTTTAGCACTCCAGCCTACTCATCTAGGTCGGTTTGTGGGAGCTCAGACCCGCTCTCCGAACCCGAGTACAATTCCGCCATGTTCCCCCTCGACCCCCCTTCTTCTGAGACCGAGATACCAGTGCCAGAGGAGAGATAGACAGATGATTTATCGGCACCTAAGTTCGGATGTTTTGATTTTGCAGAGACTATGGCCGGCAGTTCTGATGACCGCACTGGAGGTCCACGAGATCAGACGTTCGTCTTGGACCAGGGTGCGATCAACTCCACCCTGATCGCCTCACTAGATTCAGTTCAGCAGCAGTTGAGGGATCAGGGGGCATTCATGATCGAGATGAGGCGAGAGCTTGAGAAGATGAGAGCCGACCGCGAGAACCGCGGAGGGGAACCCGACGATGCAACAGCAGCCGCAGCAGCAGCAGCGGGAGGACCACCGAGACCGATGCGGGAGAACCACAATCCCGGATCGACTTTGACGCACCGTTGGGTGGTGCTACCAGCTGTCGTGGGGGACTTCAAGTTCCCCCCGAACACTTTGTAGCTTCTTCCCTGGTTTCACGGGTTGGCCACTGAGGAGCCCCATCTCCACCTGCAGGAGTTTGAGATGATTTGCAGTACTGTCCACGATCGTCAGGTGGACCAGGATACCATACGGATGATTGACTTCCCCTTCTCCTTAGCGGACAGAGCAGCCACCTGGCTGAAACATTTGGGGAAGTTCGTCTACACCTGGGAGCAGCTCCGCGCCGAGTACTTGCACAAGTACTATCCACTCGGGCGGACGAACGCCGCTAGAGCCCTGATCAGCAACTTCATCCATGCTCCCCAACGAGCAGTTCCATGAGGCATGGGAGAGGTTTCGAGAGCTGACTGACAGATGCCCGCACCATGACATTTCCAAGCCGAACCTTGTGCAGAGCTTTTTCAGCGGGCTGACACCAGAGCTTCAGGGCTTGGTGAACGCTTCTTGTGACGGGTCTTACTTCGCCAAGGATCACGACCAGGTCTGGGCCATCTACGAGGAGATGCCGAGAATTACAAGGTGATGTCTCAGACCCGGTTGTATACTCAGGGCAGACCACAGCAGCCACAAACCGTGCAGTACCAGAGGATAGCATGGGTCGACGTCGGTCCATCCAGTTCGTCCGCGATAGCCGCAGCACAGGCCGAGTCCACTGCCGCAGACATGGGGATCATCAACGAGAAGCTGGACCGGATGGAGATTATCGAGAAGAAGCAGTGCCAGGGCATCACGCAGATGGAGCAGATGGCACAGACTCTGAGTGACCTGAAGACACAGCTCATGTGTCTCCAGGAGGCACAGACGGCTTCCCAGCCCCGTCTTCAGGCACGAGGCGATCCGAGTAGCTCCGGCAGCCAGTCCCAGCGCTCCAGCTCCCACCAGCAGCCTAGACAGGTTCATCTTGTACAGGCGGAACCGTACCAGCAGCCGCAGCCCACCTACCGGTCAACACCGTCTCCAGACATGCAGATGGTGGTATACGAGCCGGATCAGCCTCTGGCAGTGCTTCTGCCACCCCAGTACGACACAGAGCCGTTGATGGATGTCAACGGGATCTGGTATGACCGCCCCCAGCCCGGTATCCGACGAGACCATCCCGGATTCCGTTGGGGGACCGGAGGTGCCCAGCCCCAGCAGCAGTCATCAGGACAGGGTGGTCAATACGGCCCTCAGAGAGATCACCAGCAGCAGCAGCCCCCAGTGTATCCACCATAGCAGCATTCACAGTATAGTCCTCTTCCCCATCAGCAGGGACAGTCTTGGAGGCGTGATCAGCCTCATCAGCTGCAGCATCAGCCACACACTTACCCCTCTAAGCCACAACAATAGTTCCAGCAGCCTCACTACCAGAGAGGCTACCCGTCGGGTTCCCATGAGAACCCTGTCTTGGATGATATAGCCCGCATTCTCACAGATCAGCAGGCTACTCTTCGACGGGAGATGGATGAGTTCCGCCAGGAGATGCGGGATATCGTGAGAGGGAAGGCCGCCATTCCTGCCCAGATTGAGCCGAACCCCAACAGCCTGAAGAGGAAATCTGAGCAGGTAGTTTGTACTGAGTATGCCACTCCTAGTGATACTTTTGGTGATATGTCTGCATATCTTTTTGATACTGACTTTGTCACACTTAGGAGCGGTAGGATGCCAGCAGGCGGCGCCTCATCTGAGCTACATCATGAGGATACACCTAGAGCGCCTGACGAGGAGGAGGAGAGCGGTACTGAGGCCGCTAGAGATGATGACGGTGGTACTGATGCCACCAAGGATGCTGATTCCATAGGCGGTGCTAAGGCCGTCGTTTCACCAGTTCGAGGAGGTGGTACTGAGGCCACCCATTTTGCCGAGCCAGAGCGCGGTACTGAGGCCGCGAGTCTTCCAGCCGATCCAGCCGATGGTGGTACTGAGGCCACCCATGCTTCTGTTGAAAGACATGTAGTTTTTCCTTCTTTTGCACCTGTATCTCGGAACATTTCTGTGAATAAAGGAAAGGGTTTATTTCTTCTGGTCCCACTGCGGTGCATGATGTATGTGTGGATCCGGTCATCGAACCGCCTAGACCCCTGCCTAGTCCTTCATCTGAGAAGGACCCTGTGATCCCCTTCCCTAGAGCCCTTCAGATGGGGAAGGGGAAGAAAAATGAAAATCAGAAAAAGAGGCAGCAGGAAGAGTTCAGCCAGCAGATGATAGATCGGTTTCACATACAGCTGACTCTTCAGGAAGCTTTACAGCACATCCCCCTTCTTCAGCGTTCACTGAGAGACAGAACCACAGTCAAGAGGAAGAGGAGGAACCACCACTCAGAGATCCATGTGTTGACGAAAGCCACGTGTTTCACGATACAGAACCGTCTGCCGGCCAAGAGGCCAGATTCAGGAGCCCAGTATGTCAGATGCCACATCAGTGAGCAGAGGTTCGACCGTACTCTATTAGATAGCGGATCGTCGATCAACCTCCTTCCGGCAGCCCTTCTCGACCGTTTCGAGTTGGGCACTCTTCGACAGAGCAGGACAGTCCTTCAGTTTTGCGGATCGATCTGTCAAGAGGCCGAAGGGTTGTTGCGAGATGTTGTCGTCACGATTCAGGGCCTGTAATTCCCCGTGGACTTTGTAGTGTTGGACATGGAGATCCCTAAGTCAGCAACCGATACCCCCATCATTCTAGGTCGCTCGTTCTTGGCCACAGCAAAGGCAGTGACCGACCATGATAGCGGGAAGGTATACTTTCGCGTCGAGGGCGAAAGTGTACAAATAGAGACGATCGAGGACAGCAGAGCCAGAGACAGATCATGCTTAGAGACCACCTCATACATAGAGCAGATGACAGATACCGGGCTAGACATCCACCAGGACTGCGACTTTGTGATTACAGATGATGAGGCAGTTTGGGCAGATCCCGACGCACAGGCCATCCTCTCACTTTCAGATTCCGCTGATGCAGAGACGACAACAGAGGAGAGCTTGGAGAGCGCATTCCTGGTCCAGGATACTTCAGAGGCAGTAGAGCCGGTTCTCGATCGCGACACTGATTCTTGTGATGATGGTGGAGCTGATGCCACCTTAAATGACACCGATCCCTCGGATTCAGAGTCTGATTGGGCATATTGTGATGATTATATGCCAGATCTGACGTCCATTGAGCCTGCATATAGGGAGGAGGTAGATGCTGAGCATAGCAGAGACATTTCAGTTGAGCAGCCTTCTCCAGATCCAGTTTGTGAGAGAGAGTTCTCATTCTCCAGGGCAGATTTGGCCGCATACACTCGGATTCTTCAGAAGCTATTGTGATTTTTTCAAGTTATACAGTAAAGAACATGCGTGTTTTTGAATTTTTAAAAATATCAAAAAATGTCACAAATATCTCCAAAAATTAGAGAAAATTTTACACCATGGCAGGAGCCATGTACCCAATTTTCATCAAATTTAGAGTTGATTTGCTATTTTATTAAAATCAAACACAAAGACACATCACACAGGGACCTAAATGCAAATAGTAGAAAGTCTAGGGGGTCCGGTGCAATTTCTCCACGAAATCACGCGTGAGGCGCGTGACCTGGACACTCAAGGACCTATTTGCAAAGAAACTAAGGTTCCTGGACTATTTAGTAACAAGTACTAAAAGTCCAGGGGCCTCAGTGTAAAATACCCACTAAATTAAGCACATGCACATTAAAACCATTCACAGGGGTATTTCTGCAAATATCAAAAGTATAAATGCATTCAAGAACACCCTAAAACTATGAGTCCATACATGCAAATAACCCAAACAAACACGTGTCGATGCACGTGATCCACTACAGGCAGGGGTATAAAAGCAATTACCAAACACTACAGGGTCCACTATGCAAATTACCAAAACGTAAATAAAATATCTAAAATATTTACAGGACTACAACAGAACAACTAAAAAAACTAAGGGCCTAAGAAGCAAATTACTCTTTATTAATTCGAGGCCCAGATGCGCACCACGTGTAGATCGGACAGTCGGGGAAGGGGCGCGCCTCAACAAAGGGGTCCTCAGTCCTGATCGAGCGGCTGGGACCTCGCCACGTAGAAGATCGACGACTGGGAAGCGACGTGGCTAACCCTCAACGATCGGACGGTCACGATCACTCTCCAAAGATCGAGCAGTGGTGGCTGCTCCTGGAGTGGACGACTGCGATGCAAACTGGAGCTGAAGGACGATCGAACGACTGCGGAGGGTTCTCGAAGAACTGGACTCTGTAGAGGTTCGTCGGGTTCGTGCTGGTGCTGGAGGCCTCCTCGCGGGCTACTGAAGATCGGAAGAGAAGCTCCTTGGCCTCCCGCGCCGAATGGTGCCCTCCGATGGCTCCACGGAGCTCCTGGGAACTCAGGCGAGGCCGGCGGAGGTCGAGTTGCTGCACCTGGGTGTTGAAGCCCTCAGATGGGCTCCTTGGGACCTGCAAAGATGTGCAATGGACTCACGGGTCAAGGGCAAAGTGCCTCGACCCTGTAAGCGGGGGTGAAGGTGGTCGGTGCGGCGGGGCGTGCGAGCTCTGGCGGAGCAACGGCAAAGGAACTCGAGTCCCAGCTCCTGTGCGAGCTGGGTTGGATGAAGGGGTGGAGAAGGTGCGTGGGGAGAAGGCGATCGTGATGGGGTGCTCCGATGAGCGAATAGGTGGATAGGGTGGACGAAATCGAAGCGGAACAGCGACGGGTCGATTTGGGGCAAAATGGAAATTCGGGAAAAAGAAGAAGGAGAAGGGCTACCTGATGGATGCAATCGACTGTGGAGGAGCAGGGGGTGCTCCTGGTCCTTGCCTCGAGGACCGTCGGTGTCCGAGGCTCTGGCGTCACCTCCAGGCGGCGCACGGCGGCGCAACGTCGCCGGATCGATGGTCGAGACGTCCCCTCCTCGCTGCAACAATGCCTGGAGCGAGCTGTCACTCTCGCGGAGGCGATGGAGGTCACTGGGTGGAAAGCGAATGAGCCAAAGATGAAGAACAGGGAGGCGGAGCTCAGACTTTATATGATGGGAGGTCCGGGAAGAGAGGGTCGGGTCCGGCTCGGTGGAGCACGGACCCCTAGGTAAGGTGTCGGGCGATGTTCCCAGATTATTGGAGAGTAATTAGGACCCGGGATTTGGCAAAATGGTGATCGGGTCAAGCAGGGATAATTGGGAGAAGATGGGTCCGCGAAGAGGATCTGCGGGTCTGTGGTCCAAAGGGGGGAGTTGACCGGGGGGTCAACGTCCCGCGTGGACCAATGAGAATCAGCCACCTGGAAAAGATTTGAAAATTCATTTAAAAATAGCAAATGACCGAATTAAAGAAAACTTAGAACATGAAAAATATTTGTTTTAATTTTTTCTATTTTTTGTGATTTTTAATTAATTTTTCAAAATAAAAATAGGGTATTTACACTAGGGTGCTATATAAAGGTATATATACAGTATAGTTTTTAAAATTTTTGATTTTTAATTTGTTATTTTTGTACAATTTTATTCCCATTTTATATTTTATTTATTTATAGCTAAAATTAGGAATAAAAGAGTATTTTTATTTCGTTTTTATTGTTTATATACAAGGGTGAAATAAATAGATATATACATATATGTACATGGTATATTTACACACATGAGCTTCCCTATCTCTCTCTACTTGGGTTTTTATGCGGTCAGGCCCATACTGAGCCCTCCCTTGGGATTAGGTCGCTCAATATTTATTCTAAATATCTCCCTCTTTTTCTTTTGTCTCTTTATTCTTTTATTTTTGCACAAAAACATGCTAATTATTAAACTTTATACAATGCATGTCTTTTGGTAATTATTTGTATTTACACCTATCTACATGTATTTGCAAAGGTTTTTGTAGCTAAAATATAAGAATAAAGAGTGATGAATGAGTATTCATCAATCAGTTTTGCAGGTATGTAGCGTATTCCATATGTCTCACTTCTCGATAGCATTGTTTCGATTGATGTCATTTGGTATTTTTAATATACAAGTTTGGGCATGGAAGCATGTTCTTATAGTAAGACTAGTGGTGCGAGCGGGTATGCAAATCAACGGAGGAGCATTGCCCTTGAAGTAGATAGGTGTGTGAAGTTTTAAGGAGAATGTTCAAACTGCAAGACTTGTATTTTACAGCAATGAGTTGGATACACAACAAGTTCATCAGGTAAAAATTCACAGTTATTCTTTATGTTTATAAATTCGAGTAAATACTTATATATAGTAAATGTAGATGAATTGGATGCCATACGTCGATGGGGGAAATAGCACAATTGCACCATATTTGTAGAAGTTGCCAGGCTATTTGGATGAGTCGGGTGTCACTAATCTGTTACGATGCCATAGTTATGCACGTACCTGATTGTGCAATGCGTCAGTTTGGGATGCAATAATATATCCTTGCTTCTGTTGAGAGGATAAACGTTATCTCTCGACATAATAAGATAAGAAGTACTGACATTTTAAATTTACACTGACAATACGTGGATCGTTGGGATGAGAGGGAAGCAGCAGTTGTTCTTGAGCATGTGGATGCAAATAACAATATTTACATGCAGTGGTATTGGAATATAACAAGAAGGTGGATCTAGATACATATTCCTCCTCCTAAAATAGCCTACCAACCACACAAACCAGTAGAAAGATGCCTGGTATGTTAAAAATCTACTTATTTTTACCATATTTTATTAACTTATTATATCATAAATTGAATAAGAGGATACAATTCTACATGGAAGGAACATCTTGGATAAGATTAAATGATCAACATAATTGCCTTAAACTATGAAGACAAAAAGCAAAGATGCAATTAATTACTTTGATGAAATAATCAACATTTTCTCGTTGATGTATCTATTCCAATACTACGACCGGTCGTACATGCCTCTTAAGAGCAACATACTTTGGGTGCATCAGGTTTCATGATTTCTTTGATATAAATTGAGATTAATTGATTCTCTTTCGGGCGGCTAATTTTTTTAATTATATGATAGGTATGAATTATGAGGAATATGGCGGGGATGCATCGCAACAACCACCGATGCTTTGAGACTTCATATTTCAATTAATTCTTTGTGTATAATAAACTTAAATTAGTATATAGATTTTTAGACCTATAACCATAATTCTTTATTCGTGTTATAGCTGTATACAATGGACATGAGTTTCACAAGGTCAACCAATGGAGGAATCAATATTTGGAACCTCAGGTTGCAACTAATTCGTTATATGTTTTTCTTAATTTCAGTGCCTATATAATTCATTATTGAATATTATGAGAATATATCAGGAATGACTTGTGTGGGATATAACGGACATGGTACCCGCCAATTCAAGCATGAATCGGAGGGTGAGAATTTGAGCATTGGTGGAGTTGATCAGAGTTGCTTGACCAAACAGATCAATCATCTCCAAGTAAGGCACATGATGAGAGACCCAGACCGTCTGAAAAAATTGACCCTCAATAACCGTTGTTTATATTAAAGAGTCGGTCACCTGGTTCAATTAGAGAGAGCCATGTTGCCCAATCAAGACTAAGATAAATCAAAAGCAAAAAATAAAAAACAAATATTAAGAGAACTCATTTAGAAAAAATTTTCAACATGAAAGTTGTAGATCTTTTTAATATATACAACTTTCATGTAGAACTTGAAATCAAAAGAAATAAGCTATACAATATAATATTTTTGTAAGTATTTTTATATGTATAAAAATACTTATTTTAATTCTTTTATTTTTATTATTTATATAATATAAATAAATAATGTACACATAATTATTTAAAACACTATGTCATTTTTATGGGATTTTTAATGATTAGAGAATACATAAAATAATAAACACTATATATACACACAACATGGACATGTTATTTAAAAACAATATTAATGCTAATTATTTACAAGATTTGAATTATTAGTTAAATTTAATTGAGATTTATTTAAGTGGTTTTGTTTAAGCTAAAGGGATAATAAATATAAATTAAGATGATAAATCAGGGATTTATCACCACCTTCCCCAAGTGATTGATCAAATATAATGCCTTGTCTTGAACGCTTAATGGGAAGGCAGTCATTTTGACAATACCCAATGGGATGTTGGGGTAATATGTAGTGCCATAGATGCAACCAAACTATATGGTTCCCCATTTGTGTTCCTGTGGAATGAGAGAAGAAGAGATAAGAGATGCGGCTTCAACTCGAAGTGTTTGTGAATTGGTGGAATGTGGATCCAATCTGTCATCTGGTCAACACCATGATTGTTATGTCTCTTTAAAAGTAGGCTTGGGAGCCTCTCTTCTTTCCTCTTCCTCCCCTCCAAGGGGTCCATCTTCCTGTGCTTCTCCCTCCTCCTCCTCCTCCTCCTCCTCCTTTGTTCTCTCCCTCTCTCTCTCTCCCCTCAACTCCAAAAACATCTCCTGGAAGGAGGCCTGGGTTTTGGCCTGTGCAGTCAGGTTGTGTCTGAATCACTTGTATGGAGGTGAGCATCTATGTATTTACTGCATTCTACTCAACTTGATGTGCCTTCTCTTTAGGATCCATCTCTGAATCAGAATCAGATGAAACCAAGCCTCGATTGGTCTCTGGATTTGCATGAGAAAATTTATCCTATCAATCTCGAAATGTGCACCAGATGTAGAGAATAGTTCAGAATTAGGGTCAATTTCAGAGTTTATTTGATTGGACAATGTATATGGAGATAGATCGATCCCCGTCCATGAGAGAGCGAATTTGGGTTAAGAGTGATATTGCTTATTAGTTGAAAAAGAGAACATGGAGTCCTTTGAGTGATTTGCAAAGTCTGAACCAGTCTCGTGGAAATAGTCTTGATTTATTGGAGATGTCAGAGTCGTGGAATCAATGATGATGTCTATGGAGTCCAGACTAAGCCATACAAGACCTAGTATCTTAAAAAACAAAAGACATAAGATGACTGGTTATGAGCATGGAGATTAAGAAGGAATAAAATGAAGAGAAAATGCAAAAAGGCTCGAAGCGTGTGAAATACAAACAAGGGAAATAAAAGGAGTGAAAAGAAAAGGCATAAGTGCATTTTTTTATTTTGGCCTTAACTAAATACAAACACAAGACAATGGTTGCTTCACCAAGTCAGCACAATGAAGTCGTAAATTGAAGATTTTTTATTGGTTGTTTTCGGTCAATATTTTCAATTTTAATCCTTACGACTAACCCTATAGGAGAGTGAGTACTACTAGATACACATAATGTACTTCTCACTTCCTTTGTAACTACTACCTTGTACTTTTTGAGGTCTTGATATTGGATATGGATCCTCTACTTAGCCAAAGAAGTATAGGAAGAATCGATATGACAAATCAAATACTTCCCTCCTGTGGGGTACTCGAATGTGGTACGATGAGACAAGGACCCACCGCTGCAGTTCCCCTATGCTCAGTACTTCAAACTAAGTTTACAAGTAAAGCTAGCCCTACTCGCCCACACACCGATAGAAGTGTCAATACTTCGTGAATCCATTTGATACTCAAGGCAGTACCCATGTTGGGATTTGGGGTCTAATCTTAAGAGTCGTGCCTCACTCAGTTTGGAAGGTACATGAGAACAATGTGGGTTTTAGCACCCAATATAATGAAGTCCACTAATGAATTTTAATTATGGTCAAGATTTCTTAGCAGTCCTTTTTTTATGATTTTTGGGTATCCACTTTTTTGAGTCTTTTTCAAAGCAAAGGCATATCACTTTGCTTGATTCTTTATTTATCTCAAATAATTAAAATAGGGGGAGAGATAGGAAATGCATTGCGAGTCGGATATTGATGATGGAGTGCTAAGACATAAATGCTTACCTTGCTTCCCAGCTCTCTCCATGTAGGATGCTAGATAGAATTTGAAATTATACTAAATGAATGCAAAGATGAAATCACCCTAAAACATGAATTGCTACTAGAGGGAAGCACAAGTTAATTTGACTAAGTCCAAGTGTATCAGAGAGTAATAGACAAAAGAATATAATTAGGCTTTGGACTTAATTTACTCGATCAAGAAAATCCTAGATCTAAAGGATCATTAATAAAAAATAGAAATAGAAAAAGACAAAAAACTTAAAACATCTGAAACAAATAAAAATAAGCAGAAAATAGGGAGAAATAAAAACATAGAAGCGTTGAAAACACGTAAAAATTGTGGTGGGTCCCCAAGTGAACACTCAATGGTAAAATAGACCCTAATAGTCTAAGTATCCACAGTCAAATTATTACAAACTTATTTATAGATGTGTCTTTCTCACAAAAAATAAAACAAAAACTATATTAAACTATGTTATTCTACTCCTCTCGGTCCTTGGTCTTCTTTGTTGCTCTCTCCTATTGGCTCCAAGGAAGAAGAGTCGATCTCTGCCTTGCTCGTGTGCTCTAGAATCCATAGAAATCCACCCTCAATTCACGACCTTCGTAAGAATAGTAAACAGAAGAAAGTGATAAGAACAAATAGATAGTTATATCAAATAAAATAATAGGCATATAACGAAATAAAATAAGATAGATAATATATGAACAATCTACCCTAAATACAAAATTGTATGTTTCTCGACAACGACGCATTTGGTGAACCAATCAGTCAACCTATCAACCTAACAAGCTAGGCTGACAATCGCTATACGAACAATTATCAAATTCAACCAATAATTAACCCATGATATGATAGATAAATCAATAAAATATATGCGAGTTAAATCCTATTTTATTTAATTAACTCCACTAAATGTGAATATAGTGCAAGTAGATAGAGTTGTCGAACCATAGAGAGCTAAACAGTAGGGCAGTTAATTATTTTTATTTATTTTTAATTATTTCTAATTCATAATAATTATTACTTTTTATATTTTTCTTGCTTTTTTCTTGTTTTGATGCGGAGTTTAATTATATTTATTTTTTATGGATTTTTTGTTTTTTATATTTTATATTATATTTCTAATTTTGTATTATTTTAATTTTTTATTTTCTTTTTATTTTTAAAATAAGATATATATTATATATAATAATATATAATATAGATATTAAATAAGTAATATACATAATATAGATATAAATATAGGGTTTTTATTTAAGTTAAAATATGGACAAAATTATGGAAATAAAATAATTTTATATATTTTTATATTTTTCTCTATTTTTGGTATTTTTTGTACTATTTTCTAATTTTATGGATTTTGAAAGTAATAAAATATACCAAACAGTGAGCAGATTAAATATCCGAGATTATTTTAGGTTTAATAAATATAAATAAATTCAAAATCAACCTAAAACTAGTTTTAATATATATAATATAAATAATAAAGAAAACTAAAAAAGTTAAAAAATATTTTTGGATTTTAATATATTTTTTATTTTTTATAAGTATTTCTGAGTTTTGTGAATCTAGGTTTTATATTTTTGTATTTTTTTAATGATTTTTAGATGTGATAGAATATATACTAATATATATGATATAATTTTTTTGAATTTCTAGAGGGAATTTTATAATTTGTGTGGGGTTTTATATATAATCTGGAATAAAATGCATGTTTTGTATTTTTAGAAAATAATAAAATTACTTAAAATGCCAAATAATATTTAAGCGTGAACAAGCATGATATCAAGCACTTAATATATTTTCCTCCAATTATGGGACAATAAAAATAATTAATATGCACAAAATATACGAAAATAAAATAGCACAATTACAAAGGCCTATTTGTAATTTTAATAAATATAAACTTCATTTAATAATAGGTCAAGAAAGCATAGGGTATAAAATTCAATTTTTTACCGTACCACATTTGACGCAACATGTGAGGCGGGAGGAATAAATTGTAAATACAATAAAGTTTAGGTTCTTTTTACAAAATAACCTAAAATTATTACACATGATTTTATATTTACAAGAATAAATATTAAATACAAAAGAAGAAGTGCTATTATTCAATTATCGTAGAGGAAGGGTGTAGTGTGCGTACGGTCAGGATGTACAGTCCACAGTATGCCATGTGTGTTCACTTATGGATCAACAACCCTGATTGGGGATCGTTTCGTCTGATCTAACGTATAGGATCAGCTAAGGAGGATCTGATGGCTGACGTTGCCACGTTATGAATGGTGGAGATTAAAATTGGCCGACATCCTCATCCGATGGTAGTTACTCTTCTCCAAGAATGGGGAAGACAACTTACTTACTAAGCTCCAACCATTTGATTCTCCAGTGATGTTGGGTCTCAAACCCTTGTGGACGACTCAAAAGGTTCTTGGAGCCTCACCGTAGCTAGTGAAGGTAATCATTAGGTCCAGACCTCGTTGGGAAGAGGTCTGGGGGTCTTGAAACTCGGAGCACCTAGAAGCTCTAAACTGAGATTAAAATCCCCTCAGATGAGGTCTTGACCTACACAAAATATGTCGTAGCTCGAAGGGGTACCTCCTTGACCGATTTATTAGTGGGATTGGACATGTGTGAATGGAATGGATTTAATCTTCGATGAAGATGGTGAAGGAGATCTGATGCTTTGATTTGTGCAAAATTAAAGGTGGAAGAGGTGACCTATGTACTGGAGAAGCAAATAGGATCGAAATGGAGTGGTCAATTAGTCAAAACAGTCGTTCAATTCATGGCGGACAGACATCCGGAGCTTAGTGCTCCGACAAACTACGAAATCAATATTTAAGCTTAAATAAAAGGGCAATAAGCTAAACTAATGATTACACTACCCTACGTAATGAAAATGCAATTAAAAGAACCTAAATTAGCAGCTCGACAATGTTACGTGGAGCAGATGGAAACCTCGTCGGAGCTGAGCTCCGACGATGTCTAGATCGACCTCTTCACCACCTTATCCTTACCGACAGGGATGGGGAACTCTCGCTGTCAACAAGGACTTGATCACATATGGTTCCTTTGGGGTTATGGTAGAAGAAGATGGATAAAAAAGGTGAATAAGATGAGAGAGTTTTATTTATATACATGATGAAGAGACGACTTTCGGAGGAGATTGCATTAGATGGGGAAGGAGTTGGTGGAGTTTATGGAGGTAGTGGGATGGAGGGGTATGAGATGAGTAGAAATTCTGAAGAAATCGCGAGGGGAGAAGGTGTGTGGAAGTCATAGGAATTTGGTAAAGATGTGTCTTAAGAGCCTGAAAAAATAGAGCCCCCAGGTCCGCGCAGATGGGGATATTGACTGGGTGGTCAACAGTCCCAAGGCCCTGATTGAACCACATGTGCACAAATGTCAAAACATGAAATAAAAATAGAAATAAAATATCAAAATATTTTATTAAATAAAACTCAAAATTAAAAATTCAAATTTTATAAACAATTTTATGGTGATGTTTATTTATTTTTACAACATTATTTGTAAGATGTCAATATTTACATGTATGTATATAGGTATATTTACCTGCATTTTGCGTATTTAATTTTTATTTTATATTTTAATAATTATTATCATATTTACTTATTTTTAATATTTATAATATTACTAAATATCTGTGTACATATTTTTATTTTATTTTTATGATTTTATGCATAAGTAATTGTATTTATATACATCATAGTGTAGTATATCTATATATTATAATGTGTTATTTATTTTTATGTATTTTTACAAGTTTTTATTTATTTTTATATTTTTAATATTTTTAAATAATATATAAAATTATTTAAAAATATTAGTAAGAGTAAAGTACAAAGAATAAAATATATTAATATTATATATAGATACACAATACAATGGTATCCTAGAAAGCTGGCTTTTATATCTTAATCGGTGTATGATGAATTGATAGATAATTTAATTTGAAATACAATGGACTTTATTTTGGTTCAATTTGACGTCATATAGAGGAGATATTGATCTGCGAAGTTTGATTTGCGAATTTTTCATCTACGTATACAAGTTGCACTGTACATTATTTTTATTGATAATTATTTTTTATAATTTTCTATATATTTTTATGTATACATTTCATGTTGATAATTTTATTATTTGAGGTGTGTAAATTAAATAATAAAATGGTGTAAAAATAGTTAGTTTTAGAGTGTAAAATGAGGGTTCTATGTACAGTATTTGGCCCTTATCTCCTCCTACTTTATTCCTAGTTAACCTAGTCAATATTGACTTGGTCTCGGGGTTTAGGATCATTCGATATCTTTGATACTTCATTTATTTTATTTTTATTTATTATTTTTTTGGATTTAAATACATGTATTTATGCATTATTTATCCACAATGTCAGAGTGTTAATTTGTGCAAATTAGTTGTATGTACATGCATTTAGCTAGGATTTTAATGACAAAATAAAGGAATAAATGTAGATGAATGGCTATTCATCATATATGAATCACCATTAGAATTTACAAAAAAATATGAGTAAAAGCAACAATGAAAATCAAATATGAATAAAAACATACTTATAGTGTAACAACATGTCGTAGATGAGAAGGATTACAAAGCCAAAAATATTTGTAGGGGGAGTAAACTATTCGATATTATTTTTGTAATTTATTTTCCCATTTTTTATCATTTTAGTTTTAAGAGTTTTTTGGATTTCATTGGTTGCTTGAAAGGAACTTTTACATAAAATGCCTATATAAACACATGATTTTACATGAATACTCTTAAAAAGATTGTACTAAAAAAATCGATCTTGGCAACATAAAACTTATTGTCATCATATCTTCAATCATAAAATTTATAACAATGGATATTGTTCAATGTTTTACTCTTAAAAATCGAGGCAAATATCACATCAAACAATTATATAACAATGATAATATTGACTTTTCTTATGATTGTTTTTAGACTAGCATTAGTATAATTTTTAAAAAAGTCAAACAAGTAGCATATTCATGGTGACAAATTTAACATCAGACTATTTGACAAAAGTTCTAAATTATTTGTTAACGTGGACCAATTTTGTTTCAATGGTAGCAACAATATACATAGAAAATTCTTCATTTTATAGAAAATTCTTCATTCTACATAACTACACTTCAACTATTATCAA